>VWZN01008408.1:79943-92443 GCA_013396955.1 Regulus satrapa
CGGCAGCAGCTGCAGCCGCAGCAGCCTCTGGAGGGTCTTCAGATAACTCTATTGAACACTCAGATTACAGAGCCAAATTGACCCAGATCAGACAAATCTATCACACAGAGCTGGAGAAATATGAACAGGTCAGACATCAGCCTCTCAGTTGTTCGTGTACCTGACACTGCTCTCCTCTGCTTGCCAGTGCCCACCACTGCCCACTCTGGACCACAACCCTTCCTCCCCTTCCCCACCCCTCTGCCCTTAGAGAGCCACGATGGGAGTCTGTCGGGCTCCAAGGAGCTGCTGGCTGGAGCCAGGACGCATGTCTTGCATGCCTGAGTGTTTTCTGTTGTCTGTAACTGCTCAAGAGCAACATCCAAGCCCATGTTTCTCCCCTTTGCCCAGCCCACAGAGGCAGAGAGGAGGAGAGATGTCTGTCACTCAGTGCCACCCTCTGCCCTGATGAGCTCTCACACAGCTGGTCTGGCAAGCTGGGGAGCCCAGGCAGACAAGGGCTGCATTGGCCATCTCAGCCACAGGCTCCTGGAGCAGGTGGCAGGAGACTCTGGCACAAGACTTGGCCACGGCAGGTCAGCTGGAGCAGGCTGGAAGAGAGTGGGCAGTGAGGCGCCAGCAGAGCACCTGGCCCAGGCTTTGGGACAGGAACTAGGGAAATCCTGCTTCAGGCAGATGCCAGCACAGTGTCTTTGTTTGGAGTGAAGAGCATGCTGCAGAGACCTGTAGGTCTGTGTTCACCACTGGGACCCGGTGACCCAACAGATTTGCCTCGCCTGTGGCACTGAGAACATTCGCCACACGCTGCCAGGTGCCAGCAGCACCGTGTGTCCCAGGTGCAGTGGCACTGCCTTGTCTGTGCTCTCTCTTTCACTGTGTTGTGCAAATGGAGAACAAATAACTGAGCAAACACCTGTCAGGGTCTTTGTGCAAACCTGCTGTTCTCCCCTGAGTCCCCAAGGCCCCAGTAGTCCTGTGTGGAGCCCTGAGCTCTCCTGGCCCTGCGTGCAGCCGTAGCATTGGGACTGGGCTGCCCGAGGGATTAATGAGCCCCACGCAGCAGCAGCGTGTCTCACAGGCACGGTGGCACAGGCTGCAGGCAGATCTGGGCCAGGGAGGCGGCAGCTCGGTGCTTGCAGCCGTTCCTGGCAAACATCCTTGGACTCTAATAAGTTTAATGACGTGGGGGAAGCAGGAGCATTTTTTGCCCTGTAGCTCCATTTACAAAGGTTTCGGCTGAAATGTCACAGCCATCCGTCCACACCACAGGAAATTTTGGAGGATGCTCAAATGCTGGCGGAGCAGGAGAGAGAGGTAGAGCTGAGGATGAGACATGCACGCTTCCCCACAGATCCTGACACCCAGCCATGTCTGCTCAACAGACATATGATGATTTCCCCAGCCTGGCAGCAAACTGTCTCCTGCTGGTTTGTCTCACTGCAGTGCCCGAGAGGCAGTCGGAGCTTGGCATCTCAGCCCCTGGCGCCGCAGGTTGTGGGAGGCAGGAGCCCTCCTGCAGCGGGGAGCCTGTGCCGGGCACCCGCCCCGCAGAGCCGCTCCTGCCATCCCTGCCCGGCGCGGGCGCTCCCGCCGTCCCACGGCGGCGGGGACCAGAGCGCCTTCCCGGAGACGCTTTCCAGGCAGAGTTTGATCCTGATATTTGTTGCCAGTCAGGGGAATGCACTCAGGAAAAAAAAAAAAAAAAGGAAAGGAAAGAGAAATGGAAAGTGTGTCACGCCATCACCCAGCGCTCCCTTGCCGGGCGCCGGGAGAAATGGCCACGCACAGGCAGCGCCTTCCATAATTTACAGCTCCTATAACAGAGATGACATATTGAAAGCTATCTGCTGTAATTACACTGAAATACATTTTTTGCTGTAGGCAAAAGTACTGTAAGGGTCCCAGGCCTCCTGGAGCAGCTGGGAACCCACTTCCCAAGTTCACAGATGTCTCCTGAATTCACCCTGAATTGGGGTGAAATGTGGCAGCTCAGAAGCCACCACCAGCCTCACAGAGCACTGGCTGCCACCCTGCCCCTCAACGTTGTTTTGGGCCATTTCCTCTCTTTTTCCTGTGCAGTCGTGATGAAGCACTGAGGCAGCAGGAGCATCCCTGCTCCTACAAGGTTTCTGAGCAGGTTAACAAGGCCATCACTTATAACCTGACATTATTAATAATATCTCGGGCACCAAGCAGGGGCCTGAAAAATAGTCCTGGAAAAGGGATCAAGTAGCTTGGATGCTATAAATAAACAAGAGAAACAAGACAAAGCATCAAAGTCTTCTGAGCTTCCTCCCACTGTGCTGTGTGAGGCAGCTTTGCAGAGGGGAGGTGCTGGTGGAGATGAATTAAACCCAGGCTCTCCAAGCAGCTGTAGCCAAACCAAGTCTCATCAGGCAAGTTAAGTCAGGGAAAGGTTTTCGCTTCTTGAAAGCAAGAAACTAATTTTTTCTTTTCAAAGTTCAGTTGTTGATACTAAATCTCTTATAGAAAAAAAAAATATACCTGAAAATATTTCTAATGCAACAGTTGCCAATTTTATTGTACTTTAAAATTGAACTCCTGGGATCTGAAAAGAAGGGAGCTTGTGGCAAACTGCGTGTCTGGAACATCCATCCAGTGCCAAATTCTTGGGTTCAGCTGTATTTTGGAGCTGCTGCCTGATCTCAGGGGGAGTGCTGCTGCATTTTGGTGCCTGTGTCCCTTGCCTTCTGTCCAACATTTCCTGGTGAGCCAAAGCTGGGGCTCCTGCCATCGGTCGGAGGGCTGGACCTGAACTTCTGCGTGCTCGGGTTGAGAGAAGGAATGTGCCAGTGGGAAGTGAGGGTGAGACAGTCAAAGTCCTGCCCCCGGAGCTCGGAGAGTCCTGCAGAGCGGGGCTGGCAGGGGCTGGCATGAGCAGCAGGGGCCGGCGCAGGGCTCTGCACCGGGGCTCGCCGAGCTGCCTCCAACGGGTGCTGCAAGGATGTAAATTAGCCTGTAATTTACTTTCAGTAGTGTAAAGAAAAAAATCACTTTGCCTGAAGTGTATGCATCTTTCTTAAGGGTGTACCCAGATTTTAATTATCTAAATGTAAATACTTAACGAATTTTACTTAGAGTAATGAGCTAAAGTGCACACTACATAAATGAGATGTTCTAATTAATCATGTATGAACTACTGGTTTAAAGAAAAGCTATGTGAATTCTGCGAATGTTGGGCTATTGCCAAATTGCTAATCAGCATTTGCATTCATAGATGGCTTCACTTAATAAGTTGTGAGACGTTCAGCAAATGTTATAGGAAATTATGAGTTTTTAGATGCACAAACTTTTCACTTTTAACTCCTTCCCTCACATAATCTATTGAAATGTTAGAGAATCCTTGAAAATGTGGTTGTCAGACATACTACGTACATATTTTGCAGCCTGGCTTTAGAGGGAAGATGGGAGCTAGCAGAGTTTTTGGCAGGTTCCAGCCTGCAGATGAAGGCAGAAGAGCAGGATGTGCAGAGGCTTGGACCAGGGGGTTCCTGGTGATGGCTCATTCTGGGAGTGATAATCGAGGGCTCCCTGTGCCTTCCCTCAGTGCCTGGGGCACACAGCGTGGGCCAGGCTGGGCACAGTGTCACTGAAACCCACCCAGGGTGGGGACACGCGGGGCCTCAGTGAGCTCCAGGTTCCTCGGAGCTGCAGGGGGTACCCAGGCACAGGTCGGGGTATTGCCCACCTGGCTGTGAGGTGTCCCACTCACACCCTGCCCTGCCTGCAGCTGCCACAGGGGCTGATCCCCGGGGTCTGCCTGTGGACATGGGATGGGGACAGGGATGAGCGTGGCAGGAGCAGTGCTGTGGTCACTCGGCTCTCCTGGCTGCCCCAGGACAGCTGCAGGTCTCCTGGACAGGGTGTGTGGGATCCTGTGGCCACCACACACATGGGGAGGGGACAGGACCATATGAGCATCCCCCAGCCCCCATTGCTGCCTTCCCCCAACAGCTAGGTCAGAGTTTGTGTCCTTGTGGGACAGCACAAACCCACGTCTGAGCCTCTTCTTCCTCCACAGGCATGTAATGAATTTACCACTCATGTAATGAACCTCCTCAGAGAACAGAGCCGGACACGTCCCATTTCTCCCAAGGAGATTGAAAGGATGGTGGGCATCATTCATCGAAAATTCAGCTCCATCCAGATGCAGCTCAAACAAAGCACTTGTGAAGCAGTAATGATTTTAAGATCAAGGTTCCTTGATGCCAGGTAAGGCAGAGGCAAGTGCCCCTGTCTCTTTTTTGGGGGGAAGCAGGAATTCCTGGGCAGCCCAGGAGAGCCCAGCCATAGTGGGAGTGGTGTCCCATGTCAGCAGGGATGGGTGGGAGAGGCTGCTCTGTCCCATCTAAAGCCTTCATGCACAGCTGCTGTGGAAGGGCCCCCCTTCCCTCACACCAGGCTTTCAGAAGCAGCCAGAAGTTCTTTCCTATAAATTTTAGTGCAAAGACTGGGCTTGTTGTCCCCACCTGGGACATCTGCACCACTGTTGGAGCTCGGTGCCTGTCCCCAGCACCCACAGCCACCTCAGTGGGACGCTTGCTCCACAGGCTGCCAAGGGGCAGGCAGACAGGGATTAGGTGGGGGGTTTCGGCACAGTCAGAATTGTTTTGAAGCCTGATGAGGTGGGATAGTGATTCCCAGCCCCATCCCCTTCACAGGGCTCCTGTCTGCAGAGCAGGGTCCTGGCAGCTGCAGGGCCCAGCAGAGCAGGAGGGGAGCTGGGCGGAACAGGGAGGAGCAGCAGGAGCCACACGAGCCTCCCTCCTCCAGCAGCTCACGCTTCACACCTGAAAGCTGTGAGGAGCTAAACAAGACCAAAATAATGTTATTAACAAGGAGGTCACTGGCAGGTGTGGGAAATCAGGGTAATTGCAGGCAGTTGGAGGAGATGTCTATGGAGAGCTCCAGGAACGCAAAGGTAGAGCCTGCAGATGTACATTTTAAAGTGATTTCTTTAAAAAGGAGGAAGGTAAATAAGGCAAAATGAGCGGAAGCATAGTAATGAGATAAACAGAGCTCTAGGGAGGGAGCCTGCCTGCTCCAGGATACAGTGCAGTTAGCACACCGTGATACTCGGCAAGAGCGCGCTGGGGATTGCGCGGCTGCCGGCTGGCCTGGGGCGCCGGCGGTGATTGCAACAGCCCTGGGGGAAGGAGCTCCAAGGAAATGTTTAACTGGAGCCTTCCAGAGGGTGTTCCGCAAAAGGAGAGCAGCTGTTGGCACGGAGGGATGGCACTGCAGCTGCCACTGGAACCCTGTTGGCTGCCACCGTGGCCAGGGCTGGTGGCTCCTGGTGGCCGGGGTGCGTGTGGGTGCTCTCCGCAAGGCTCCGTGCTCCAGCGAGGCGACACCTTGGGGCCTGTCCCAGCCAGGCCAGAGCTCTGGCCCTGCGCAGCCCGTGGCAGGAGGGGGCACAGATGGGGCTTGCTCACAAAGCCCTGAAATCCACTTGCTGCTGGAAGCCAATTAGCTCAGGGAGGGCCATGTGAGGACACATCGTTGCGGCTGATCCATCCTTTTGTACCGTCCTCACTCCAGGGAGCTGTGCAGGGGCCAGGGAAGGGAAGGAGGGGAAGGAGGTCAGGCTGCTGCCGGCACAGAGGGGCTCTGTGGCCGGGAGCTTCGGGCCGGGCTGTGTACCCAGCTGTGGAGGAGCTACAAGGGAGGTTACTGGCTCAGCACCTGCCTCACCCTTTCTGCCACAGCACGTGAATGTGGCCTGTGCTCTCATGGGATGAACCCTGCAGGGAGGTGAGGGTGTGAAGCCAGAGGCAGAGTGCTGTGGGGCTGGTTGCAGGACATGGTGTTGCTGCCTGCTGCTCCCTCCTGTGGTGTTGGGGAGCCCAAAGGGATTGGGGTGCCAGGACAGCTCTGCTGTGTTGCTCTGTGCTGCAGCACAGGCTGTGAAGCGTAGGCTGCTGCTCCCCATCCAACTCTGCCAGGGACCTGCTGGCATCTGGAAGAACAGTAGTATTTTCCTTTTCTCATTTCAGACGGAAAAGGCGTAACTTCAGTAAACAAGCCACGGAAATCTTGAATGAGTATTTCTACTCCCACCTCAGTAACCCCTACCCCAGTGAAGAAGCCAAAGAAGAGCTGGCAAAGAAATGCAGCATCACGGTATCGCAGGTAAGCAGCAGGCAGGACCCCCTGCACCCACAGTGTGTCAATCTCCTGGCTCCCCTTGCAATGCTGCATCTCCCTCCAGGCTCCAGGAGGTGCTTCCAGTGGGGGGCCGGTGGTACTGAGCCAGGTCTGCCCAAAGCACCTCTGTCACCCCTCGTGCTTGTGTGTTGACCACGAGGAGGTTTGCAGGGCAATAGGACGTGGCTGAGCTCTAAAAGAAAGGCTGGATGCCCGTGGTGGCTGGGGCTGTGCTGGGGTACAAAGGTGCTTGCACAAAGAAGAAGATAAAAATAAAAAGTGGCAAGCTCTGCATCCTGCTTCACATCAGCCTTCTCTCTGCACAGCAGTGAGGTTCCTGGCTGGGCCTTGCTCTGGTCTGAATTTGTTGCAACTGAGCAGGATTTTGGGGGAAGGATTGTTTATTGACAAATTTAGGATCTATCTTTATAGATCTTAATTTCTTTGATTGCTCAAAGTTGTTTTTCTAAGTCAATCAGAAATTCAGCCTCTAGCTATGCTGAAGCCACATAAGTGGCTTCTCTGTGGCAAAACTGCATTAGGGAGATTTTCTCCCTTTACCACACATAACAACTGTTACTGTGAAGTTAATGCAAGGAACCCAGCACCTCCCCAGTCAGGACTGTGCCATCGTTGGCTGCAGCTGCTTTCTGTGTGGGCCAACGCACCTGAGCACCTCAGACCGCTGTCTCGCAATGGTGCTCAGGCTGATGACACTGCTGGAGTTTTTCCTCACCAGGCAGCTCAAAAAGCAAAACAACTCTCAGCACTCCACATGGCCTGTATGTTTGCAAGAAGCCCCAGTTATTCTCACACAAATCTGGCTGGTACAGCTTAGGAAGAACTCGAAGTTGAGTGGCAGGGAAGGCCCTGCAGCCTCCCGCTCCTGCGCTGAGGGCCGGTGTGCCGGCTCCTCCCGCTCCCTCAGCTCCCTTATCAATATTTCAGGTCCTTGAGAGGAGCGGTGCCTGCGGCGCGTGTGTTAACTATTAATGATTGCAGGCTGCACTATTGGCATTATTAGCAATGCAACCTCTAGCTTTATAATTAAGACCTGAGTTGAGATTTACTTTATAGGCCTCCACTGAATGCATGAAAAATTCAGGCACTTTATTGAAGACTTTCAAATGAAAGGCTGCCCAGCTCCTCCACATTTGGAATTACTTGACTTTGGCTGCACCCACAGTAGCAGCCCTGGCAGAACTGCCTGGGGACACGTGTTGCTGTCTCCTCACCTGCTCCTTGGCACGCAGCACACTCCGACTGGCTCGGTGCCAGGGGAAGGTACGGGATGGGCATGGAGGCAGCTTCTCCCAGTCCATTTACAAATGGCTGTGGTGATGGGCAGGAAGTTTACGAGGGGAATTCAGTACACAGCTTGTTCCCTCTCACATTGCTCCTCCCTCGCTTTTAGCATCACACAAGCCATGCAGCCCCGCTGGGTGCAGGGCAGCCGTGGTGGCTGCTGGGCTGCTCTCCCCTGCCCTCAGGCATCCCCGCGGCTGCTGTGGATGCCTGGAACCAGCCAAACAGCCTGAGAGCACACGAGTGCCAGGGCACTGGGGTCTGCAGCCTTAATCTTGCTGCTGGTTTCTGTCCATGGCACGAGACGGTTTGTGGCAATTCCTTCAGTAAGCGGTGCTCAGAAACCTTTGACGTGATCCGAGTCAGCCTGCTGTACAGTTAGGAGAGGCCACACCATCAACACCAACTCAAAGAAACCAAAAATTCTTCAGTTTTGCTTAATGTAATTGGGGGAGATGACATGGGAAAAAGCCCACCAGGCCTGCTGAAGAGCTGTTCCCTCTGCACCCAGTAGTGAGTCATGCCTGCCAGGGAGGGGCTCAGTGATCCCTTGGTGTGGACAGATAAAAAGACAGATCAAGATAAGGCTGAAGTGACTGTAGGAAATGAGATGGAACATTTGAGAAGCCATAACTGATTGCTTCTAGTGCTAATAGATCTGATTTCTTTCTTAATTGGTTGTTTGATAAGAGTTAATGTATATGCTGTAGAATGAAATAAAAGGCAGGCAGATGGTCCAACAACCCAGCAGTGGCAGAGAGCCTGTGATAGGAATATAGGTTTGTCTTTTTAATATTTGATACAGAGATGAATTAGTTGTTTCTTGAATCCATTAGGAAGTCTGAGTCAGTGACGGGAGTAGCTGCATTGTGCCCTCCATAGCAGTGCGTCCAGCAGCCTCAGCCTTGCTGGGTGACATTGCCAGCCTGGTACAAGGGCAGTGCTGCCCACCCAGCCTGGCTCCAGGGATGCAGGGCTGGGCCCTTGGCCACAGCTGGAACTTCGCTCTGGCAAGATGTTATAAATGACTTGGAAAAACTCTGGTGGTTGTGGTAAAGCCTGGGAATGGGGCCATGTATCATGAAATGGGAGAGGAGCATGTGTGAGAGTGAGGGAGTGCCTGTGATCAGCTGGTTGCTTGACTTCCTGATGGATCTGCTGTCACTAGAGAGCAGGAATATCACAGATATTCTAATCTTTGATTTCCAAAGGCTGCATGGCAGTACTGCAAGGTGAGCTGGTATTTTGTAGGTCAAACTGGGATGGCAATGTCTGTCTTTATAGTGAAAAGGGTGTATATTTTTGAGGCCGTGCAGTAGAAGAGCTCTGAGCAGGCAGTACAGAGCAGCTCCCACACACTGCTCTGGTGACTGACAGCAGAACTCGGAGGATGCAATCCAGAACTCGGAGTGAATTGAGCAGTCACTGAAACCCTGGCAGGAGCAGCATCGCAGGGGACAAGCAATGGCATCCGAGGAGGTGACTGAGCTGCACCTCGCTCAGGGCTCTCATGGAAGATCTCTAAGTGTGTGTATTTTCAGCCTTGACCAAGTGTCCCTTGGACCTCGCCGTGCCTGTCACCATGCCCCATTTACCTCCTGTGCTGCAAACACCCCGGAGGGCCAAAGAGCTGGAAAAAGGAATAAATAACATTAAGGGATGGCTTTCCAAACTCTGGAGCTGTTGGCTCGTTTTTGCTGAAGAGGCTTTGTCCTTTCCCTGGCTGAGCCAGGCTCCTCTGTAGCCTTTCCTAACGATGATCCCGAGTGTTTCTCTCTTGTACTGTCAGTGCCTTGTACATGCAGGGGGCAGATTCATGGCAGAACATTTTCTCTCTCAAACACTTAATTAGTGAATGTTTTGGGTCATCCTCCCCCCAGATTAAGCTGCTGACTAGAAATCCTGCTGCCATGGCACTTTACTGAGCTGCAGAGAAAATTGTCTCCCAGAATTGTTTCATTGCAGGTGGGAGATCGATGGTTTCAGTTTTGATATCAGTGTTTAAAATAATATGTAGAGAAGGTTTTTCAAGAAAAGCATAAAGAAAAACTATTTATTAAGATGAACACCTCACACAATTTCAATTTTAAGAGTGCGGAAAAGGTAATTCTGGGGAAAAAAAATGTCTTTAGCAGAAAACATTGTCGGCTGTAATTTAGAACTACCCCATCAGCACACATTGGAGGGAGATAAACTCTATCTTCTGTTCTCCCCTACCACGGCTGCAAGGCTGATGTTTTACACTTTTGCAGATGAGCCTCTTTCAGGGTGTCACAAACGACCATCCGTCCATCACATGGGCTGGAAAGAGGGCACAGCCAGCGCTGAGAGCGGGGCACTGGAGTACCGCAATAACATTTTTCACTGCTTCCAACAAAAGAAGAATGAGGTTGACAAGGGAATATATTTAACATTGTTTTAAAGAAAGGATGTAGGAGCTGGTTTCCAGCACCCCTCCGACCCCTGCTGCTCCTGCGTCTGTGAGCAGGTGGACAGGGAAGACTGTGGGTGGAGGGGCTCTTACCCCTGGACTTCATGTGGGAAGCAAGAAAAAAAGCTGCAGCATAATGAAAAGTTCTGGAGGTAAAATTCTTGGGTTAAGATCATAGACTGTAAATGTGCAACATTGATTTTTAACATTTTCTGGTTTGTACCGTGTTTTAGGAGTGGAACATAGACTGTGTGCCACAAACATGGCAATACAGTGGAAAGATTTCCAGGATCCATGACTCTGTAGCTCCCTAATTCCAGCAGCGACGCTCTTGCGTCAGCTGCGTCTTTGCCGAATGAGCGCTGATTTATCCCAGGAAATCACCCACTCTGGAGACATGAGGCAGGCCTGCCCCATCCCAAATCCCACATTAGGCATCTTGATGATTTCAGTAATAATTTATTGTCTTTTTATTTAACGTTGCAATTAACATGATAAATAAGTGCAACAGTATTGTTTGAAATGTAATATACAATTAAGCCAAATTAATTAATTGGCCTTCAATGATCAGGAGGAGAAAGATGTTCATTGTTTTCTTTATGTGAAGAGATAGTTTGTTTTAATGAAAAATGTGTTGTGAGGCGGCTCACGATGGAGACAACTTCCATGTTTAGGGTGAGCTCGGGGCTGGGTGAGGAGCGGGTCCCGGTGCTGATGGGGCAGCCCAGCACCAGCTCTTCCCTGGGACCATGGCAGTGCCAGCAGCACAAGTCAGGTGAGGAGTGCTCCAGGCGGGCAGGGATCCTAAATCCTGCCTGGCACAGCCTGCTGGAGCACTGCTCTGGGCCTGTCCTGGCCAGGTCCAGCTGCCCGTGTCAGCCACGCTGCAGCCACATGGCCCCGGGTGTCCCCGGTGTCCCCACGTGTCCCCATGTTCCCCGGGCTGGGCCACACTCTGCCCTGTGCTGGTGTGTCTGGGAGCACAGAGTCCTTGGGCAGAGGGGACAGGGACTGTGGCACCCCTGGGCTCCTGCGGCAGCCCCGACTCCGCGCAGGGCGCGCGCCTCAGTTTAACATTTTAGAAGAGTTGGACGTTTCTGGATATTCATTTAGATGTGGTGTGCGGGTTAAACATAACGTACGAGCACTGCTCCTCTCATTGCTTCCAATTAAACCTTGCTTGTTAGTTTAACCTCTAGGTAATCCCATCAAACAATTGATGTCAAGGAAACACTGCCCACAGTGGCTCTGGATGAGTGGCCATTAATTTTAATTGCCTTGATATTAAAGATTAAGAAGTATTGGGACTAGCAGAATGGAAACGATCTGATGTCAAGCAAATCCACTCGCTGAGGCTTCCCCAGGCTGCTGGTGATATTAAAATTTTACTGTGAGAATTAAATAAACCTTTATTAGTGATGGCTGTTGTTTGATTGGTCCAGGGGCGTGCATAAACAGAGGGGTCTCGTGCACATCCGTGGACAATATGGTTGATGTGCAGAGATTCCTCAATTATGATACTGTTAATAAAGCATAATCTGATTGTACACAATAATTATTTGCTGGGTTTCATTAATGTATTATTGCTTCTCTGACTGACAAGGTGATATTAAGTGCAATATATAGAATGTGGTGGAGTATTATCAGGGGAGCAGGATGTATAAGGTGCCTTCCATATTACTGGGAAAGGGCAGAGGTTTTCCATTAATTGTGATTAAACAAAAGCTGTGCTGCATCAAATACAGCAGGATTGGACTCCTGCCTCAGCAGGATCCTGAACTGGGTGCTGTGCCCCTGCCCCACCCTGTGGCTGCCTGATAACCACTGGGCTGTCACTGTTCCTTTCCCCTTTACCGCTGGAGCAGTTCTTTTATTGTCTTGGCTGTGTTGGCCATTGTCCATGTTCCAAACCGGGTTTGTTATTTAGGAGCTCTTTTACAGCAGCTGAAGTTAAACAAAGCCCCTAAGCAAGATTGTACAAACTTCCCTGAGTGGCTCCAGGCGTGACCCCTGCGCGGGTTAATAGCCGGTGCCCTGGGAGCCACCTTGGCTTCAGTACAGCATCTTCAAAGGGACATGACAAAGTGACTTTTCAACCATTATTGATTTATATGATTCCTTTCATTTTCAGCCAACCAAACAGGATTCTGTGGGTGGGCTGCCAAGGTTGTTCCAGCCCAAAAATAAAGAACAATTGCTCTCACTGCCCGTTCGGCCTCAGTCAGCTGGACCTTGGTCCCCCCTGAGCAGCTTTCTGGGTCTTGCACAGTTCTGTTGACAAATGGGCCATGGTGGTAGGGGACAATGCTGTGGTAGAGCGAACTCCAGGATACGTGGAGGCATCAGTCACTTGTTGTGCCTCAGTTTGCCAAGAGAGCAGCAGAGCCAGGCCTTGCTCAGCTTCCTAGTGTTGTTTAACTGATCCTGTGAGTGCTCAGTTCCCTGGAGCGGGTATGGGTTGTGTTTCTGGCATCTCACAATGACATCTCAAAGGGATCCTGCTTTGCCAGCCAAGCACTTTGCGTCCTTCACCCTTCCCACCTCTCTCCACTGCAGGTGTCCAACTGGTTTGGCAATAAGAGAATCAGGTACAAGA
>VWZN01008408.1:97443-102412 GCA_013396955.1 Regulus satrapa
CTTGGTAAATCTGTTTTTTAAAGGTATCATAATCATTTGTATTTATACTTAAAAACACACAATGTTAAAAAGCACTTTATCCAATTAGGCCAAGATTTAGCATTGTTTATAGCCCTGTAACTATTTTATCATAATTTATTATCAGCAGTTTTAATGATGTTGGTCTAACAGTTGCCAATTACTTGGCCTTAAGGGTAAAAGTACAGGACAAGCTTAACCTCAGTAGCAAGAGCAGACACAAAGAACCGCCTCACCCAAATTTAATTGTGTGCATATTTCCATGGAAAGTCGACAGGAATCACAGACTTTGATTGTGTTTCATCTTTTCATATCTCTCACAGAGCTGGAATAAAAAGAGCTGTTCAGTTATTTCGGTTAACAATGGTCGTGTTTAAGAATCCTTATTCGTCACATTTTTGTTGAGATCTATTGTCTTACAAATTAGATTGGAAACCAGGAGCATCTTTTCTTGCTCAACCCCCTCCCACCCCCCCGGAGCCCGAGTCTCCTCTCCGTATCCCGACACGGACACAGGTTGTTCTTGGGAGATGACGACTCTTGCTGCTGGTCTCTGTGCACGCCACCACCCGGGGTTTTACAGTACGAGCTGGGTGCTACCCACGCCTGCCAAGGGCTGGTGCCTCTGCTTGGCAGCAAACCACAAACAAAGGAAAAGGAAAGGAAAAAGCACCGTGATATGGAGTGTTGTACATAGTGTAGCAAAAGAGTATTTATACATCTCACCAATCAAACACAGCTTTATTACCTCATGCGAACTCATACAAACCAATAGACTTTCAACATGTTCTGTAGCTTAGAGTGCTCACTTACTACCTCTGAACGATACTCACGCTGTAGTTTGTCTCTTTCTTATCTTTTTGCATCTTGTAATTAACTCTTTGTTTCCCCACGAAATGTAATGTACATTGTAATCTCCTACAAATCAGGGTTGCCTTGGCAACTGCTAAAGAAGCGGAAGTGGAAACATGGGGTCTTAGGTTGGACACAAAACAGTGCAACTGTTGTAAATACTGAGAAGCATTTTGAATGTTCTTCATCTTGTTACTAATACACGCAAAAACCAACAACTAATTGTAATGCATACAGACTTCAGTATTCAGTACTGTACATCCCCCTGGAATGCAGGGGCCCTTTCTCTCTCTCTTTTGTATTGTATGCGATTCTGAAACTGATTGAGTCATGAAAATAATTTGTGGCAGTGATTCTAATGTATTAAACCGTTTCGTGTTACTTTCTAACTGGATTACACCCTGGATTGAAAAGTCTTCCTCGTGGTAGTTATATGTAGTTTCAAACATGAATAAACTTTTTGCTTTCATGATCAAACGTTGATGTAATTTCTTCCTGCTCAGTTCAAGTCAGCCTGAGGAGATGTGTCGGTCTCCAGAAGAGCGAGCTGGCATGGAGCAGGAGCTGAGCATCTCTTTAAACACCAGCAGGTCCTTGTGCCCTCATGCCAGGAGAGAATTGGAAATCCTGGGAGAGGCACGTCCTGGGCAAAGGCTTCCACCTGCCAGCGCCTGCCTCTGCTGCCACCCTGCTCTGCTTGGGAGCCACAAATCAAGTGGAGGTAAACGAAGGGGTCAGGCATTTAGATGAGTTTAAAAACCATCATCATATTCACTCTTAATTACCATTTTTATTTAACATTAACTTTGGAGCTATAGCCTCAGCTAGCAAGTCTAATGTGATTATAAAAATATTTTTCTTTATTAAAAAAACTTTTTTGGAAGGACGTATATATATAAATGCTAATTTTAAGTCTTTTTAATAAAGTAAAGGTCAATAACAGGTAATAGCCTATTTACCATATCTCAAGGAAATTGACTCACAGGAAATCAAATTAACGTTAATCACTTGCAGCAAATGGTCTTTGATAAATATAACTACTCACTACTTGGGTTAGTGCGGCTAGGCAGGAGGAGGCCGAGCGCTCACCAGCACCAGCCCCTGCCGGGCTGAGCCGCGCCTCGCCGGCTCCGGGGACCTGCCGGGCCATCACCTTCCCTTCCCCTTGGCCGTTCACGCCTTCGGCTGTTGTTTTGGGGGCTGAACAATTATTTGCATGGTTCGGTGAGCTTGTGGTTCAGCTTTTCTCAACTATTCTTGTGTCAGGTTGTTTCGTAAAGTACCTTCGCTCTCGCCCTCTCCCCCGCCCCGGGCTGCACCCCGCGCTCTCACGCACCGCTGGCTGCTGCTGCTCCCAGCCAGAGCAGGCTCACCTTGACCAGGTTTGGAACCGAACAGTGCTGCTTCTTCTACAGGTGGTGCATTTAAATAAACAAGAAAATAGCTAGACATGCATTGCAAAGTCTTTGTTATCAGTTAACGGGAGCTGGGGCACGTGGGGACCCTGCACTGCCGAAGACTTCTGCATGCTGAGGAAAAAGCACCCAACAATTTGCATTTGCTAATGGAGCTCCCCAAGTCCACCCGCTCGGTGTTCGTGCTGCAGCTCAGTGGAAGCGGTATTTTATATTTTAAATGTAAAGTGTGTCAGCGGAGGCGTAGTAGGCAGCGTAATGAACACTCAGACGTCCCTCATCTTGATCACATCTCTGCTGGCCACAGGCAAGGACCTGTCACACACTGAGGAGGTTCATAGGAAGGCCATCAACAACCTTTGGGCCGCCCTTGCGTGCCCCACGCCCGCTGGGCATCATTAGCTGCTGCTTTGCAGCATTAAGGCTTTGGGTCCCTTTGAATTACAAGTGCGATTTGGCTTTTCCTTACGTTGGAGAGCAGCCACGTGGTTCCACGGCAAATAATAAACATCTTATCCTTGAGGCCCGATCACGCATCAGGGAGGTTTACTGCCAGCACCAGTACTAGGATCAAGCTGCTGATGGTATATTGTGTTTCACCCAGTAGCTACACCCTGAAGGGCCGTCGGAGCCTCGCTCAGCCCTCCCACCCTGGCAGCTCTGCGGCACCATCCTGCTCCCCGCGCCCACGTTTGAGCTTTTGGCACACGAGAACCCTGCAGCCGGAGCCCACCAGCCATGGGAGGTGCCAGCGCTGAGACCGGTGTGGAGCACAGCAGGACCAAAGGGAGGATTTGCAGCAGGGCCCAGGAATCGCCCTCTCCTGTGCTCGGCACTGACCTGACTAAGGCGTCCATCACCGGGCCAGGCATGGGGGTGTCTGGGGGAGACACCCACGGTGCTCCCCTGGGCACAGCTCCACAGCCACTTCTGGGACCAGCCCCGGCTCCATCGGACCTGCTGTGCCAGGGGCACCGTGGCACGGCCGCTGCTCCGGGGTGCCCTGCCCGAGGAGCCGGGAGGAGCCCTGCAGCTGGGGAGACACTCTGGTTCGTGACCTGCCGAGCCGTGGGAGCAGCCCCACAGCTCCCCAGAGAACAGCAAACCTTCATCTGCTGACAGGGGAGCAGGTGACGAGCCCCGGCGCCCGGCTCCCCGTGAGTCTGGGCTTGGACGCAGCGACGGATCCTGGGCCGAGGAAGGGAAGAGCTGGGGAGACCGTGGGGCACGGCAGGATCTGTGCCCCTCGGAGCCGGGTGAGTGGGGCAGCTCTGCTGACTTGGCACCGCGTGTGTGAGGCTGAGCAGTGCCCTGACCACACACGGGCCCGTGTGCAATCCACCGCCAATATCTGTGCCATGTACTTCCCATGTGATAAAAGTAACTGTGAGTAACTGAAGATGTTTCCAGTTTGTGTTAATAAAATACATCTTTTTTTAAAGACTGGAATTCTTCAAAGATTGGCAAATTTTATTTTATTTCATTAGCTTTAATGTCAGTGCCATATGGACTGTGAAGAAAAGTGAACCATTAGATCAGAGGGACTGAGTTATCAGTGTGACACAGAAAGCTCTGATACAATTGTTAAGGATAAGCCCCGGAGTGATTTATTGCCTGTATTGTATTAGCCACAGAGGACTTATGATACGCTCCCCATTCCTGTATCATATTAGGATTTTATTAGTCTAATATGACATGGTAATATAATATACGATTAGAATTCCCATCCAGTGATCCTTTCCTTGGTTGCAGGGGCTGGAGAAGGTTTTGTGTGCATCAGATGCTGGGCTATCACGCCCAGGGAGGCTGGGGAGGCTCTGGGATGCCACGGGAGCTGAACCGGCCTCCTGGCCTTCCCAGGTGGGGCTTGGACCCCCTCACCTTCTGCGGTCCCCCCGTCCGCCGCCAGATCTATTTCTCCTGAATGGCAAAGCCTCGGGCTCCTTCCCGCAGCCGGGACAGCGGCAGGACGGAGCTGGCATTGCGGTCCTTGCAGGTCGGGCTGCGTCCCGGGAAATGGTCCCCGAGGGGCGGGAGCGCGGCGCGGCCGTGCCCGGCTCGGGCAGAGCCCCGGCTCGCTGCCAGGAGGGGTTTGCGGGGCTCTGGCCGGGGGAGCCGGGGCCGCCTCGCCCTCCAGCTCCCGGCACGGCGCGCTGATTGCCGAGCCTCATCGGCGAGACCCTGCTCACGTCCCCCTGCCCTCTGGAAACGCAACTTACCCAACACAGCCTGAAGACAAACTTTTCTTCGCAGCTTCCCTGGCGGCCCCGCGCAGGTGTCTGCGGGCTCGCTCGCCCGCAGCAGCTCGGAGCAGACGCCGTTTGTAGCCGCATTCTTGCCTCCAGCAGCAGCAGCAGCAGGGGGAAGAAGTTCAAGCGTGTCAGAGCGCTACTAGGTGCTAAATCCCAAAATCTATATCAAAGCCTATTTGATCATCTTCCTGTCATTGATATAATAAAAAGGATTAATTTATTGGAGACTGCCAAAACCCTCATGCGGCCACAAATTTAAGGATCGTGTTTACACAGGCTAATTAAAGCCAATTACTTTCATTCCTCGCCGCGGTGCTGACGCGGGCGCTGGAGCCCCTCGGTGAGCCCCTGCTCGCGGGGAGCCGGGGGTGTCCCCCGAGCACCTCTGCGGGCCAGGGAGCCCCGCAGGGGGAGCAGCGTCCTCCTCCTCCT
>VWZN01008408.1:107041-131655 GCA_013396955.1 Regulus satrapa
CTGTGCCCCCTCCGGCCGTGCCCTGGCGCTGCCCGAGCGCTCCCCGCAGCACCCGGAGCTGTTCCCGTGGGGTTTCCAGAACGCTCCCGCCGGCGATGGGCTCCCCTGGGACAGGAACGCCGGCCCCGCTGGAGCTGCTGCTCTGCCACCTCCTGTTCCCGGGATGGCCGCTCCAGTGGCCCGAGGATTTGCTGCTGCTTGGGGTGTTTTGAAGCCTCCTGTCCCCGCAGGACACAGCCGTGTGGGTTGTGCTTGTCCGGGGCTCCCAAAGGTGGAGGGGAGAGCTGGAGCCCCTTCCCCTGCCCTCCTGGCCCCTCCGATGGCACAGCCAGGCCCTGTGCCAGTGAGGGCGACCTTCTCCCCGGAGGAGCACCTGGTCAGGAGGACTGAGAAACAGGGATGCAGTCAAACCACCTGCAGATGGAAGGGGTGTTTGGATTCAAACCAGCGCTGAAGAGGTGAAAGGCTCTGGGCTTCATTACCAGCCCCTGGAGTCACCCTGTCCCCCTGAAATATGTCATGCACACTTCAAACCTTTCCGTTTTTATGGGCAGGTTTAACTGCGGCACGGAGCAGCTTATATCAACAGTGGAAAAACGTCCGACAAGAAAAGGCCTGAAATGGTCAATATTTAACAGGTCCTTTCTGTCCTCTCCTTCTGTGTATTAAAATAATTAGTTTAACAAAGAGGACTCTGTTCCCCTGTGTCTGAGCACGGCGTGTCTGGTGCAGCAGCGTGGCTGTAATTCAGTCTCGGGTTCTGCTGGCATTTACACTCACTGCTCCACGCCGCTCTCCCGGTTTTTAGTGTCAGCAGAACATCTTGATTGAATTACAGCTCTGGATTCGCTTAGGAGCCAGATGTAGTTGAGCTGTAGGTATCTGTCTGTGCTTATTTGGGGAGATAGACCCTCAGGAAAATCAGGAGGCCAGATGTGGGATGGCGCTCTGGCACGCCTGCCTCCCTCTGGGCTCCTGCCCGCTGCCCTCACGGTGCCCAGCGCCCACAGCCTCGGGCACAGGGGCCCCTCTGCTCCTTCTCCTTCTGAGGAGCGAGGGGAAATCCCGTCCTGCGGCACCACTGGCCCATGTTGCCAGAGATGGTCACTGAGAAAGAGTTCAGCTCAGCCCTGAATTCCATCGAAACTCCGAGCAGATCCTGGAAATCAGGATGGGAGGGATGAGGTGTCGGGAGGGGTCCGGATGGCGCCAGCCCCTGGGGACGCAGTGCCCGCTGCAGGAGGGGACAGGGCTGTGCCCAGGGTCAGCTCCCAGCGGGCTCCTCCTGGCTGGCATCTCCCGCCGGCTGCTCCTGGCCACGGGCTGCCGGACAGGGCGGATTTTTGGAAGTGCTGACGCCTGGGCTGCCCTGCCCAGGAAGGAGGGAGGAGCAGGTGCCCAGGGATGTCCCACGGGCCGCTGGCGCCACATCCTGCCTTTGTCCGCACCCTCGGGCGGCGGCAGCGAGGGCCTTCCCCTAATTTGTCTTGTTAATCAGAGACAGCACACTGATCAGTCATGGTGAGAGCTGGAATAATTGCAGACTCAAAATAGCGCCGATTTAAATCTTTCAGATGATAATCTCTTGCCTCAGAAATGCTCTTGCTGTCTTAGCAGCAGGAGAGGGTTCCTGGCAAACCTCTTCCCGGGAATGCCACGCAGGAGGAGAGGGCAGGCGAGCGAGGCAAGCTGGTGTTTGGCACCCCAAACCCCGCGCCCCACAGAGGCCCGGGGGGGACACGCAGCCCTGAGTGCCCCGGTGGCTCTTGGTGCCGCGGGCAGCAGGGCTGGGGGCTCCTGGCTCCACTTGTGCCACCTCTGCCAGCGCTGGGCGCTGCCTCCAGAGCGACCTCCTCTCCCCTCTGCAGTGCCAACATTTCCAGCAGGATCTATATCTTTCCATAGGCAGTTTGTTTCATCACAGTAACATAATAATGTGCTGAGAAGAGCTCATAGTTGTGAATTAATGTTTAAAAGCTCTCACTTTTGGGTTGTTGAAATGAATGTTAATTTGACAAATGGCAGCCATTGGGATCGAGGCGGCATTAACATGGAAATCAGAGTTAACCTCCAGCGGGGCAGGCGCAAGGTGAGAGGAGCAGCCGCGGCTGCCGCTGTAGTTTTTCACCTGATGCTCACACTGTAAATACTGCCAGTGCCCGATCTATTTATAGAACTAATTTAAAGGCTAGTTCAGGGAAATCTGAATGACATCTCCTTAAGAGAGGCAATCGTGGGGTATCTTGGAATATGTCAGGCAGCTCTCTTGCTTTTCTCTCTCAAAAATACTCATATGTCCACTAAATCAATTTGCTTTTCTCTTGTAACTGCATTTGCAGGGCCATTCTTTTCCATTTTCTGTCACTGTCACACGCTAATTCATGTCACTCTGCTGTGCAGGAGGGCCAGTGCCCCTCTGCACATCACCAGCACAGCTTCCCTGTCTCTCCTGGACCTTGGCTGGAGGGGCCCAGGGCGCTCGGGCTTCTCACTGGGGCTGAGGGTCACACCCCAGGGGGCTGCTCTGCTCCTCTGGGTCGGGACATGAACAGAAGCAAATTGCTTCTCCATGTCACAGTGCACCTCCAGGTTGTCTTCTGTGGGCTAGGGAGATCCTAAGGATTTCCACAATTAAAAAAAAAAATTATTTGCCTTGTTTTCCTTCAGTTTTCACTTAGGAGAAAGGATGAGAATTTTCAAACGGACAAAAGAATGCAGTGCCAAAGCCCTGTGTCCTGGGAACAATTAGAGCAGAAAATCCAGGGGAAATAATTCTGAGCTTAGGGCAGTGGCTCTTGAACGAGAGAGATCTCCTGACACTCCCTACCTGAGTCACCCCTGGGCAGTGCATTTGACTTGCTGGGTAACTGAGCATGGATCGGGGCTCCAGCAGCCACCGAGCCCTTCCAGGAGGGAATGTTTCATCTGGCTCTGACCAAGGAAGGAGAACAGCCCTGCTCAATCCTCTCCACCTCTGGATTCTTCAGGTGGCGTTTTTAAAAGCGAGGTGGAGAGGAGGATGCAGACCAGAGGATTTCAACCCCAAGCCAGCAGCTTTGGCTTTGCAAATTATTTAGTGTTTTGGAATGTTCCTTACATCTCCAGACATAAATATTCTGTCTTGCAGCTGGGAAACTTCTTTCCAAGTTGATTTTATCAGGTTCAAGTACAAATTTTGGGTTAAAAACCTTCTTTCCTTGACTCTTAATTGCTCCTGGCCAACAAATGGAAAAGAGGAAAAGGGAGTGAATTACATGACCTGTCTCTTTTTGTTTATTAAGGACTTCTCTCCAGTGACTGATTCTTACGGAAATATGGTTTCAATTTTCTCTTTGAATTGTGGATCAAGAAATGTTGCCAATACATATTTTTCCTCTGTCAAAATTTCATTTAATCTGGGGTCTGTAGATGTCTGGAGAGCCATGTCTCCTCACTGGACTATTACTGTGTGCTCCTCTTGTCATGTTGGTTTTCCATCGGAATCACATTTGTTCAGGAAAACACCATAATTTTAAGAAGTGACCGCACTCCTGGGCTCAGGCTGTCATCCCAGGTGCTCTGGAGAGGCTCAGGTCCACGAGAGGTTGACGTCCACCTGCTGAAGTGAGTGTCCTGCAGCAGGAGGGGACCCCTCGTAGCCTGGCAGAGCTGCAGCTCCCAGAGCCCTGCCACACACAGCCAAGGGCAGCTCAGCCGTGGCTGCTCCCTGTGCTGGCAGGGCTCTCCTGCAGGGTGCCAGGTGCTCAGGATGTCGCTCTGTCCCAGTACTTCTCTTGCACTGTGAAATGATGTCCTCCACTGCAGTTAGCTCTGCTCGCTTCAGACTCTCAAAGGATTAACTTTCACCGTCTAAATGAGAAGAAAAGGGAAGAAATGCCCCACAGCCTTTCCCCATTCCCTGAAAAGAGTTTTTTCTGATGGAACTGGAATGCTGGAAATAATCCAGAGGGATTCAGAAAATGAACCTGTCAGAAGAATATTTTAATCAACCCCCTTTTTCAGCAGCTCACACCCCTCCTCTGCCAGCTGCAGACAGCCCAGGCAGTGATCAGGGAGCAGAGCCGGAGGGGCTGGACCTCTGTCCGTGTCCCTGCTGAGCTGGAGGTTCCAGCTCAGTGACGGGGGCTCTGCCTGCCCAGCTTTGGGCCCCGGGGGGCTGCCCAGGGCAGGGGTCACTCCACAGCTCCCCGGGAGAGGCTGAGCAAGGCGGGCGAGCGGGCACAGGCTGTGCTCGATGGTCTTGGAGGTCTCTTCCAGCCTTTCTGGTTCTGTGATTCTGTGATTCTGCATGGTGTCACAGGGACACAGCTGGGGCTCCCCTGGAACCACATCACAGCTGGGTGAGCTGGTCTGGGTGGGTGCAAGAGCATTCACCATGCTGCTCCCTCCCACCTGTGCCTGGCCAGCCCTTGCCATAAATTAAAGGGGAGCAGCTTGAAGGAGTCTTTAATCAAAAGTTGAAGTTGCAGGCAGCGTGTCACAGTTTCTCATTGGGTTGCCATGATAATGCTCTGTAATTGGAAAGACGTTGATATTGACAGTGGTGTGAAGAATGTCCTGCTTCTCCCTGCATGCCTGGATTTGATAGAGTTGAATAATGGAGCAGATATGATGGATTAGAAAAATTCCCCTGCTAAGGTCCCTAATTATAGAGTTTTACCTGCCCAATTAAGGTGGAGTACTTGAGAGAAAACTACACACCAACTCTCTCCAGGCACCTGTATGCTCTGGGAAGCCTGGGCAGCTATGACAGTGCTGGACTGGAAGATTACTGGAATTTTATCCTTCTTGAAATGTTGCCTTCCTGATGTTTATGCAGTATGGAGCCAAAATCCACCCGGAGGCTGAGCAGTACCTGTAAATCCTGCTGAGCCACAGGCTCTGAGCAGCATTTTGTGCTGCCTGGATGTGGATTCCAGAGCAGGAGTCAGCCCAGTGCCCACCATGCCCACAGTCCAGTGTCCTTCGCCTGTGTTTAACAAATCTGAGCCCCCTTGGCCATGGGGCTGCCCTGCTGCCCGTCCCTCTGTGCCAGGACGGGCTGGAACCCCCAGCAAGGCAGCCAGGGACGGGGGGCTTTGGGGCTCCAGTGACACCCCAAAGTCTTGGAAATCCAGCCCGATGGGACAGAGAATTCTTAAGAGTAAACAATAATTTGGCTGTCTGCAGCCTGAGGATGAATCACAGCGGGTCTCCTTTAACCCCCTTACAAAGCAAAGGCAGCGTTGGTCCTGGAGAGGCTGACCATGGGTGACACCTGCGGTGTCTGTGGTGGCACCCGTCACCCTGAAGGGCAGGTGTGGTGGCACAGAGCCTGCTCACCCCTCCCAGGAGGAGCAGCCAGCCTCCCACTGCTGAGAGCATTCCAGCACCCAAATCTCCCCCTAACCCCTCCCTGCAGGGTGGGACAATTATCCCATCAATTAGGGAATGAGAGTTCCGCTGGGGCTCTGGTGTTACCCGGGGTGTGCTTTCTCCTCCAGGGGTGTTCCCGCTGGCTGCTGAGGGACGCGGACGTGCCGCTGCTTTTTTCTTTGCCCCTGCCTTCCTTTCATCTGCTCCCGTGATGAATTGTAGGGGAGAACTACCCGAGCCTGTCTGCTTTGGCTTAGATCAGCTTTTCTTCTGATTATAATTTAAGTCTGGAAGGGTCTTGGGCAGGAGCCTGCCAGGGTGGGATGGCTGCTGGCGCCGGGTGCTTGGTGGCCACTCGGGCCGTGACTCCCGCGCTCTCCTTTGTGCCGTGCAGAACAATGGCTCTGAGCCGGGCTGGCGCGCGGAGGGTTAAAATCCTCCAAGAGCTGAAAACTATGGATTGAGCAAAATCTCCCTGTCAGCTCTCTGTGATTTTGCTGAGAGCACTTGGACATGCTGGCATTGGATTTACAAATTGAAAATCATTAATAATTCTAACCAGGCTGTGATAAATCTGAGATCAGTCTCGATGAACCTGGACACCATTTCATAAATCAAAAAGATTACTTAGGAATTTTTTAAAATCTGACGTCAAAATGTCATGGTTACTAATGGTTTTTGTAGATCTCTTACAGTGATATATCATTTATCTACGCTACATCTAAAATGTGACACCAGGGCAGAAATGTGATGTCTTTAATATCATGAATACATTTTATCCCATAATAAAGGTATTAACAACTTCTTGCTGTGAATTGTACTTGAAGTTCTGTGCCTGATTTAGTGCTATTGTTATATTAACTGGATTTCCCCCAAACATGTGCAAACTGTTGCTCACCTGTGCGGTGACGGGCGGAGGAGCCACCGAAGCAGAGGGGGGGTGGCTCGGTCCTGGCTGTGCACCCCGAGCCCAGGCACCCCAGGGAATGCAGGGTGAGCAAATGCCAGAGCCAGAATGGAGCCAACACACACACAGAGCTCCCTTCATAATGGTTCTTACAGAATTTTCTCACTCATTTTAGACAGACCAGTCTGAGAAAAGTTTACGAGACTTATGGAAGAAAAAGCCAGCAAATGACCTCCAGAGAATACCATTCAACCCATTCCTTTAACTGATTAATGAAGATAATGCTAAAAAATATCACAGAAGAAGAAAGGAAGGTCTAAACCAACGGAAGGAGCTGCCTCTGTGCCACTGCCCTGGCTGTGGAATCAAGCACACGTTATTTAGCACTGGTCTGGGTTATTTAGACTGGTTGGGGTGCTCTCCTCGGTGCAGGGATGGCTTTGTGTTCCATGCCCCATGTGTCAGCTCCAGCTCTGGGGCACAACCCAAAGCCTTGGGGTGCTCCAAACCACCCTGAGCACACGAGAACCCGGCCTGGCACCTCAGAGGCATCAAAGCATCAGCCCTCAGTGTGCAGAGGAGGCCTCACAAGCCCTGGGGACACGTGTCTCCTTTTGGATCAGCTCTTTCTGCGCTCCCACCCCTCAGAGGGGGTGTGCAGAGGATCCATTCTGCGCTGGCTCTGCAGGAAACACGCATGCCAGGGATGCTGTGGCACAGCACAATGCAGTTCCTGCAAAGGATTCTTGTATTAGAAATGACTTGTGCAGATTTTGCTATAAAATGTTGCATGGCTTTGGTGCATCCTTTTTAAAAATGAACGGTTCAGCTGTTAAAATGTAGAGCATTGTTCCCAGTCTCCTCCCCGAGAGTTGGGAAGGTGGAGCAGGAGCACAGAGCTGGCACCGCTCTGGCAGAGCTATCAGAGCTGAACAGGGAGTGGAGGAATTTAGAGCGAAGCTTTATGGGGAGAGATTACATTCAGAGGTGAACAAATGGTGGTACCGAGTCTATGCAAAGCAAGTGACAAAATGTAAAAATCCTCCCTGCATTTTGAAGGAAAATATATCTTTCTTTCTGAGTGGTTCCCATGAAAAATAGGCTTTTTTATTTCCTTTTTTCATGCTAGGAAATTAATATTTGCCTTTCAAAAAGATTTGGTGAAGGTTTGCGTGAAGGTCATTAGCAATCTCGCCGGGGAATAAAGAAGGGAGTGATTGAGATCTGCATGGGCTTGGGACTCATTTGTGGCTTTGCTTTACACATAACATTTTTATTAAGAAAATAATACTTTGGGGCTGGTAATTGTGTTGCCAGCTGGGCCAGGGAGGGGAGAGGAGGAAAGCAGAGCACTGAAACCTACTATTTATGTCCCTGCTAGATACAATTCCAGGCAGGTATAGGTATGGTAAATCTCCTTGAGCTGTCCCCAAAGTCACCCTGAAGTGCCACAACTCCTCCTGGTGCTGAGCAGGCTCGGGCAGGGCTGCAGGGACGTGGCAGGGACCAGGTGGCACAGCTGGTCCCACTGTGACCCTGAGTGGCACGGGGTGAGCGGGGGCAGCCACGGGGCCAGCTTGGACAGCAGCTGGGGACAGCCCCCCCAGCTCCATCCTCTGCACGGGGACAAAGGCTCGGCGCCTCTGGAAGCACCAGGCACCTTCTCACAGCCTTTGTCAGTGATACTGAGGTCACTGCTCCTGCTACATTTAACTCCCAAAGCCCACGGTTAGGATTCAAGCTGTAAGCCCCTGGCATTCCTTCCAAGGCATCCTAAAAATTAGCATAGCACAGAGCAGCTAGAATCTGAAGTTGGCTTGTAAAATCTTTTGGAAGGATCATTAAGGGTATTTCATTATCTCCATATTGCCAAGGTCAGGCTGCCCATATTTCCTCTTTAGTGCTGCGATGGGAATATGCTGCGACTGTGGTATAATAGACCAGAAAATGTCCACACTGGGAATGATGGTAAATCAATAAAAACTCATCAATATAACTCCCACTTTCCCAAGGTACTGCAAACAGCCTCAAGTTTGTAATTTACTTACGTATCTTCACCTTTTTCCCAACATTTTTTACACCAACTTCTGAACTTTTTGTCTGTGTAAAATCTTTATGAGAGACAATATATATAAGGGATAAAATGCTTTATTGAAAAGATTATTGATTTTTTTCAGCCAAGCTGCTTGTACAGCAGTTCCAGGCTGCTGTCCCAGCAGGGAGAGCTCAGTCTGAGAGGGTGGATGCGGGAAGTGAGCAGGTGTGGACATGGCTCCCTGTGGTGCTGCTGGGGCTCAGGGGTGTGCCTCACATCCAAAGGGCCCTTTGGCTCTTGGGGAGCCTCAGTAGAACTTCAAGCAAATAGAATCTGAAGGGTGGGCACTCCTTCTTGCCCCACGTTTTCTTTTTATCTTCCTTCTTCCATTTCTCATATCTTTTTACTCACCTGCTTTCCTCCCTTTTTTTCTGCTCTCCACTTACCATGGAGAAAACAACCTAAGAAGCATAAGTGCACGATGTCATTTTTAGGCTGACAAAGGGATGCCCTCCTCGGGTGCTGCTGGCCCCTCCCTGATGCCCACGGTGCCCGCGGGCACCTCCGGGCTCGGGGGGTGCCGGCGTCCGGGCTGGAGACAGGGAGGGCTGCAGCAGCACCACCACCCATCCTGCTCTGGAGAGTGCTGGATCCTTTATCATGAGCTAACCGCTGAAATAAAACCAATCCCATTTTATTAAAAGCCCAAAGACACAATTAGATCTCGCAGATTATGCAAATGACGTGCAGCCCTCTGACTGCTGGCAATTTGCTGCGCAGCCCTCTGTGCTGCAGTGCCCGGAGCCCTGGCTGAGCCCCTGCCAGAGACCCTCACCCTGCTTAGGGACCCTGACCCCCTTGTGCAGCTCCACAGCCCGCAGCCCTGATAAATATTCCACAAAATATGAACAGCCTATTTTCTCTTGCCACTCTGACCTTTTCCCCAAGACATCAGAATGTGCTTTTTGCCAGGTACCGCGCGCACGTCCCCGGGGGTCAGGGACCTACAGGGCTCCATTAACTGTCAGTGGGGTTTTTTTCCCTGATGTCAGAGTTTACCCCTAGCTAAGCTAATGCATTGAAGAGAGTCTTGGCAGGGGCAATAGACATCGTGTCACCGAGGGCATAAAGGCCAAGGAGCGGATGGAAAAACCTGGTGGTGGAGCTTAATCAGCAAGTAAAGACCCGAAGCCAGACTATATTTGATCAGAGGGACCCCACAGACACCTTGTGCAAACAGCTGTGCAAAGTGGCTGCTTTTCCTCCCCGTGTGGCACCCAGAGATGACGGCCAGAGAGCAGAGGGAGCCACTGACGGTCCTTGCCCAGGACAGCGAGCGCACCCGGAGCCGCGTCCGTGCAGGCAGCACCCAGCTCCCAGCTTTGGGGCTGCTTGCAGCGCTCAGGCACTCGTTGGGGGGGATAAGTGCCTTCTCTCATTCTGTCCTCTATTTTCTCATTTTTGACTTTTATGGTTTTTCATTTACAAGTCTAATCAGAGAGAGGCAGCAGGATGGAATAGCGCAATCATTCAACATAGATTAACAATTGCGTCAATGGCCTACAAGTGTTTGCAGCATCCCCCAGCGCCAGCTCCTCCAGCCAGGAGACTCTCCGGCAGGAAAAAGCAGGAAGGAGCTGGCAATACAAAGGTATGGTGAGCCCAGGTGAGCATACCTGCCTTCCAATGGACCAGCATCCCCCCAAGGAGCTCCCCTCGCAGGAAGCTCTCAGCAGAGGCAAGGGAAGCGTCTGGTTTCATCTGCTTTCAAACAGGTTTAACCTGCCACCACTGAGAGCCCTGCCCAGCCCTGCTGGGTGCCACCAGCCCAGATCCAGCATGTCTGGATCCCCTGGTGCAGCCGGAGCAGCACAGCCCTGGTCTCACAGCGCACGCTGCCCTGGGCTGGGCTGCTCCTGTCCCAGTGCACCCTCGGGAATGCTCTTCAGAGCCCCACAGCTACAGCCCAGGCTTTCATCTCCAAAGCCATTGTTTCGCAGGAAACAAACGATGAAGTTAATTATATTGCTAAGAACACACATCACCATTTGAGTGTGCAAATCCCTGTCAGTGAGAAGAACATCCTACCCAAAGGAGGGGGTGATTTCAACCCACTGCAAAAGTAATTAAAGACACAATTAAGCAAAGCATGAAAAACCTGTTTTGCTTTTTATTTTTTAAGTATTGTGTAAGCACTGTACTGAATCAGGGCCAGACACTGGCCCCATGCCTCACAGATTAGGGCACAGCACGAAGTGAGCTCCCAGCTCACCTGTCCTGCCAGCTCTCGCTGCCCCTGGCTCAAAATGGCTTTTAAGCCTAACAGGCTACAACTGGATTTTTAAGAGCGGTCTGAAGTTAAAAATAGTTGACATTTTTGAAGTGACTGCAAGGTAGAATTCAGGCTTCCACTAGGTTTATAGCCATCGGAAAGGGTTTTGACTACAGAAGTGTGCAAAACATGATTGCTGCTAAAGACCACAGCTGAAAAAATGCCACATGTTTATAACTGCTGTATACCAAATCAAATACAATGGATTTACTATCAAGTGAAGAATGATTGGCAAAAATGGTAAATCACATTCCCCCACAAAGTTTATTAAGCTTCAAGGCAGCTTGGGAGACAGAAGGCTGAAGTGAGTGAAAGTTCTGAGCCTTCCACCTTTGTCTTCCATGCAATTTTAAGCTTCTGTCACCCCAAAAGGGGCAGGTGATGGTACCCGAATGCCCACAGACGTGCAGCTCCATGACACAACTCCCTGCACCCAGCCCATAACTCACCAGCTTTAACCCTCCTCTGAAATGACATCTATATAAATATTGTTAATAGCACTAACATAATGTTAAGTCAGGTTTTACTGGACTCCCTCATACACCCTTTGGATTTATTAGCTATAGGATTTGAAGTAAATTTTTATTAGCCCAAGTTAAACCCAGCTACCATGGGCTTGGCTTTTGGGCTTTCTTTACCCCATCTTTCTTCCTTTATTTGAGCTTGGGCCCCCTTTTCGCAGCCCAGTGCTTCCTCCCTCAGACCGAAGCGTCCTCGGATAAATCTTACCGAATGAAATATTTATTAATTTTCCTAACCAATGTTGATCTCATAAATTACCAAGACTTTTGCACGAAATGGTTATTAACATCCATGGCTGTATGTTAATGGCTTATTGACCAAATATGGGATAATTAGACCCTAGGAGCACTGGCCACTGTGATCTATGAGAAGCAAATTTGGCCCTTATTACACCAATGACCTATTTAATATCTACTGATGAATTTAAGGTAGAATCACAGGCAGAATTTGTTTCAAGGAGCTGCCCTCCAACTAACAAGCAGAAAGATTCTTGTATAAAATCTATTGATCCAGAAAAAAACACGAACAAAAAAATCTTTTTTTTGTAACTGATGATTAATTGGCTAAATTCATCTTAGACTGAGATGTACCAAGAAAACACCAGTAGCCAGATACCTCCTGGGATTAACTGAACAATGAGTCCATTTGACTAGAGGGCCCTGTCTTTGCTTCCTGCTTTGAAAGATTTAGGTCCTAATTTAAACTGTGAAGATTTATACTAATATTTGTAAAGAATTTAAGCATTTATCCATGCTGCAGTGCCAGGAACAGCTGTTTAAACCTGCTGCAAATAAGTGACTTGTGCTTGGTTTCAGTTCTAATCTGCCTGGTGCTCAAGGAGCTCCCTTCCCCATCATCTCATAATATTTTACATCAAATTAAAGATAAGATAAAGGGAGTCAAAGCAAAGCTAGAAAGGAAGGAATACAATTTGAAGCACTCGAGCTATAGCCTCCTGGTAGGCAGGATGCCTTCAGCTCTGAACGCAGTTCAGGAATTAATCTGGGGATGTTTCGAGGAACACAAAGCCTCCTCAGCTGATCCAACAAACTGCCTGGCACCGCGGTCCTTTGGCCTGGAAATGCACACACCTGGAACAGGCACAGCCTCAGCTCAGGCAGCGCTAAGGACTGAATTAAAAGCCTTCATGTTTTTTGATCCAAAGAAATGCAACTGAAGTGAGGGTGGAGGTTTGGGGGAACGGCTGACTGGGTGCTCCCACCACGCTCCCCTTCCCCCGCCACGGTTCCAGCTGCTCCCAGAGCCCTGCTCTGGCTGCTCCTCCCTGCTCCAGCAGCTTCTTTCCCAGCCTGGAGTGGCACAAATGAGGAGAGACTGGTTTGGCAGGTCACAGCAGAGAGCCTGTGACACCACTGATGAGGGAGAGGAAACAATTTATTGCCCCAAATAAATGTTATAGTACCAATATCAGGCAGCCACCACTTCTTCTCCCACTCACTTTAACTTTTAGGTTCTGCACAACTGCTAACAGTGATTTTAAACTCTTTCTCCTGCCAGATTCAGCTTCTCTGTGAGCAGGAGTGAACCCAGAATGGATTAACTGACTGCTGCAAGCAGGAATGCTGCAGGTTCTCACAATTCAGACCTTGCCAAGCTCCAGGACACTACAGCAAGGAATGTTACCCTCTGCTGCGTTTTTTAAAAATAAATTAAAACCCAAAACAAAACAACAAAAAAAACCCCCACCCAAACAATCTTCCCCAGCAGTTTCCCCACCAAGGTGGCACAAAGCAGATCTTGCTGGGGCCAGGCCAGGCTCAGGCTCCTGGCTCAGGCTGGGCTGGGCTCAGGGTGCCCCTGGGACCCTGCAGACCCCGTGGAGCTCGGACACGCAGGGCACTGCGGCAGCACATCACTGCAGATAAAATAAATCCAGTAATAAATATGGAGTGCAGGACTTGACTCAAGGAGTAATTCACAGCAGCTCTTGTTCCTCTCCAGTTCACTGTACGGGAGAGACTGCCTGAGGGAGACGGGAGATATTAGCAGTGAAATGAGAAGGAAGTTTCCCTTGAGTTGAGGACAAGTCTCAGAGGCTAACGAAGGGACAGATGAGAGGGACAAAGCAAAAACACCACCAGGTCTGCTGTTCTTCCTCCCTCCCTCCACCTCTTCCTTAGCTGTGTGGGAGGAACACAGGCAACCCCCTTGACTGATGGGCTTTTAACAACTCCCCCTGTCCCAGACTGCTGACCGAGCCAGGACAAGGGATGACACTCTCTGGGCAGGAGGGGAAAGAGGAAGGAGAGGAAGGAGAGGAAGAAGAGGAGGAGATGGCAGTGGTTGCTGAAATCTAGCCCAGGTACAACCAAAATACCAAACGTGATGAGAGCACAGCCTGTGGGCTCGTTCCAGCCCAGGTCTGACTCTTCCAATGCCAAGGTGAACAAGGAGGAGAAGTGTTGAAACCTGGTCCCCAGAGCAGCACGAGGCCATCCCAGGGCCAGCCCCCAGCCTCATCCTGCACCTCCCAGCTGAGTGTCCCCCTCATGCTCAGGTTCCTGCCTCCAGCTGCATCACCAGCCAGCAAACACCTGGAGTTAAAAATTAAATACAAAGAAAAGAGAAACGGCTTCCTTTCCACTATCTATTGAGTTCAAAGGGAAAATGCTGTAGATCTTCTCTGTTTTCCACAAAAAAAGGTGTCACTTCTGAAATGAATCACCTGGCTGTGCTGGGCCCTGTGTTCCAGGGAATTTCTGTCTCCCTGCCTCTCCCTGTGCCTGCCTCCTCTCCCACCCGAAATCCACTTTTGCCTCTCTTGGGTGTTAGAAAGAATAGGTGCCGATTTTAACCTCTATAGCAGACACTAAAGCACATATATTTGTTTTCCTCTGTGCTGGGAAAATGTCCCCAAGGAAGCATGTTAAATTTGGGTTTTAAAAGCATCAATTTAGCTATTATGAGTTTTCTATGCTTTTTCTATTCAGGGAATGTTTGGCTTGAATACAGCATGGAAAAGAAATAAGATCAGCTCAACTGTTTTAAAGCTGATTGACACCTTGGGTTTTTTCCCTTGCAATCTGAAGCGAAAGAAAAAAATATAAAGGGAACCAGACACTCATTTAAAAGAAATTATTTCCTTGCCTACAGTCCCTGATCAGGGCTGCCTGTGCAGGGAGAATGAGATCTCATAAAAACCCTTTTGTGGGTTCTTTTTCACATCATTTTGGTTCAGGTTTTGGTGGCAGATGAACTGTATTTCATCCGAGTTTAAAGGAAATTCAAAGTGAAGTTAAGGAAGTTGCTGTAAATGAGAAAAAAAATTCCCAACAAACCCTTTCATTCTAGCTTAACATATCAGCCAAACCAGGAAACAGCTGTAGCAGAAATATTGTTTGTAATAATCGGAGAAAGCGGCGGAGCCGCGGCTTTTGTTGGAACAGTGACCCCCAATGGTGAGAGCGACGCGGCCGTGAGGAGCCCCCGGCTGGGGTGCAGGGGTGCTGTCCTGCAGACCCCCGGGGTGCTGTCCTGCCAAGCTGGACACGCGCCCTGCAGGTGTCCGGCCCTGTCCTTGGGCCCGCTGCCCACCCGCAGTGGTGGCCGGGGAGGCTGGCAGCCCTGGCACGGGCATGGCCACTCGTCCCTGTGCCCACATGGGGACCCCATAGGGGCAGCTGGTCCCCGGGGATCGCCCCGGCGAGGAATTGGCAGCACGGGCTCAGAGAGAAGTCCCCCAGCGCGGGGCCAGGGGGCCCCTGTCCCCCGGCCCCCGGGAATGGGGCTGGCAGGGGGTGANGGGGATGGGGCTGGCAGGGGCTGATGGCCAGCGTGGGGTGGCTCCCCGGGCTCTCCTGGAGGAGAGGCCACCCCAGCCTGGGTGCCAGCACTGTCCAGGGCAGGTTCCCTGCCCTGGGTGGGAGGGAGTGCCCGCTCCTGGGGCAGGGAAACGCTGTCCTGCTCCTCCAGCCCAAACCCGTTGGGGCCTTCTGTGGGCACAGCTGGTGCCCGGCTCGGCTGGCTGCAGGGGCAGGGGCCTGCAGGGTGGCACCGAGCAGGGTGGCACCGAGCAGGGTGTCACCGAGCAAGGTGGCACCAAGCAGGGTGGCACGGAGCAGGGTGTCACCGAGCAGGGCGTCACAGNCCCTGTCCCCAGGCCCCCGGGGATGGGGCTGGCAGGGGCTGATGGCCAGCGTGGGGTGGCTCCCCGGGCTCTCCTGGAGGAGAGGCCACCCCAGCCTGGGTGCCAGCACTGTCCAGGGCAGGTNGCACGGAGCAGGGTGTCACCGAGCAGGGTGTCACAGAGCAGGGCTGGCACCAAGCAGGGTGGCACGGAGCAGGGCTGGCAGTGCCAGGGAGGAGAGCAGGCCCACGGCCGCCGCCGGGCCCGCCTGCCAGGCGCGGGAGGTGCACGACACCCCTTTTCTTTCTGGTCAGTACTCATGGGCTCGTGGTTGAACGGTTTGTTTATCCTGACAGAATGTCATCCGGCTTGGCTTTGATTTTGCAAATAATCCACCTCCAGCTATGAATCCTCTCACTCCGAGATAGCCGTAACTTCCGCACCGCCACGGGGCACGGCATGATTCCACGATGGTTAAGGGGAGATGAAAGGATTTTTGCCCTTGTCCTTCTCCCTCGTCTTGAGAAGTAAACAATAAAGTTTAGGCCTTCCCAGAGAAAATTTGTAAAAATGTGAGAAGACAGTAGAGACCGAATAATTATCCATAATCAATATAGTTAAAGTCAATGGACTCTGAGTGTCCTCTTCTAATAGACTTTGTTCTGGGCTGTACCTTGACAGTTTATTTAGAAATATGAACTTGGTAAGGAATGGCTATTTGACTATGTAATCTTGTTAAACTCATAAATTCAGTTGGTCTGAAGTCTATATCACTGAAGTCAGCTGGAACTAAATGTTTTGATAGCTAAAAAATGGTTCATTGAAGAAAATTCTGAAATAATGGGACTAATAAGTTGCCAAAAAAACTGTTTACGAGTGCCTAAGTGAAATTATCATAAGGCAAGGGGAAAAAATTTTGACCCACATCTTAAATTCTTGCTTAGTCGAGTTATGCAGGCAAATAGATTGTAAAATGGGACATGTTTATAAAATAAAGCTGATTAGTGATGTTGGTGTCTTATACAACCTACATCCAGCATTAAATCAGATTAATTTATAGGTGATTTTGTTGATGAGCACAAACGGATGCTCCCATGGTGTGAATTTCAATAACTTGCTTTCCTCTTTGGAATCCATAATTCTATTATTTGAGACACTTCATTGTTATAGATAACACATTTTAAGCCTTATTATTTATGCTGTTTCATCTTGTCACTTAGGTTCTTGCTCAAGTTCATTAATGTATTGTGCTCCTCTCTGTACAAGAGGGTGCAGGGAGAGCAATTGATTTTAAGTCCCCGTAATGACTGATGATATCACGCGTGTTTACCACCGTGACACCGCCGACGAGATGCTAATGCTGCACAGATAAACATGATGTCATTTTATGCAATTAAACACTTAATATACAGCAGGTAATGATTTGGTAAGCTTGGCACATGCAAGCAGTGGCTTTTAATCTTATGAACAGGGGTAGGATGACGCCACAAGTGATATACACATACCCAGTCTGTATCAATAAAACCTCCCTTACAGGCTTGGGTCATTGCACTGTGATAGGATGGAGGTGCCAGAAATACGTCCTGGGCAGCTTTTGTAGGATCTAGGAAGAGATGTCAGATTCAGAGCAGCCTGAAAGCAACCGAGTGAAGGGTTCCTCTCCTCCCCTGGCTGTTCCCAGGCTGCAGCTGCAGCAGAGAGGAGCTTGCTCAGGGCCCAGGCTGCTCTCTGCATTAGCCAGTGTCCCATGGCCTTCTCTGAATCTCTCTGGCCTTTCCTGTGGATACTGAGCCACTGCTGGGTGACCACCACAGCCACGCTGTTGATGCTCTTGTGTGTCCTGCTCTTGGGGGCAGTGTGTCCCAAAACCGCCCTCTGCTCTGCTGGATCTGCTGCAGTCCTTCCCCAGAGCCCTGCAGCCTCTGCCCCTCTCTGTAGCTCTGCTCTCCCTCCTTGCAGATGCCTTCCATGGCCAGGAGCACTCAGCTCCACAGATGTGGAAGCAAATGGTATCCTTCCACAATAGTCAATATTTCCCAGCTTTGACAGATTAGCCAGAGTAATCACAGATTTTATGTGGCACAATTAACATATCTTTTCTTTACAGCTATTGCACATGAATTTGCCTGTGCTAAGCAAGGTCACACTGTGCTCCAGGCCAGCAGCATCCTGAGGGCAGGTCCCAGACCTGCACCGTGGCTGCTGGCAGCCTCTGGCCAGTGGCTGCTGGCCGAGGGGCAGCAGCAGCCCCACGGTGAGCTGCATGGCACCAGCTCCCCCAGCCCCTGCAGAAGGGCCGTCTCATCCCCCTGTTTTGTGATTTGGAGGAGACAGGTGTGTTTTTAAGGCCTGATCATTGTAATGCTGGAAAACTGGGAATTTCAGTAGTCAAAAAGAGAGTGGTCTGGGCACTGGGGGATGCCCAGGGCACCATCCCAGTGGGCACGCTGTGACTGGGACCTGTGTTAACCTGCGCATGACATCCCAGAGCAAAGCCCTAGGAGCACAGAGGACAAGATTTCCAAAGCCCTCCCTAGATGGTGAAATAAAACACTCGGCTTTGTAAGGGGAACAGAGCAACACAACGGTTTTGTTGGAATTTCTGGAGTCTCATGATTTCCTGGGAAGTGCTTGCTGCTGGAGGTGTCACAGGTGAAGGTGGAGAGGAGGCAGCCGAGCAGGACGCACGGCACAGAGCCCGTTTGGTCCAGCCCCTGTGCTGGGGCTCCCCGGGCACCCGTCACCCTCTCCCTCCTGCGAGGGCTGCAGCTGCTCTCCCGCTGCCCTCTCCGAGATGCCGCCGTCCCCCTGACCTCTGTCACGCTCGGCCCTTCCCGCTTCCCTGAAATCAATTATCTGCTCTGCTCTGCTCCATATTCATGAGGGCTCCAACCATTTGACCTGCTGCCCCTGCCCCAGCCCGGGCGCTGCTTCCCGCCTTGCCTGGGGGATGGATGGATGGCTCTGCCTCCACCAGTCCCGCACGGAGGGGTCAGTGGGGCCTGCTGGGCTCCTGGGCACCATTCCAGCCCCAGGCCGTGGCATTGGCTCCCGGGCACCATTCCTGCCCAGCGTGCAGAGGTGGCTCTGTGCTGAGCTGCTCCCGTGTGAGAGCAGAGGGCCTGGCTTGACCCCAGGTGTGACTGAACACGGGGGCCATGGGCACCTTGTGGGGGGCTCCTGGAGAATGAGCCAAAGGAGCCCAGTCCATCAGGGAGCTCTGGTGGAGTCCCCGTGAGCAGGAGGCAGCCATGGGCCCGGGCTGGGAGCTGGACCTGCCTTGGCCATGCAGGCACTGAGCCCTGAGCTCTGCACAGGCTGGTGCTGCTCTGGAGGTGTCCCACGTCCCCCAGCAGAGCTGAGCCTGGACCTCTGCCCCTCTCCGGATCCCTTTCCAAACAGCAGCACCAGGGCTCGTGTTTGGATTTCATTTTGTCTCCTTTCCAAAGTCTCTGAGACATGCCTGGGTTAATATTTTAGTTTATCAACAATCAGTGCTTAAGGAATAGGTTCTCTTTGGGTGATATTTAATGAACCTGGAAATGAGAATATGGCTGGGCTGTTGTTGGAGACAGGAATGAGAATTTTAATGAGGGTATATGTTTAATAAAAGGTTAATAAATTTTAATTAAATTAAACCAATAGAATTCAATATTTGCTCAGCATATCAAAGTTCTGTTTGGCGTGGTGGTGTGTGAAATGCTGGCTCACACTCTGCTAACACAGGGGTCTGCCTCCCACTTCCACCAGCATTGCCAGCCCCAGCATCTCAGGCACATTAAATCCTCTGGTTATGGGAGATTTGAATTTGGGTGTATTTTGCAGGTGAGTCATCACCAGAGGAATCAAAGGCTCTTCCCTGCCTCACAGACCCCTGGGTGTGCTGGCAGGGGTGCTCAAGCCCCCCTGTTGTGCCAGAGTGGCCTGGTCAGGGCACTGTGTGACCCTCGGGCTCCGAGCTCCCCTGTGCCAGGGAAAGCGTTTGCTGCTCCTCTGCTCCCTCGGCTCCCCACGGGGTTTCATGTGCCACAAACCTCTCTTTAGCTTCCTGGAACCCTGGCCTGAGCAGCCCAGGTGGCTGAAGTGTCCTGGTGCTGTGGTTGGACACAGGACCAGCCTCACCCTGTGCCCTCAGCTCCTGGCAGGGGCTGGCAGGGACCCGGTGGCCTCACACGGGGCCCTCCCGAGAGCTCCTGGGCACAGTTCTGCCCAGAACAGCTGGCATGAGACATGACAGAATTGTTTACAGGGCCCGGGTCCCTGGGTGTGTGCCCCCTGCACCAGGCCCCATCAGCCTGGGGAGGGACGGGGACAGGCAGGAGCCAGAGGCTGGCACAGCCTTCAGCACGGGCAGGGCTGGTGCGGAGCGAGCAGCTGCCGCAGCGCAGCCTGGCACGGCACAGCATGGCGTGGCCCGGACTGCAAGAGGAGCTTTCGATTACATGTCATGAACTTTCTCCCTGGAGGGTGGGCAGCCCTGGCACAGGGTGCCCAGAGCAGCTGTGGCTATCCCTGGATCCCTGGCAGTGCCCGAGGCCAGGCTGGACACTGGGACAGTGGGAGGGGTCCCTGCCATGGCAGGGGTGGCTCTGGGTGGGCTCTAAGGTCCCTGCCAATTTTTTGCATTGCGTGGCTCTGCGGTTCTGTGACACTGCAGCGCTGGGCAGGCCCTGGCGTTTGTGGTGCCCAGGGCAGCAGGACAGAGAGGCACAGAGCCCGTGGCAGGGGAGGCCACGGGGGCCGTGACGGGTCCGTCCCTTCCTGGGGCTGTCAGGGGCTCCACCTCTGCTCCCCATTCACTGCCTGGGGACGCATGCTGCCACAAAGGCTGAATCCCCCTGGATTTGCCAGAGATGGAAAAGCTCAGGGTTTGTTTCAGAGCAACATGTGAGGATAAAGCCACAGCCTTGTGCCAGCTGCCAGTTCTGCTGAGGGAGCCCCTCGCAGCTCTGCAGACTCCAGGAGAGTTTGGGCTGGCACTCCTGGTGGCCACTGCCCTCTCCCAGCACAGGGAGGGGACACGACAGGCAGGGAACCGGTTAGGAAATGTTATTAGAAGGCTTCACAGGCAATAAATGTATTTCTTCTAAAAGAACTGGAGGAATATTTGGATTATTACATTTATTAGACCGCTCAGCAAATGTGTTACACCCATATGACAAATAAATGTGATGGTTTCAGATTTCATTAGGCAGCCCCGGGCAGCGGCGCTTTGTCCCAGCCACAAATGAGCAGGGCCCTGTCACCATTCCTTAATGGTCATTTTTGCATCAGTAGTAATGGATGTGCCCAGCGTGGCCCCGAGCCCTGGCTGGCACTCCCCACGCCCAGCTGTGCAGAGGGAGCCCCGCTGCTGCTGCAGCCCCGCAGTGCCCTGCGCTGAGGGGGTGAAGAGGAAGGAGCTGTGGGCACCCAGCCTCGCCCTTGCCGGAGCCTGGAGACAGATCCTCACTGGTGGCAGCCCCCTGGCTCCCCCCACATTTTCTGTGGGGGAAGGAGCACGGTGCAGGGGGGACAATAATAGCTTTATTTTATTTATTTATTTTTTTTTAAATGTCAAAGCCAATCTGAGCAGCGGACACATATATTTAAATTAAAAGTAATTAAAAACGTGCTGCCAGAAAAACGCATGATGGATCCAATGTAAGAAAATGAAGTAATAAAATACTTTATGGATTAACTCATATCAGACTGTTTTGCAAATTTATTTTTCATTATGATACATCCATATCAGATAATGCCTGAATTTATTATGCTGCCTTCAGGCGGGCTGTGTCAGAAACCTCCCCAGCCCCATTTGGGCCTGGTGACTGGTGAGCAAGGTTTCTGTCATCATTTCTTAGTGGTCACTTCACCTCAGTAATAATGAACGAGTCAAGCAGGGCTGTTATTTTCTTTAATCTCTTTCCTCATATTAAAAAAATACAGCCAGCCACATCATTATTGCAGCAGGCCCAGAGGACTATTTCCAGGTCATTACTCCAGTTCGTCTGAGCGTCTCAAGGTCCTAAAGGGTTTGGGGTTATATGCAATAAGGCGTTCGTCGACAACATTTCCCCTGAGCCCTAGGTGTTAATGAGAAAGATTTTCCATGTGGCTGTTAACACTGTGTGGTTTAAAAAGTCACAAAGAAAATGGGATTTCCTCCTCCAGCTTCCGTCTCATTGTGGATCTCCGTGGCTGCAGACACGGGAGGACAGTTACCTCTCTAATTGCATGAATTCTGGAGGGGGAACCTTCACTGTGTGTAGGGTAGATTTCCACCAGCCAAGTTGGAAATTTTTTTGTTTATTTACTTTTAATTTTTACTATATTATTCTGACAGAGTATTTTCTCCTCTCTGTGGACAGAAGTAATGCAAACTGCAAAGGCACAGTCAGGCTAATACCATCAAAAATTCCATTTTTTGCCCAAGACAGTGTCCTGACTCTCTAATCTCATTTGGAAGAATATTTTTGTCTGCTCAGCATCTTCAGCTTTTTACCAAACCAGAGCCTACTATACTCGTGCTGTGCTTTTAGAGCTGCCATGAATTTTAAAATGGGTAAAAATGACAGAATATTAACAAAAGCATTGATTTTCCTATTTATCCTTATGCATCTTATTAATTAGACCACTTTCAAGTGTAACCACTGTGTATTAAATTTATTCTGCGATGTTGGATATGAATCGCAAACAATAAACCAGATTGAATTCTTTACAAAACAGAAATTTAGAAAAAAAATACAATTAAAATGCTGCCTGTTCTGTCAGGCAGTGGCTGCAACCCCCAGCCCCGCAGCCATTGCTGGGCAGGGTTTTTACAGAGCCCTGAAGAAGCAGATGATGCACCGAGAGGCAGAGAGATAATTTTAGGAATTCCGTATCTGCGGCCAGGTTTGGAGCAGACACGCACTGTTATGTCAGCAATTTTTATAACAACCTACTCAAAGCACCTACTGTGCTCCTTCATATTCCAGAGGAAAGGCTTGAAAGTGTCTCGCCCAGGCCTCGGGAAGGACACTCCACAGCTGCTCTGAGAACCTGCCCGAGCTGCTTTCAGGCTGCCTGGGCTCACTCCGGTGCCTTTTGCAGTGAAACTAATTCCAGCTGTGCAGAGATGTTGGTGGATGGAGGCGTCCCCCATCCCACAGATCTCGCAGGTATTTGACCATTAATTTTTAAAAATCCTTTGGAGTAGCTATAGAATCCACCAGGAAAGGAATGGGGTCTGGAACATGTGCAAAGCAGTGGAAATGCTGAGTGTTCTGGGTGGGAAAAAGCATCTTAATCCAGGTACTTGGCATTCCTGAATACTGATCAATTTTCCCCTTAACCTGTTCTTTTAAAGCTGTGCCGCTGCATAAATCTAGTTATTAGTGAAACTCAGATGTTAGATGAGTGCAGAGGCATAAAAATATCTCAGTTCCCCAATGGGGATATTAGCACGTCCCTGCAGCAAGAGCATGCAGGTGGTTTGACCTGCATTTGTGAAGCTCTGGTGTTACATAGCTGAGGAAATTCATAATTCTGCTCCCAGTGCTGGATGTGCCTGATCCAGGGTCACCCACTGCCTCCTGGCTGGAAGGAAAATCTTTGAGCAGATACAGAGCCCCGAGGCTGAGCCCTCAGAGCCCAGGGCGAGGCTCTGGGTTTATATTGAGTCATTGAATCATCAAATCACACACTGGTTTGGACTGGAAGGACCTTAAATCTGATCTCATCCTCCCACTGTCCCAGGCTGCTCCAAGTCCCATCCTTGACAAATTCCAGGGATCCAGGAGCAGCCACAGCTCCTCTGGGCACCTGTGCCAGGGCCCCCCACTAGTGCTCCAAACCTCCCAGGCTCTGTGCACACCTGGCCGTGCCTGTGGAGGGCGTGCAGGATTTTAAAGGCCTCTTGATTTTAGGGACTGCTGTGACATGGAAGATGTGCAGCTTGTCTGGGAAGTGCTGGGGTTATGGCCAGANTCTCTGGCTTTCCCAGCCCCTGCTCCGAGCCCCCCGACCCAGCTCAGGCACCCCCACAGCGTGCCCGTGCCCCCGGAGGCTCCGGAGGCTGCCTGGGAGCTGTTTTGGGAGGAGGGGGCGTGCGGGGACCCTGCCCAGCTGGGGAGTGCGGGAGCAGCCGGCAGCTCCCAGCGCACCCGGCCTTTTCAGGGAAGATTTAGAAGGACTCTGTAATCTGCAAATTCTAAAGAGCTGACGGAGACAGTTATTAAGGGCTGGTGGGTGATGGCTGCTTGCAGTGTTATTAAAGTGCTAAAAGATTATGTCTCTGATAGCTCTGTGCTTACAGTGTCCTTCATGGCCACTTCCACAGGGACGGAGGCAAGGAGAAAGGCAGAGGATCGATAAAAGGATATTACCACTGGGCCAATCCCAATAATAAGAGAGGTGATATATACACACCATTTAAATTGTCCAACACATTTAATGTTCATTAGCACTAATTTTCACAGTGCTGGTGTTTAATGTATTATTGCAATGAAATTAATAAAAAAATACCCCACAGGAAATATAATTTAACTGTTTATAAACTTACCTTTTGATTGCCAATTTCCTGCCAAGCTCTGCTCCTGCATCAGCTTTTGCAGGAAACTGCAGCAACAACAGCCGGGGTCCAGGGCTGGGGGGTCTCTGGGGCCCTGCACCCACAGCTCGGGCATGGCACAGACACCACGACCCAGCAGAAATGTCTGGGAGAACCAGAGGCCCTTATGCCATTTTGTCTCCTTTTACCTTTCCACCCTTTTTAGCAACCTCCTTAAGAATCCTCCCTTCTTCTTCTTCTCCTTCAGAACTTCCTCGGCATCACGTGGATGAATGTTCAGTATCCTTGAGAAAAATCTTGACTTCAAATAGGTTTGGTGCATGGGCATTTTTCACAGAAAAGAGAAAAAATCACCATGCAATAGTTTTGTTTTTCTGCAGTAACTATTGGGGAATTACGTATTTATTTATCTCTTACGAAGCACAGGGAAATTGTATTTGGTCACAGTGTATAAATTGTGGCATAATTACCGTAAAATTTATAGTTTTTATACTTCCAACAAGTTAGCTTTTAAATCACACAACCCCATGTAAATACTTTAAAATTATTCAGTAATTACTTATTTACATTGTAATTAAAATAAGTAATTAGCATACATTTACAGAGGATTTACATACTTATTTGTGAAAATAGTTCCTTGGCAGATGCAAAAAGAAATCTTCAGCTGATCATAAAAAAAATAGAAAATATCTGTGTGTATGGAATGAGCCGTGGTGGCTGTGTGACAGCAGGGCTGCCCCCGGTGCAGGGTGTCCCCTCGGGGTGGGCTCTGAGCCAGGCCCGGCATCGGGAGCTCAGGGGGATGAGGACAGGCTGGAGGAGCTGCTGCCCCAGGTGAGGGTG
>VWZN01008408.1:140297-160421 GCA_013396955.1 Regulus satrapa
ACCTGGAGCCTTTGGGATGCACAGACACAGGCTCGGCCTCAGTCCTGCCTTGGGTTTTCTCTGCATTTTGTTCCCTGTGAATCCTGGTATCACCATGCTTTCACACCAGCTGACTGAGCAGGTCTTTATAAATTTGATCTTTGTCTGGACTTGGCAGCACAGTGCAGCGCAGCTCCAGCCTGGATGCAGAGCTCACAGCAGCAAGAGCGGGGTCTGCTGGCTCTGGTGGGGACCATCCCAGTGCCACAGTCCCAGGCGGGGAGGTGTTTGCAGTGACTGGGCACCTCCTCAGCAGAGGAAGGGCGTGCAGGCTGTCCTGTCTCCTCATCAGCACCAGCGAGGTGAGCCAGGAGCCGCCCTCAGCTCCCTCCACCTGCACATGCCTAATATTTAAACCATTCCATTTAGGGCAAGAGCACTCACTGGGATTACACAGGACCCTCTGTGATCTGCTTCACCGTTGTTTAGTCTAATTGTCCTAAAATTGGCAATAGATTAAAAGAAAATAATTATCCCTAATTATGTCAATTAAATGGCTAATTCATTAACGAGCTTAACATCCTTTACTTGGACCATCTCCGCTAGGCAAGATTGTGCTTCCAAGAGGAGACGCCAGGCGCTCGCTGCATCCTGTGTAGATGCAGTTGCAGCGTGTTTAGCGTGAGCTGCAGGAGCAAAATCCCCTCATTATTCAGATGACAGAACAAAACTATAAATAGTGGATCGCAATTAAAATCAGAACAATTACTTTTTATCCATTATGCTGCCTTTTGCACAATAGCAGCCTATAAAAGGAAAAAGCACCATCCTTTTAGATCTCTCTCTCTCTCTCTCTCCCTCTCTCTCTCTCTCCCCTTATCCAGAACTGTAGCTGGCTTGCTAATTAGGAGGCTTTTGAATTAGATTATTTGCATGTCTGAACAGGGCTAGGGTATTAAACATCCCCGAGGACATACTATAATAACCTCTTCAGTGGCTTTTAGGATCCCTAAGGAACCGGGAACTCTGAAAAAACCTCCAAAAGGAGGGAAAGTGCATAACGATTTCATCCAATTAGGTATGGATTAGTCGGCTTGGTGTCTTTGAATCCTGCTCGCCAGGAGAAGGTGTTCTCCTCCCGGAACATTTGACAAAATCATCAGGGAAATTATAATGCAGTACCTAAATGAAATCGCAATACCTTAGTTTCTCCTCCAAGAAAAAATAAACTACAAAATCAATACAGTGGTGTATAAAGCAAAAAGAAATGCACCAGTCACTTTATTGCCTGGCTGTGAGCACAGCCCTGTGTTTATAGCATCCATGAGTGACTGTCAAAGTCAGGCTCCAAAGGACAAAGCTGCTGCTGCTGGGATTGGCTACAGCTGATTTTAATTTTTAAATACCACTGGTATTATCCTCTTCCTAATGGCTTTCCACACTCTTCCAGTTTTAAGAAATCACCAGCCCATTTATATTTAACAAGACAATTAAGCTGCCCGAGCTCTCCGAGTGCAGCAGTGGTCTGCAGCGTGGCCCTGGGGTGATGTGGGGTGGGACTGGGCAAACTGGGAAAACTGGGCCTTTCTGGGCAGCTCTGCCGAGTCCTGGGCCCCCTGAGCCCACCCAGCCCACCCCTGTCTGGAGCTGCCCCACGGCAGGGGCATGGCGGGGGGGCAAGGCACGAGGAATGAGGAGAGGGAGGAACGGGGTTTGCATTGATTTTCCTTCTTTTGCNAAGTGCTGAGATCTAATTTGGGGGCAGTGGAACTCTAGCTTCATGAGAAGTATGATTATTATAAACTGCCTGTGGAGGTGAGCCATGATTATAAGACTGCACCTGCAGGGACCACTCAGTGTCACCTCTACACACTGCATCCCACTGCCTGGATTGGAAACCTGAGTATTGGTGTCTAATTGGAATGGATTTCCAGAACAGCAATAAGAGAAACTATCTAGAAAAATAAACACGAAGAATTAAGCTTTATAAATCCTAAAATGTGGGGATAAAATTGCTCATGCTGGTGCTGCGCAGTTTGGGCTTGGGTTTGCACACCTGGAGCCACAGTGTTCAAGGGTCACTGCCTCAACCTCTCCTGGCCCAGAGCAATCCCCTCAGGGCACAGGGAGTGGCTCTCTGGGTGCCAGGGGTGGATCTCTGAGTGCCAGGGTGGCTCTCTGAGTGCCACGAGTGGATCTCTGACTGCCAGGCATACAGAGGTCCCTCCCCTTGCTGGGCCACCAGTGTTTAGCTGAGGGCTCTTGTGGTGTCTCTGTGAGGAGCACCCTTCCATTCATGTGAAAACCTCACTTCTTATATTTTGAATTTTCACCTTTGAGCTCCCATCGGTGTCCCCTGCTCCTGTGCTGGGGAGGGCAGTGGTGGCAGCTCCTGGTTTGTCCTGTCCTGCTGACACCCACCATCATTTCACGCTCTTCTGACCCAGCTCCCAAGACCCTGGGTCATTTAATTTCCCTCTTTGCTCTCAGCCATCCCACAGTACCTCCAGAGTTGCACACCAGCAGGGGCGTCCCCAGGAGCTCCACCAGCTGGGTGAATGCTTTCTCTTCTCATTCCCCTCCTCTGAGCCCCTGACATCTCCTTTGCCATTTGGCTTTGGCCCCAGGTTGTTCAAGGTCTCTGCAGTGAGCAGCTCTCCAGATTGGCACTTACACGCTGGGGAAGTTCTGGGCTTGAGCACATTCATATTTATCAACACCAGCCTTCTTTAACTCTCGCTCATCCTTCTGCCTCGGCCAAATTTCTCAGAATTTCTTTCATCTTTTCTGAATTTAACTAATCTACACCCCTGCTTCCTTTTCCAGGTGAGTAATTAATATATTGATGCCATTAGATTGAGTGTGTAACCATGTAGCACACTGCCAGTGACCCTTTACATTGACTATCTCCTACCTTTGTTTCCTTCCTCTCAGTCCATCTTATTGATTCATAATTTTACTGTATCTCTTACCCCCATTTTTATCTTGTTTCCTAAGAAATCCTGTGGGAAGACCTCATTAAAAGCCTTTTGAAAGTCTAAAAATATGTCAAGATATTCTCTTTTATCCATTTATATATTGGTAGGTTCAAAGTATTCTAACAGATTAATGAGACATGATTTTCCACAGCAGAAACTGTGTTGATTGGATGTGATCTTCAAGGTATTTTATCATTCTATATTTAATAAATGTTTAAACCATTTTGCCAGATACCTGTGCGAAGCTGAATGGTGTCTAATATCCTGGATCACACTTAGAGTCTTTTAAAAATGTATAATATACAGATGAAACCCCTCTGCTTTTCTTCCAGTAAGGGGAAACAGTGCAAATACTGCTGCTGTGTTTGTGTTTCCTTGAATGCTGTGAGTGTCTCAATAAGTGGCCTTTTATTTCCTCTCAAATCGGCTCTAGGGTGAGACAATGGGTGTGTGAATAAACAGGGCATTTTTCTTCCCGTCTATCCACACACGCTGCAGTCCCAGATGGATCCCACACCTGCCCCTGCAGAGAGCACCCACAGGTCACCTTCTCTTTCCCACCAGACCTCTCTGCACAGCCACCATTTCAACTTCGGTACTTCTCAATTCCTTGGAGTTCATTCATTTTTCCAAGAGTTTTTATAAGAAATCTCTCCCATTCCCCCAATTATTATTTCACTCTACAGATTAGCTTGTCAAAATTTGAAGATTGAAATTGTAAACCATTTTTTTCTTCTCTGTTGGAGAACAGTTAATTTCTTTAGAATGAATACCCTCTTAATTGCAACCCACTGCTCATTAGAAAACAAATTACTGGGAAATTATTTGTCCTTTCTGTTGCTTATGTCTCTGCTTTACAAAGCCAGGAACTTCTCCCACAGCTCCCTGCAGGCCTGGCCCTTCCCAGCACAGGGACCTGGCGGTGAAAAATGAGGTGTCAGAGGCCGTGTGTGCTGTGTACCCCCAAGCTCAGAGTACCCCAGCACTGCCCCAAAATGTTGACACAGATGGAATCCAAGGCAGGTCTGTTAAATGGGTAAGCAGGAGATTAAAAAAGGAAAGAAGAATGCAAGTTCCCTGCAGCCTAATCACATCTCTTAGGGAAATTCCTGCACCAACCCAGCCGTGAAGCCGGCACAAATCGATGTGGCCCAGGGGATCAACATTTTACATATATATATAAAAAATTGTAAACATCTTTTATGTATGCAATGTAATAACTACACTCAGCATCATGGGCTCTAAAAGCAAATGTTATGGGCAGTTGTATTGCAATAAAGTGGTTAAATGGGAAAGCTTTGAAGGGCTGATAATTTGTACTCTTTTCTTCACTGAACCAACTTCTTCTTGTCTGAGGATGACAAATTCAAACACTCTTCTATAGGAAGAAGTTTGCATTTATCAGGAATTTCCTCCACACTCTTTCCATTTCCTGCACTTTTCAAGTTCAGAAAGAAGTTGGTTACAGCCCTGATAATGAAAATGGGGTGTGGATGTAGGTCAGGCAAAAAAACCATCCCCAGTTTGGGGGCCCAGAGCCTGCAGCAACAGAGGGTGGGGTCATCAGAGGGTGTCCATCCCAGCTACTGACCCTGCACCCTGGAGCCTTCCCCAGCCTGGTTTGGGGTGCTGCTGTATTTCTCCAGCTGATTCACACACAGAAATAGGTGCTGCTGCTGAAACGGTCCCCGAAACCATCGGGCTTGGCTCTGCATGTCTGGAAGCTGTAAAATACCGTCTGCAAAAATATAAATGAATATTTAAAAAATTTATTAACCAATAAAATTAACAATCAAATATTATTTCTGACTCGCAAATAAAGGCTGTGATGCAGGTTTGCACCGTGCCACGCTAATTAAGCGCTGTGGGAGAATTCCCCAGGGCCATGTCACCGCTCCTTCTGGACTGAAAATCAGAGCAAAGCTCTGGGCCTGCTGCACTAAATGGACAGTAAATAACACATTCTCTGCCTTTAATTATTTAACAAGCACAGCAGTAACCCAGGATGGTGTAAAATATGTACCAAAATACTGTATGGGAATGCAGCACTGTTGCAGGTGTGTTTGTTGCACGGGAGACACAAGTTCTCACTTTATTTAAGGGGGCAGCAGCTCTGTCCTGGCTGTGTGTTTTTAAACCAGCAGCTCTGCCCAATCCTGCCTTGACTATCAGCCTGTACAGTGGGAAGTTGCTGCTCAGCACCAAACGTGGTTCATGTACAAAACCTCCAGTTGTGATGAATTGGAAAGAAAATCTTCCCAATATTACAGACTTTAGAAATGTTTATTAACAGTTTGATGATACTATATGTGGAGGCTTCACACTCCTCCAATGACTCCTTAGCTGGGAGCAGAATGATTTCACCCCGTTTGCTTTTAATCCCTTGCATTTATCTTGCCTGAGTGTCTCCACTGGATATTGTTTACTCTTTGGATTAGTAAACTCAGAATTAATTCCACTGTTTATTGCTGAAAGTGGCAGTAAATTCAGCATCAGGGAGAGCCAGGAATCTGCTTAGCTGTGCTGCATGACCCTTTCACGGGCAATAAAAGCACCTCCCTGCCTGGAGGGACAGGGCAGTTGGAGGCAGACCCCATGTCATTAGGCTATGGGCAGGAGCCTGTGCTCAGCCCTTCTTTTCATCAGGAGTTAGAGATGCTGTAGGAATTTCGGTGTCTCTCAAGGGAAAATAAAATGAAAGGATAAAGAAAGCCCTGTCTGCAAGCCAGCCTGTCCTGCTGTCCCAGCCTGTCCCTCTGTCCCAATCCACAGCAGCAAGGAGCAGGGGCCAAAACCAACCTGGGGCTCTTTTTGCGCTGCAATCCTGGTCCTTCAGGCAGGGAGGAGGCAGTGAGGGTTAAAGCACGGTGCCTGTCTGCTCCCCAGTTCCCTGCCTGGCTGTTTTTTTTCCTGCTATTAAATCAGCAAAGAGGAATGTGGGGCCAGGAGCTGAGCGGGGGTGGTTGGAAAGGTTACCTAAGTGAACCACGCAATTTTTTTCCCTCAACTTTGTTCCATCTTAAGGTAAAAGGTTCATGCAGAGGGCTATAAATTCCTGTCACATTTTGTTGTAATCTCTCTATGGTTTTATTACTTAAAATGCTGCACTCTTGAGACGGGGAATTTTCCAGGGGTTTGAGGCTGACACGGAGCCACATTTATATTGTGCTGAAGCTCCTCTGGAGTCTCCTTGAGACATGTGGCCGGCAAGCCCGGCATGAAGGCCTTATCAGTCACTCCACCATGGAGTCAGCCCATGAATTATACGGGGAATGGAGGTGGCTCTGCGAGAGCGGGATTGCGGGCCGCCGGGTGACAATAAACATGTCCCGGGAATGTGTCCTCCATCACTCAAGTTCAGATAGCAGATCTGGACCTTAACTACAGCTCCCCATCTCTAAATCTCCCTGTGACCTGAGCGGGAGATGGAGGTGAGTCTCAAGGATATCTGTCTGCAGGGGACTCGCAGAGGGAGTTTATAACTCGCGTGCCGCAGCCAGCGCCGCTCCCAGCGCCGCACACCGAGCGCGCCGGGGCTCTGGCCACCACTCAGGGACCGTGGGACAGAGCGTGGGAGCCCTGCAAAGCCTTCCAGTGCTGGCAGAAGGTGTGAAGCGTCTCCTGATGGCTTTTGCCTCCATGAAAACAGCAGTGGAATGCATGCGGTGGGGGGATGCACAGCTGAGGACCTGCAGGCACGGTGCTCCCTGCGCCTGGAGGCTGCAGCTCCCAGAAGAGCAGCACCTGCACCAGCAGCACAGGGCTCTTCTGCAGCTCAGGGATATCCCAGAGAGAATTCTTCTTCATCCTGAGCTCCCAGTGCCAAGCCTGAGGAGGAATCCCCTGCGGTGTTCCAGTGCTTGTCTCCGCAGGAAAGCCAAGCAAGAGCCTGAGCCATGGAGGCACCCAGCCCTTGGGCAGTGGCACAGACCAAATGGCTCCCAAAGAGGGGAGAAATAAATCTATTAATTCTGTTCCTAAATTAAAATAATAAGAAGAAAGAGTCTAAATGCAAAGTGTTAATGAAGTAATGAAGGAAAGCGGCATGCTCAGTGCCACAGCTAAATACAGCCATTAAAACCCATAACCTCTGTAAAATTTGTGATAAAATTACAATTTAATTTTATAAAGATAATTTATTAGCTAATACCTCATTGCACATGTTAATAGCTTGTGCTTAAATAATAGTAATCTTGATTGCTCTGTGGTCATTAAATTTTTTTTTACATACTGTTTAACTGACCGTTTTGTATGTGGTTTGAGGAGAAAAAAGTAATTATTGAAGTCTTAAGCACTGAGTTAATTTCTAATGAAAGGATAATTTTATTCCAATGATTTTACATTTAATTAACAAAAGCTACACGTAGTGTGAAGTTCTAAGGCAGCGCTGATTCTTCTGTGCACTGGACAAAAGGCAGTGGTGTGTGAGCCCCCGGCCCTGGCCGGGGCAGAGGATGAGCTGGGAGCACCTGCAGTGGGAAGGAGGGGACGGAGCAACCCCACCAAGTGAGGCTGAGAAATTGTACCTCTTTTTGTGCCGTGCTGAAATGGAGGTTGGAGCTCAACTGGGAAGGGATGTGGTCATCGATTTGGGCTCTGTGGAGTGGATGTGATTGTTGACCTGAGGATTTCTGTGCCATAGGAATTACAAGACAAGAAGGGGAGGAGATGGGATGGTGAGTGTGATACTGCAGTTTGGAAAAACCTGGAGAGCTGGAAAAAGACAAAAAATTGATTATGGGAATGAATGAAGAAAACCAGACAGAAAATTATGCTTTTGTCAGGGTGAAAAATGTTTGTTTGATGTATTCACTACCTTTTCCTTCTGGTTCAGCTCAGTTTTTACAAGCAAAAGTTCTCTTTGACATAAAATGCCAGAAAATTCTCCAAGAGAAACACTGAACTACAAACAGTCATGATCAAACAGTGACTCCCACCCTGTTCCCTCCACGTTTGCTGCCAGCGCCCCTGCTCCCACCCGTGCGGGGTGCCAGGGGTGCCAGGGGTGCCGGGGCTCTGCTGCCTGTCCCGGCAGCGCTGGCTCCATCGGTCACCCGCTGTGGCAGGTAGGTGTTTCCAGGCCGCAGGGGAAACGCTTGTCAAGCTATTGATAAACAACAGATCTGTGTCAGTGCAGATGCCTTTTTAATGGCGTGTCCTGAGGTGCAGACATTAGGGTTATATCCTCCTGCCTCCCAGCCCTCTGCGCAGCAATCACTCCTCCTCAAGCAGAGCGAGGGCTGCCACCGACCCTGCTTCCCCGCCTTATTGATGCATCTCCCTCTCACTAATGCAGACAAGAGAAGACAAATCTGGAGCCCTGCGTGCGCAGCAGGACCGTGGGGTGCTTGGGGGGCTGTGCAGTGCGAAATAAAAGTTTGGATTCTCCTGTTCCCCTGGCAGCAGGGTGCAAAACCCAACCCAGCCCGGGCCGCTCATCGCGCACGGGACTGGCTCAGGCTCCTCTGCCCTGCAGACCTCCCGGTGCTCCCACCTCCCAAGAGATTAACAGCCCGGGATTTGGGGGTTTGGGGAATATCTCTAAAGCCTTTATTAGCAGAATGAAAGACTACCTGTGAGAAACATCCAACCTGTCTTAGAGGGCTGTTTAAGGGGGCTGAGCTTGAAGTGCTTGTGACAGCAGAGGAGAGCCCTGTGTGGGTACGGATGACAGGACAGACATGTGTTTGTCTCTCTGGGATGCTCCTCCGATGCAGCTGCTCCTTGGGATCCTCCCCACGCTCACCCCCTGGAGCAGAGGTACCAATTTTGTTTCCTTCTTTCTGAACGGTTGCTGTCATCCCATTTGCTGCAGCTCCCAAAGGAAGGTGGGGATTTGTGCTGGGCCATGCACAGAAGGGAGCCCCCACAGGGTTCTCAGTCTGTTTTGCGTGTCCTTGTAACTCAGATCTTAAGTCCTTTATTCAGAGAGAAAGACTCAGGTTTGGAGCACTTTCCCCCTTGTCAAGGAGAAGCAAACCCGTGCAGCTTAACTGACTAAACCCAACACACAGCAGGGCTCAAACTTAAAATATTCATGATTTAGCCCACAGTACACATTTCTCAAAAATATATTAGGTGTAAGAATATTAGCCCCAGGAATCACAGGGGCATCGGGAACCTTGCCACAGTGTGCATCTACTCTGCAAAAGATTGTGATTCTTCAAGAAAAATCTCTCTTAGCCACGGTTTGCAGGATTTAATATTATGCCCATTAGCAGAAGCAAGCACCACCCTTGAAACACACATGCAAATAGCAGGGGAGAATGGAGGAAGACAATAAAACGGGAAGCAGCCTTTGGAAGTGCAAATAAATAATTGGATTGCAATGTGGAAGTGTTTTCTGGTTTGATGGGCACTTCCTTTCATTGAAAATAAACCAGGCTGAATGGCTCAGTGGGTCCTGCACACCTCTGAATGGGCCCAGCTAGCTTGTGCTCTTGGTAACAGTGGGTATCATGGAGGTACATAAAAACATAGTTTATTGTTAAATTAAGTGTCCTGTTCTTGAAAACAACCCTTAAATTTAACATTCCAAGGCTGCTGCTGTTTATTTGCACTCTCAGAGCACTCTCAGTGCTGTCCACTCAACTACTCGAGAAATACATTGTAATAAAAATAAATGGACAGTTTGGGTTTCTCTGAAATTAAAAGAGGATATACAGCAGCCTTGCACTCCTGCCTTGTACCGAGGTAACCTGTGATAAAGTCACATTGTGTCAGAGATGGCAAATTATGCCTGCTAATTACTTACCGGAATTTCAGATTTGTCCTTACCATAATTAAAAAGGTGTCACTTTATTAGAATAGGGCTGGAATGATGGGGCTTGGAGCAGTGGAGGAGATTTCTGGTTAGAGATAATTACCAGTGATGTATTCCTTTCTCTCAGTGCTGCTTTTGCTGCATTCCCCCCATTACTGTGTAATGGATGTGTGGCACGGCTGCCGTGGAGCTGGGAGCCCAGCGGGGGAGGCCTGGCCAGAGGGGAGGCCTGGACAGAGGAGAGCCCTGGCCAGAGGGGAGCCCTGGCCAGAGGGGAGCCCTGGACAGAGGGGAGCCCTGGCCAGAGGGGCTTTCAGAGCCAGCTTGACCCACTGACCCGACACCATGTGTGCAGGGCACGGTCCTGCTGATTTTAGTGAGCTTGCACCTGGGATACAGTGAGAGAGGATGAGGCCAGTCCTGTTCTGGGCTGCCCTCTGCCGTGGGGTCATTCCAGAATTTCCCTGGCAAGTCCCCAGGCACTGCTCTGCAGTGCCAGCTGCTCCCCAAGGTCTGCACCCTGCAGACCCTGGCTCCATCCCTGGCAAGTGTGGCCACAAACCTGCCCTGTGCCAGAGGAAGGACAGGGCTGCTCCACACCCCTGTGATCTCCTGCAGCCCCCCCCGTGCCCGGCTCGAGGGGGCCCAGCCCCACTGCCCAGCACCATTTATATGCAGTGTAATATCTTTCTGTTGGCAGAAGAGACTCGAACCTGTCGAGGGCAAACTCGAGTCTCCCCCAGGGCCTGGCAAAAGAAAATAGCAGCATTTAACCGCGATGAAAGTCACAGCACAAACAGGGACGCAGGGAGAATAATTGCATGGCTGGAGCGCCCGGCTCCATGTTATCATTACACATTGGATTCCTGGTCTGTAAGTACAGGGATGGCGTGAACCCCCGCAGAAGATGAAGGTTATAAAGGAGGCATTACTGGGAAAGGTCAGCAGGCTATTCAAACACGGAGCAGTTGCAATCCGCAGATTCAATACCAAAAGCTATTTGCAGGGCTGGGAGAGGCAGGAGGAGTGGGAGAGGCAGTGACACTCGCTTGCTACAGGGCCGGGAAGGTTCCTTGTGCAGCAAACTCAGGAGCAGACAAGCAGGACCAGCCCCTCTCCAGCGTGCTCACGCGTGGATCTCAGCAGAAGTGCCCTTTGCCAAGGGGTGCTGGCAGTGCCACTTGTGCCAGCACCACACCAACACTTCTGCCATGCCTGGAAATAAGCAGGGCGAGCACAAAGAGCGAGACAGCTCTTCTGTCTTGACGCCACTGAGGTCTGGCTGCAGAGTGTCATCAATCCGAGATCTAATCCAACACATCTGGACAGCTAAAACCTCTTTTCCTTTCAGAAGAGACCTCCCTAGGCTGAGCGCAGCACTGCAGCCACACGCTCCACGTCTGGGGTACCACAACACAGCAGATCCTGTGGCTGATGGAGAGCCCCATCAGACTCCACATTTTTATAAAAGATGGTTTGGTTAGCTCTTGAGGCACTGTTGTTATTGCCAAAAGGTTTTGCTCCCCAAGCCTGTGCTGAATATTGTATTACTTTGCTATGCTCTGAAACTAAAATTAAAACAATTTAATTTTGAATATGGTGGCATTATTACCATTTGTATTTGCCATTTCATAAGACTTTTCATTTCAACTGCTTTGCTTTCCTGTCAAGAGGAAAAACCTTCAATCTATCGGCTTTTACCAGAGAGGGAACTGTGCTGGAGTGTAATGCAGTATTGTATATTTCTTCTCTAATGCTCTTTTGAACAAAATCATCTATTTCATCAACAGTATATCAGCGGTGACCAAAGACCATTAAATAATGCATCTCACTCAGGAGCAGTGGAGCAGGGAAAGGGCTCTGACCTGTTTTAAACCTTATTACTTTCTTGCATTATGCCCCTCACTGCAATCTTTTTGTTTAAGTGATTTCAGCTGAGGCGTTGCTTCCTGCCCTAAAACACACGGTGGACACGTTATTGCTGAGCTGGTGGGACTCAGCCTCAGCCGCTCCCATGCCACACCAAAACCAGCCCCTGCACGGGAATCTGTGTTAACCTCACCAAATACACCTGTGTGCATCAGGGGCTGGTGTGAACAACATTCCTCTTTATTTTGCACCTCGGGGGCAAAGACTGCCTTTCATTTGGACCCTGGGTTTCACCTCCCAGCAAATGTTTGGTGCTTGCAATTAGCAGTCCCAGGGTAAAGCAGGCAGGGAACTAATCCAGAGTGGAAGAACTGAATAAGAGAAGACCCAGTTGAACCAACCAGAAGAGCAGACCCCGTGCTGGTGCTGCAGACTGGGATCCAAGGTTTGAAGAGTGGTGTCCCCGTGAGCTGGCGCCGTCGGGAGGACCCTGGTGGCACCAGCAGCCTCTGCCTGTGCAAAGCCACCCACCACCAGTGTGGGCAGCACTTTGTGCTCCCAACTGTCCCGGTGGAGCCGGGCACCGAGCATGCTGTGCCCAGGGGGCAGGGAACTGCCCGGGGGCTGCAGAGCGTGGCCATCCCCACGCTGTCCTTGGCCAGCTGTGCACGCAGGTGTGCAGCCAAGCAGTGGCCTCTGCCTGCTGGCCAGCCCGGCCCCGGGGTGCCCAGCACCACCCTCCCAGGCTTGGCAGGACCAGAGGTGGCCCAGGGACAGCTGTGCTCTGCTGGGGGGCGCAGGGACAGGGCGGCTCGGTGAGTGCAGGGCCAACACCCGGGTGCAGCTTTGCCTCTCCCAGCCCTGGTGAAGCACAATCCCCCACCAGCCGGTGAGGAGGAAGCCTGGGAGACTTACAATTACATTTTCTCACTAGTCTAATGAGGTGAGAGACAGACAGAGGAGAGAGTTCCCTGGGCTAATTTTCCAGCCAGCAGCCACTGCGTTCCTCCTCTACTGCAAGAGGCAGAGGGAGAAATGACTCTTCCAGATTAGAGGCTCTTGCTGAGGGCATTCCAGAGCGTATTCCTCTAGGACACTCCAGCGAAAAAATGGAGATGACAAACCATTTCACTGCATTCAGCTGGAATGAAGTAACCCACAAACAGAACAGTGTGGTGCAGGGGGTGCACTGATGGGGAGAGAGCACCCGGGGAGAGCAGGGAGCGTAACTGTGGCTGAATCATTGCACAGTGCTCTGCTCAAGCAGAGAGGGAGCAGGTCAGCCCCTGCACAGAGAGAGGAATTAGCTGTGAGAGGGAAGGAGCATTGCATCTGGCTCCCCTGCTAGTGAATGATTTGTTTTAATGGAAATGTTAGCAATGGAATATCACTGCCTGGGGGAGCAGCACTGGGCTGCAGGGGCCAGGTGCTGGAAGGAGAGGGCTCTGCCTCTCTCCCAGGCATGTAGGGTCCCTCAGACTGGAGAAACTCTGGGAGATCCCTCCTCATACCCACAGGGACATGGAGAGAGCGCTCCTTACTTGGTTCCTGTCCTCTGTGGTCTTTGCACTGGATTCATGTGTGCTCAACATTTGATTCTTTGGGGGTTCTCTGATAGCTTTGGTTGAGACCAGTGCTGTTGTGTGGCCCCTCACACTCCTGGTGTCAGCACATCAAACACGCTTCCAGCATGCCTGAATGGATCTAGGCACCTGCACATCCTAGTCTTGGTCTCAGTCAGGAGGAAGAGTCAATAAAATCCCTCCATCATCCTGACCACCTGCAATGTGTTCACACGCACATGCGTGTGCATAGATGAGGAATGTTTCATCAACCAGTCCCTGAACAAGATCGGAATTTCCCCATTTGACTGACAAATCCAGCCAGTCTCACCCATCCCTTGCCATCCTCTGAAGTGTCTGGAGCTTGTCGTTGATCCTGGAATGTCTTTTAGCCTGAGATTGCATCTCGGTTAAAAGGGTGTGTGCAGAAGTCACCCTTCTTTTGTTTCCATAAGGAGCTCTTTCCGAAAGCACTCTGCTGCTCAGCTCATGCAAACTAGGAAGAGATCTGTCAAATATCAAATACGAATTTTGTTGCTGAAGCTCTCAGAAAATTGACAGGTAGCATGCAAGCAAACATTAAATCAATAACAGCGAATTTCCCCTGGGAAACTTGTAGTGTTTTCTCATCAAAATCTTTAAATCCTTAAAGAACGCATAAAAGGTTTACACACTCCGTGTTGGTTAATCTGGTTACCTCTGCATGGCTCGGCGGGCTGATCAGCACAGCCAGCTAATACCCAGTGCTGATCACCCAGCAGTGTGTGTAATATCCAGGGCCCCGGCGCTGATGTATTGGAGCTTTGTTAGTCACTGTGGCTCCTTGGTAAATTCATTTGGAGTCCTCCGGGGTTTTAAATCTCTCATTTGGCCAACAACGAGGTCTGAAAAGATTGCAGTTCATTTCGACCCACAGTGGATGGAAGGCTCATTTACTGGCTGCAGGCAACTCAATCAGGCCGGCCGCTGATGAGTGAGTGACTTGTTCAGACCGCTAGTCAATATGTGTCTGCTGTGATAGAATGTCAGCATCTGCTGCCTGCTCCTGTCTCCCACTGCTCTGGCTTTTTTCATTTGGGCTGATCAATGTTATTAAAAACACCTAGGAGTTCTTTAACTGCTCTGCCACTTGAGGCTTTTCCTTCTTCCTTTTTTTTTTAAACACAACTTTGTATTATCTGCAAACACGTGCAGATGATGTACAGATCGATTTTTTTACCTGAGTGTGTGGGACGGGACGGGGTGTGTGTGTACACTTGGGCACATAACTTGTGCCCTGGAGTTGGCTCTGCAGTTTCATCCCTCTGGTTTGGGATTTTTGTGTGTCGCCCTGAAGTAGCTCAGACTTAGAGCCTAATGCAAGCATCTGCTAATTATTATTTGTAAATAAACTTCAAATATAAGCATGGAAAAAATAATGCACCTCCTGTAAAACTGAAGTGAGAATGCCCAAGTGACACCTTGTGGACACCCACACATTAATAATCAGACTGCTGCTCCAAATAAAGGGGAGACAGAACTCGGGTAAATAAGCAGAGGGTTAAAATCATGGCTGGGCTGGAACATACACACCATTTAGCCTGCCAAGCAAGCCATTTCCTGGGGACTAATGACACTCTGTGGCACAGGTGGGTCAGCCACAGTTACACAGGAAAAGGGAGATGCACTGCTAAAGGCTGTGATTGGTGCAAAACGTGCACGCTCCTGCAGGGACTGCACTGTCCCGAGGAAATGGAAGAAGGGGAATGCTGGGTCTTCTGGGCAGACCCCAGGCTTCACATCGCCCAGAAGAGAGGAACAAGGGAGAGCCTCTCGGTGCCCTCACCACAGAGGAAAGGCAAGGTGATCTGCTGTGACCTGAGGACACCCTTCAAAATCCTCCCGTGCTTCCATCCCTACCCCCTTCCTCTGCAATATGGCATCCAAAATAGATACCAAGAAATGACCTGCCAGGAAAAAAATGGAAGCCTATAATTATGTTATTGAAAACCTGCTCCACACTGTATTATTTAAGGTTATTTTATTATGATGTTGAGATGAGTTTCTTAAAGAAGAAACTCTGGGTTTATTGCGCTCCTCACAGAGAGGAGCCCTGGGTGATTTGATAGCCTATTTGAACAAGAGGGATGCTTTACGAGCCCCTATAAAAACTGATGACCCCACTCGCATTTGTATTTAATGAAATAAGGAGGAGCTTTCGTTATGTTTTCAATAACCTTCACTGCTCTTTCAAACCTGCTTCAAATAAAAGCCAGAATCTGCATGTTTCTGTGCCGAACCCCAGCTGTCCTTAAGGAGGGCTCTGGAGGTTCAGCCTGGCTGGTGAGCTGTGCCCCACTCCCTGTGTCCCTGTGGTGCCCTGCCAGGGCTGTCTCCTGCCAACGGGGATGGTGGGATGGGTGAGAAGTGCTGTCCCACTGGAGGAGGGTGGCCAGGAGGAAGGTTGGGCTGAGAGGGGGCTCCAGAACTCATCTGCCTCAGCCTCCCAGGCACCAGCACACGTTTTATTTCTAAGTATCTTCCCACACACCAAATCAGGCTTTTTCATTACACAATTTTGGTCTGTCATAAAACATTAAATCTTTCTGAAAAGTTCCAGTGCTTGGATCCTCCTCATTACATTAAATAATTGCCGCTGATGGAAGGATCAGAGGCTGCACCCGCAGCCGGTGGCACTGCCTGTCCCCACCTCTCCTGGTAGGAGATGAGCCCAGCTGTCCCACTGGGCACCAGCCCCTGCCTGAAGGGGACAGGGCAGGTCCTCGGCAGGGCCTTGGGTGGATATCTCTTCCCCACCTGGCAGCCTTCCCACCTGAAGGTGTGGGTGGGAACGCTCCTTTCCTGGCCTCGGGGACATGGCTGGGGACACGGCTGGGGACACGGCTGCGTGGGCACAGCAGAGCAGCTCCTCGGGCTGTGCTCTCCCAGAGGGGTAGCTGCAAGGGCTAACTGTGGGGTGGCGCAGACTCAGCTGCTCCCTGCAGCCGGGGCACAGCAGGGTCAGCTTTGGGTGGGTGAGGCCGAGGAGGAGCTGGCGCCGTGCCCTGCCTGCCCGCCCTGGCTGCGTGTCCCACGGCTGCGGGAGCCGCTTCCTCCCCCAGGGCCCCGAGATGAGGAGGGGGAACCTGGCAGGGTTTATGAAAGCACATCCAAGCCCTCCACGTTGCATTTGCATTCACAGTTTGATGTAGATGCCACATCAGCAGATGCCTATGAATAAGCTGGAGCAGGGTTATAGCATCCTGGTGGTGGAGTGATTCAGTGTGATGCCTCGGCAAGCTGTTCTGTAATGGGCTGCAAGTCTGATTTTTACGATCATTGGAACGTAAAGGGTCAGAATCTTAATCTCCTAATACTGTGTTTTTAACAACATTTACACTTTAACATATTGAAAAATCTCATCTCTTTCTGCCACCCAGCATGACAGCACAATTCAAAGCGATCAGTGCAGCAGTATATTTCAGTATTTTAAACATAAATCAACCTGGCTGAAATTTTTTTTTTTTCACTTCCAGTACTTCTGAAAACCCGGGATTTTCTAACTTTAATGTTTCTTACTTGAACCTTTGTATTCAGTGGAGTCTCCCACCTGAATAATTCAGCAGCATTAAATAGAGAGCACAGAATGGAGGCCCCAGTCCAGCACCCAACACAGACATGGTGCTTTGTGGCCCATTGCAATGGGAAACCATACCCGAGGAACAAAAATACTTTGGGAATTGTCAGCAGGTATGGAAAGAATTAAATTCTGCATCACCCTACAAAGCGAAATGCCAGGCAATAGGAACATATCGGGAATAAAGAGCATTTTTGATTTCATGAAACCTTTGGGACTAAAGGGGAGTTAGGTTTTTTTCAGAATTTGCAAATCTGACACAAACCATTTATTTCAAAAGCCAGTACTCAGTGCAGGAGTGGCGTCTCCTCATGGAATAACTGAATTGAGCTCTTCTCTGGGATGTGGAGGGAGAAAAAAAGAAGGAAAGGGCTCTTGGGGTTCCCTCATTAGCGAAGCCTTCCCCTGTGCTGTGCCTTTCTGCTCCTTTTCTTTCCCTTTCTCTTCTGCACGTGAGCTTTGAGGCTGGGCTCTGCTTGGGCTGAAGCACCATGCACAGGAGACCTCTGCCCCTTCCCACAGCTGCTGCCCCACAGTGGCACAACCTGGCCTCATGTCTGACTTTTTATTTAATTAGAAGCTCCTTATCCAGTTTTCTTACATGCTGGCCTAGATTTCTCTCTGCTCCCACGTGAGAAAGGAGCTGGGCATATGGGCTGAACCACAATGATTTGATTCATGGGCTGAAATCATCATTGAACAAGTGTCACAACATGGCATTAGATTAAGAACTAAAGTGATGGGCTATGGTAAGTCTGTTCATTAGTATTAATAGAGCTTAATTAGGCACAAGCATGGTGTTGCAGGGAAATGTGAAGTTGGCTGCGGTTTCCATGGTGGGAAAAAAAGGTGTTATTCAATAAAGGTGGCAGAGGCCCATGAGCCTTGTGCCTGCCTCTGAAGCCCAGCACAATCTGGGCTTGGGATGTGGCCTTCTTGCCCCAGCAGTGCGAGGCAGTAAAGGACTGGGTCTCATTAAGAAGCCAGAATTGAGGAATGGATAAAACCATGACCTTCATGCAGGGGCTGTGTCCGGGAGAGTCGTGCAGTGCTGGCCTCGCCTAGCAGAGGAGATGGCAGGGCAGAGCAGCTCTTCAGCCCCAGGGAGGGCTGTCAGGAAGGAGCAGAGCTCCGAGATCCAAAGCAGGAGAGAGACAGAGGGACAGGGACAATGAGTGCCTGCAGGAGCCAGTCCCCACAGGGCACTGGGCCAGGTGGCTCTGCCAGGGCTGGGGCTACTTTGCAACCAGGGTGAATACCCGTGGATGCTTCCAATGCCTTTGTAATTATCTCAGTTGTTTCTTTATCTCCAGTATCCTCCCTCTTGCACCAGTTTGCCTCCATTCATGCTGCTCTTTGCTTTATGGTTCTTAGGCCATTTTACATTTCTCCCCATTTGGCAGCATTAAATTTTATTTACCATATGTCCCTTCTGCTACAAAGATGATAAAATCCTTTGGATTTTTGTTGTGCTGTTGCAAGCTCATTCAGCACTCACCTCAATTTAGTGTCCTCGGCAAGTGGAGCTGATTTGTTGCTGGTTTTCACAGAGGTCCAAGCTGGGACACTGCCAGGTTGTGCTGTAGACCTGCACTCTACCACTGCTTCTTTCCCTTTGCCAGACACCGTCCCCTCAGGGGGTCTCCAACACCTCTGTGGTGGGACAGAGCATCATATGGACCTCTGGCAAAAAAACCCAAGACAACTGCCAAGAAAATCCTTTGTACTTGGTTATTTTCCCCATTTTTTGGTTTCTATTCTGTTGAAAAGTCTCCCCTTGCTGACTATTCCAATTAATGCTGTTAAACCTGGGGTTAATGTGCTTTTCAAGCAGCCCACGATGGCAGAAGAGTGGAGACACAACCCAGGATTAGCATCCAGGGCCAGATGGACTTTGCCCTTACTCCGCTCTGGCTGCAGCTGGGCTGCCAAGGAGGCACTGCCCGACCATGTGGGGCCCAGTCCAGGCTGGGAGGAGGAGAAATGCACCTTTGGATGCCACGGCAGGACTTCTGGCAGCCCAGGGCACAGAGCTGCAGCTCCGGCACGCTGCCCTCTGCCCCAGCTGCACTCGTGGCTCCCTGGCCAAGGCCCACCTTGCCCACCTCTTACCCAAGCTCTGCCTCCCTCCCATTCTGTGTAAATTAAAATGCACCAGACCATTTTAGCGCTCACGAATGAAAGAAATGCAAAAGGCTGGTACGCTGGACTTCGCTGCTGCAGTCAAATCCAGCTGGAAACAGTGGCTTAAAATTGTTCCCTTCAACCGCACCAGGAGGTGAATTGGAGATCCTCAGTAGAATATAATACCTCTAGAGATCTTTTGATTTTAACTGAGTGAAGGGGCAGGGTTTGAGGCGCAGTTAGCTCTGCTTTTAACAAAATAATAATCTCTCACTTTCATAACATGTTTTGATTTAAAGGGGCTCGAGCTGAGGCCCTCATCCTTCTGAGAGCATGGCACAGCCAGAGCGGGAGGCTCGGCCAAGGCGTGCTGGAATCAGAAGGGCTCTGCACGGGCCAGCGAGCCCATTAGCCTGATCGTCCTGCGGGGCGAGGGCTGGGCTGCCACATCCCAGGCGCCTTGCACTGACTTCTTTCCCAAGGATGGCCTGTTCCGCAAACGCCGCCACGGAAGTGCCGTCACTGCCGGATGAGGACACTGGGAATTGAAGCTCTGAGCCTCGCTGGTCCCCCGGGCACCTGGACCCCCTCGTTTGGGTGCTCCCTTCACAGCTCCCGAGGGGTCTGTGCCCCCTCCGTGCCCACCTGTCCCGCTCCAGGCAGCCGTGGCAAGGGGCCACGGGCTGGTTCGGGCCACGGTGCCCCCTCCACCCGTGGGGCAGGGCAGGGACCTCAGGGGTGACGTGTGGCCGGGCAGGTGGCCCTGCCATCATCGCCAGGACGTTCCTGCTGCCCAGCCCTGCCAGCCACCACCGCCCTTCTATGGAGAACCAGACTTGAAGAGAGCTCAAATTAAATGTAAGTAATTTCCTTTTTTCCTACCTTGAAATTCCTATTGATTTCCTACCTAAATAGAAATTCCTATTGATTTTGTGTCTGTTCATATTAGTATGTTACCTTGTCACCTTTTGTTTGCAATATTATGTTGTTTTACGTGTTGGTGTGTTCGGGAGGGTTTGGTGGAGCTGTGTCCCCGTGGGTGCCACCAGACCCTGCACCAGGCAGCGCAAGAGGCGCTCGGTGCCCTCCCTGTGCCCATGGAACCTGTGGGCCCAGCATGGACCCCCCTGAGCTGCAGGGATCCCATCAGAGCTGCAGAGACCCCCTGAGCTGCTGCAGGGACCCCATCCGAGCTTCAGGGACCCTATCCGAGCTGCAGGAACCCCCTGAGCT
>VWZN01008408.1:160541-163041 GCA_013396955.1 Regulus satrapa
CCCGAGCTGCTGCAGGGATCCCCCGAGCTGCAGGGACCCCCCGAGCTGCAGGGACCCCATCCAAGCTGCAGGGACCCCCGAGCTGCAGGGACCCCGCTGTCGCGGTGCCGAGCGCTCGGGGCTCTCTCTCCGTGACAGCGTGTCACGGCCAAGCCGCCGCCGGCGCCGGGAGCACCCCGGCTCCGCAGGGGTTATCTTGGTGAGGTTTTCTTGTGAAAGCTGCCGGCTGCTCAGAAATCCTGCGGCTAACAGGCTGTTGTGGTCCTCGCAGCTCTGCTGGTCAGACAAGTGTCTTCCCCCTGTCCCCGGCGTCCTCTGCTCCTCACACCTCACTGAGCAGGCACCGCCACGCCGAGACCTCTGACCGAGTTGTCAAGGTGACGGGTGCTGTTATCCTAAAGTACTTATTTCACATACATGGTGTTTTGTCCCTGGCTTTTATTGAAACACAGAGAAGAGACCAATTATCTTCCTAATGGTTTGCACAGCTTCTTTCTTCTCTTAAGTGGGAGTTAATGACAAATGGTTTGGGCAGGGGGTCGCTCTTGCACGGGGAGCTCTTGGGTGTCCCCTGCTTTCCAGGTGGCCGGGGACACGGGGCAGCTCCTCTCGTCTGCTCTCCTCCAACAGGCATTGCCACCGATTTTCCCCTCCCTGCCTAACCCCTGCAAAATTACCGCTCTTTCCTGAACACCAAGTGCTGCAGCATCTCCGTGCCCGGGCAGGAGGGGTTCAGCGGTGCCGGGGCACGCAGGGCTGCCCACGGGAAGGGAGGGCTGCGGGCAGCCCCTGGGGGTGTCAGCACACACCCCCGGGGCTGTCCCCGGCACACGGGGCTGAGCCCTTACCCCGCGGCCACGGGACAGCCCAGGTCTCACAGCAGCAGGTCCAGCCTGTCCCGTGGCTCCCTCCCACAGGGAGGCACATTAAAATGCCGATATAGTGGCAGTTTTAGGCCAAATCACGAAGAAGAGGCTCTTCGGTGCTGCAGCCCGGCTCTGGCTGAGGCGCACCAGGGGAGCAGCCCAAGTGACAGCTCTCACCTGAGGGCATGGTTAGAGCTCGGGCCGGAGAAGCAGATGGGGGTCCAAGAGGAGCCAATCCCAATTCCATAGATTCCCTCTGTCCAGCATAGGGCATGCAGAATGGGCCTTTTCCCACCCAGACTGGAGTTCCATCCACCAAATTCCTGCTCTGGGAGCACCTGGAGCTCAGCAGCTCGAGCGTGTGTGCGGGGAAGGGGCTGCGAGACAGCTCCGCTCCTTGCAAGCTTTGTTATTGATGTGCTGCGTCTCGGTGGATTAGTAACGGATGTGGTATAAGCCAGAGGGTTCCTCTTGCCTTCAAGCCTGCATTACCCCGTCAGGAACAGAGGTTTCGCTGGCACCTGATAAGCCACATAAAACAGATAAATACTGGGGAGATGCTGTGTGTGAACACAATCAGTCTTGGCAGTGACACGATCCCTGTGTAACAGCCTGGCAGGTATCTGCAGCTTTTGTTTTGTGCAGAGTGAAGGGAAGTCGAGCTGGAAGAGCTCTGGATTTGAGTTATGCAAAGCAGGAAATTGTGCATCTCCATATCGCATTCCAGGAAGAAGATACGATTTCACCACTGCAGACTCATCAAAGTGGGGACACTTTAACTCAGGCATGGTTTGGCTTGGGAAGTGGCTAGAATTATTTTTCCATTCAAAAATATGATTGACGTGAGCTGCAGATGGTGGAGAGCCACTTCTACATGCAAGGTGGAGACTGGGTGGCCCCAGTGCCTACGTAGGACCCCGGGACCATGTCCACAGCATGTGCCCTCTCCAAGTGCTGTGGTGTCTATATTTTCACCCTTTCCCATTCTAGGACATCACGGAAAAATCCATCTGCAGGTTGTTTATCTTGTTTTCTTGTGAGTGAAGATGCAGCCTTTAAATTCCTGTGGATGTAGTGGGTTGGTTAATGCCTGGGTAACAGAGGGAGGGGATGGGGGCATGGCAGTGTTAATGGGAGAACAGCTCATTTATAGTTCCAGCATGCTTTATGACATCAAAAGAGCATTGAGAGAATGCTTGGGATAATGTTAATTAGGGCTCAGAAATAAATGCTTTGCTTCCTCATTAATTGTTATCTCTTTGTTGTGCTCATTAGAAAGTGATTCCTAGCAAGGAGCTGCTAAAGGTTGTGCAGCTGAGATGAGATGTGCTACTTGGGTGGAGGACACCGGGCAGCCCCATCCAAATTTGGCCCTCAGGGGTGAGGTGGCAGGGGACAGCTGGCACCCAGGGCGCTGCAGGGAGGGGTGGTGAGATGGGGATGCTCTGGACAGCACCGGCAGTGCAGCGTGTGACACCCCCTGCCCCTATCTCCATTAAGCAGCCTTGCAGGGAGCTGCTCTCTTCTCTGTAAAGTTTTCTTGTCTCAGCCATTTCTGTAGATTATGTGAAAATACACTTTGGAAAATTGAATCATAAAACTGTGGTGTAAATCCTTTTAAAAAGAGATCAAAG
>VWZN01008408.1:168041-211237 GCA_013396955.1 Regulus satrapa
GTGTCAAGGCAGCCCAAGTGAGCTGCTCTCCATGAACTTAATCTCACTGCCCCTTGCTATTCGCAAACACATCTGAGTGTCCCTTCATGTTTGACTTGGAACAGATGTTAATTGCTCTAACACTGTTGTTCTACTCAGACTTGGTGTCCCTCCCTCATTTGGATGCACCACCTTTGGGTTGGGAGAAGACTTTGAAGCTACCCTCTTTAATTGTAATTCAAGTACTTGTGATATTTTGGTACCAATTAATATTGATTTTACAATTGGTTTACAGAGATGTTGTTTTATTACTAATATATTTAATGTGCAAATCAATAAGAACACTTGTTTGGCTCTCTCCCTAGAAGGTAATAAAATCAAATATCTCAAGAGTAAAATGCTATCTGATCCATAAATGGCAGCAGCAGATGCTTAATGTAATAGTTAAAGACCATGCAGCATTCTTGGCACCTTCCATGCGTTTTCCACACACACTGTACTAAAGTGACACTCAATAACTTGCTAGTTACAAAAAGTTTAGTAAATTTCTTGGCACCACATCAGCCTAAATGAAGGCTTCAGTGTCAAGGAATGATGTCACATGGACAAAATGCTCCGTGGGCAGAGCTCCTTTGGGTTTCCCAAATGAGGATTCCATAGCAGAAGACAAAAGCCCTTCATGTCTCTCCTGCTTCCTGAATCCCAGTGGATGGTGAACAATTCTGTGGAAAAGGCTCCTGAAAGGGGAGAGGCAGAGGGGTTGCTCCAGACTGACAGCCATCCAACCTATTTGAAAGGTTATTTTACAGCTCCGCAGACGCTTCTGGAAACCATTTGCAGAGGAAACCCTCAAAACGAGGTTGAATCCACCCAGCATTTCAAATAAAAGGAAGTATCAAAGTTCTCTACAGAATGAAACGGTGAACAACGTTGACAACTACTCAGCTGTTTAGATCACTTATTCTCAATCCGGTAAAAACGCTGCCCAACTGCTCCAAACAAAGACCAACTGGATTGATGCATTTTCGCTTTAAATCCCTCTTGAGATTGGATTTGCCTTCTCTCACAAAGGACTTCAGATTGGCAGAGCTGCCTCCTCCATGCGTTTTTCCGGTGCCGCAGGTTTATTGCAGCTTTCCCTCGCAGGCAGTGAGGAGAGCTCAGGCTCTCCGGGGCGGTGTTGTCTGAAGGATAACGGAGTCTGAGGCCATGGTTCCCCGCAGCTGACACAAGGACACTCCCAGCAGTCACCCTCCCTGCTGCCTCGCTCTCTGCTGAAGGGTCTCTGGAGAGGCCAGGCACCGTTCTGTGCAGGAGCTGCTCAAGCTGCCAGGTGCTGGGCTGGGACTGGGAGCCCCCTGCCACAGACAGGCTCTCTGGCAGCTCGCTGAGTGTCCCCCGAGTGCCACAGCCCCTCACGCAGACACCGTGCCAGCAGCTCCTGCCTGAGGAGCACGAGGGGCTGCGCTTGCCCCCGGCAGTGCCTCTGAATTTGCTGGCATGGCAGGCCTGGGGACTCAGCAGCACCTAAAGCACGTTTGGGCATTCCCCACCCTGTAATCAGGGTGCCCAGCTTGTGTTCTATTTCCACAGTCACACAAGAAGGCCTGTTGTTACTGCCCTAAGAGTTATTACTGTTCTTAATAAAAGATGTGATTTAAGCGACTGTGAACGTGTCAGCTCGGCACCGGCTGCCAACAGCCTGGCACTCTTGTTCTCTTGTTCTTCTTCCATCATCTCTTGTCCCAGACAGGTGGAATGGGATGCCTGCCATTGCAGGGAAGTCATAAAGTATAAAATGCTTCATTTGTTCATGGAATGGAGATTTGAATGGCCAGAGCAGGCCCTTGCAGTGCGTGCTGCTGCACAGCCAGCCCTGGGGTGGGCACTGTCCTGCAGCCTGCAGGATGCCCCAGCAGGGACCTGCTCCAAGGTGTGCAGGAGCCTCCACACAGGTTCCTGCCCCTCGGGGCTTGGGAGGGAAAGCAGAGGGTGTGAGGATTCGGGTTTTAGGGGGCACTTGAAATGTGGCTTGTGGCAGGAGGGAGCCCTGACGACACAGCCTGCGTGCTGAGCCCCCAGACCCCGCCAGGCTCAGCGTGGAGCCACCGGCCCTCGGTCACGCTCGTTGGGCAGAGGAGGGTGAGCATGTCCCAGCTGGGGTGCAGAGCCCACAGTCCCATCTGGAATACGCAATGTGGAGACAATAGAGCAAAGTGTAACCACTGTTTACAGAAAAAATTGTCAAGGATTTATTTATTGGAAGTGACTGAGGAATATGAATTCTACACTCCATTTAAAATGCTTTTTATTTCTCTCAGCCTTGGGGCTCTGAGTACATCTAATTTCACCCATAGCTATAATTCTCCACCAAACAGTTCCTGCTTCTCCTCTGGGTTCCTGAGGAGTCATTTTGGTTTATGTCCTCTCCGGTGCAGCTCATGCTGTGGCTGGAGACAGTTACACACCAGTGAACTTTCCCAATACCCCCTCCCCAATGGGGGCACACACACATGCAGTGTGAGCGAGTGGCATGCACTGGGAACAGCTTGACACCTCACTATATATTTATTTTAAAAAATAAAACTCCAAATGTCTTTATCATGTAGGGGTTTCTCCTGAGGAGCCTTGTATTTCACCACAGACACTTTGATTGTCCCTACCTTGCAGCTAACAAACTATTAGTTTTGTTAGTATATTTATTCCACTAAAATTGGAGCCTGTGATTACAAATCCAATGCTGTGATTGAGTCAGGATTTGAAAATAAATCTATCCCGGGCTCATCTGGCATTTTGGTGCTGGGAGAGGCAGCATCAGGCACTGCTCCTGCAGCCCAGCTGCGGGCTGGGCCGTCCAGCTCAGGAGCACTGGGTGCATGTGGCCATGGCCACGGGCAGGGCTGGCTCTGCTGGGTCCCTGGTCAGGGCACTGGGGATGGGACCCGTTTCCCCAGGCGAGCCAGCAGTGGCTGCAGTCTGGCTCTTCAGACAGTGCTTGTGATGGGGCACAGTTTGCTCGGTGTCCCAAGCCTTCCAGGGCTTGTTGCTCCACAAGGATTGTGGCACTTGAGCAGCGCCTTAGTGACATGCCAGCTTTTCTGCCAGGGCAGGAGATGCCCCTTCCCAGGAGGCTCCATCACAGCCCACTGTGAGCCAGGGTGGCTGCTGAGCCTCAGGACAGGCAGCAGGATGTTCTCCTTCCCCATGGGCAGAAGGATGCAGGAGAGGGACAAGGTAAGCCTATGGATGTGTGTCAGAGCAGGAATTAAACTCGTGTTTTTTGTATTCTTTAGGAAAACCTTGCTATTTCCCACTATTTCAGTTCTTCTCCAAAAGCAAGGATGGCAGCTCATCCTCTGGGATGGGAGCTCTGTGGCAGGGCCTCTCTCTGCAAGTGGGCACACAGAGTGCCAGGGACTCAGCCTCACCCGGGCCCCCAGGATGGCTGTGCCCGGAGGCATGCTGATGGCTGGGGTGCTCCTGATTGGGACCAGGCCAAGGAGAGAGGCAGGAGAGGGACGAGGTGATGCTCCTGCTGTTCTGATGTCCCTCCAGATTATTTCCCAGAAAGCTTCTCTGCTGTGGAGTTTTGCTTGCTTTGAAATAAATGAGCTGTTCTGTTTCTGCAGGTAGGCAGTGACAGCATTTCCACTGCCTGGGTATCGCTCCCTGCAGGCTCTCAGGAGAGGAAGGAGCAAGGCAGCAATCACAGCATCACACAGGTATTGGCAGACTCTCCCTGTGTCCCTGGCTCGGGGGGACAGTGACCTGGCCCCCAGCAGGGGCTGCCCAGGTGGCTGCCGTGTCCCTCTGGCCACCTGCCATGGCCCCGCTCGCAGGAGCTGCTGCTTCCCTCCCACTGCAGCAGCACGGAGCTGGGCTGACACAGGCCGTGCCTGCACCCTCCTTGGCCAGTGCCCACCTGAACCGTGCTGTGCCCGTCCTGCACCCCAGCCTGGCAGCCCCGGCTGTGCCACCTGCTGCTCCGAGTCCCCAAACGGGAGCACGTGCCCTACCGAATGTACATAGGGAAAAAACCTGTCAGGGAAGATTAAAACCCCAGACAGTCTTTATTGTACGATTGTTTTTTCCATTTATTTGTCCCTTTTTTTCCCTTTTAGCAAGAGTAGTCAGGGTTTGATATGATTAGAATTGCAAATCTTGCATGTTAAAAGGGAAGCACTGAAGTAAAAGGATGCTGCCTGTGTAATGAGACACGTTTTAAATCCGGGCTAGGTAAATTTGGTGTTGAGCATAAAGGGTATGAAATAAACTCGCAGTGAGCTCAGCAAATGCCCCAAGGCGCGTCCCCATTAGTATTCCCATTTGTGAGCTCACTTCATAAGACTAATGGAGTTGCTACCTGGGGACATTAATTGTGCATGACACCATTGCCGAGCCTTTGTGCACTCTTACTAATATCACAGTGCCTCCTTGACAAAACGCCTGCAAAGATTACAAACATACCTAAAATAACTGCCACATTCACACTCATATTTGACAGGGATCTTCGAGTTCAGTTACAATAGAATTACCATCATTTCTTACACCTCTGGCTTTTTATTACATTAAACAATGGTTGATATTGCTTCCTTAAACCAGTGTCAGATTGTGTAAAATCTCTCTATCTCAAGCTTTTCTATTAAGCCTCCCATTTATCAGGGGAATGTATAGCTTCCATACTTGACTCTTACTACAAATATTATATATTATATACTTAAGCACGCGTGCACAGGCACACATCACCCTTCTGTGTTAAAGGCACAGCAACATTTTTGAGTCCCTGCAATTAATACCGAAAGGCTCTGCTATCGTGTGAGGTGCTCACAGGTCTTCCACCATTAATTATAACATCATCTCTGGGGGAAAGCCTTCCTGGGTCTGGGCTCCCCGCTTTGAATCCCACTCCAGGATTAAGATGATGGATGAGAGGATTTGCTAAATTCGCAGCAACGAGGGCAAGGTTCTGTTGAGGAAAGCAGATGAATTGGGATCTTCTGGAGCTCTGACACACCAGGCTTGGCCTTTTCAGGGCTCTGTGGGGCTCCCCATCAGTGTGTCCCCACAGGGAGCTCATCTCCAGCCCCAGTGGCTGTGTCCACTGCTCCCCCTCAGCTGCCAGGGCTCCAGGGGCCTCCCACAGCTGCACCGGGAGGCACCAGCGGGACACCAGGGCAGATCTCATCCTTGAAAGGGATGTTAAAGCAAGGTACCAAAGGGAATTAATGTAAAACCTTTGAGGATTCAGTGCCCAGATGCTTAGAGGAGGGGTTCAGTCCTTCACAAGTAAATTTTTAAAACATACTTTTAAAAAACCCTAAGTGTTTGCATTTTTTCTGGCACTGGCACCATCAGCCAGTGCCCCAATGGCCTTTGATTTTGCTGTTTCCCCTCTGCACTAGAGCCTTCTCTGAGGTTTCCTGTTGGAGAAGAGCCTTGCCAAGCTGCATGTAAGGGAAAATTCATTGATGTGCTTTAGAAAGCTCTTCATCCCGCCTTCCCTTTCCCAGAGGTGGCCGTGGCTTTGCCATCAGCTTCCCAAGGACATTCTGACTTTACCATGTGGCAGCATTAAATGCCCAAAAGAAAGGCCCATCTCCATATTCACTAGAGAACAAAACATTTTGTCTAGAGAAGGACATCAGTGTTTACTTCAAATTCCTGACCTTTGAGATGGAGCAGGTAAAGCCCTGTGGAGACATGAGACAGAAGCCGTGGTGCTGCTCTTGGGGTGGATCTCAGCTGCAGCTGTAGAGGATGACACTTCAGGAATGGCTACTTCTATCTCTATTGACAGGATTTATTGAAATTAATATTAATTATTAGTTTGCATTAGTGGTGCCTGTCAGCAGTCAATCACGTATTTCTTTACAAACTTGTTCCACAACTTGCTGTAGCAAGAAGAGTCACAAGGCGATCATGGGCAAAGCTGCCTCCAGGGTTTGGGAACTCTTCCTTCCTCAGGCTGGTCCTGTCCTACTCCTCCTAACCCCAAACAAACACGTGCTGATGTCCAGGCAAGAGGAGCCACCAGGGCTTTGCATCGGGCATTTCAGAGGAGCCCTGAAGAAACGAGCTCGAGCTGGGAACACACAGCGCATGCATACGGCTGATCCGCCCCGTGGAGCTGGCACACAGTCCTTTCCTGCTGTCTCATTGACTCCTTGCCAAAAAAGGTTAAAATGCTGGAGTTTTCTCTGGAATTCTGAAGTTGGGACTTTAAAATACTTCAAACACTTGGTTTAATAGACCTTCACATCAGCGTATTCCCAGTTTCACACAGCTCCCTAGTGACACGGGACCTTTTGTCAAGCACATATGAAATTAAGTGAAATAAAAATCATATTAAAAATTATTACCATCTAACAGCCATTAGTCTGCACATTGCTGTCACGTCTTGATGGATTTCTCACTTAGTTCAATGAATGTTCTAACGACAGTGATAAAATCACTCAGAAAAAAATATAATAAACTGTTAACCCTTCACGTGGCTGCTTGTTTTTCAAATCCCTTTAAGAACTGTTCAGCAGTGAGTTGCTCCCCAGGGTACTCGCCTGTAGATGAAAACCTGCCTCTGCCTGACTTGGGCACGCTGGAGAGGGTGGAAATCCTGTTCCAGGCCTCCCCAGGGAGGGACATGGCACTGCTGGGGACGGTCCTGGCAGCTCAGGTAACTGCCTGGCACACTGCTGCAGTGACACAGCCCTTCTTCCCCTCAGAACAAGGAATCCCTGGGCTCCAGTTCCCTTGAGGAGCACTGAACAGGCTCTATGACAACGACTCCATGGTGCCCAGCACCGCACAGTGCAGGAGACAAATCACTCTGCTCCCCGACAGACCCGAGCGTGCCAGAGACTCAGCCCCTGGCTTGGGGGGGACCACAAGGGTCCTAAGGCGTGCACGAGAGCGGAGACGTGGTGACTTGGGTCCCAAGACACACGTGAGAACAGGGACACGGTGACTTCGGGTGCTCGAGCTTGATGGAGCAGCTGTGGAAGTACAGCCTGGCTCCCCGAGAAGGGCATCTGCAGTGGGCTATTAACATAGAGCTACTTAACGGGCAATCAGCACGGCCTCGTTAATAAAATACATCCATTTGAATGCCATGAATTACTCTGTGTGCTGCTGGAGTTCTCTGGCTAATAGCAGCCTCGGCAGCCTGGCATTGCTGGGTTTGTTGTGTCCTGCAAATTTAATGCATGCTTGCTGCTATGGAGAATAGTGGGTAAGATGTAAATGACAGACTGCAGGAGCAGACGTGGCAGTGTAATAAACTCGGTTGGCACTTCTCCTGAGTTGTATTTAGCCTAGCACGTTCCGTGGAAGGCTGGCAGTGGGCCAGCATGTGCCAGCGCTCGTGCATGGGACATGCCCAGCACGCGCACGAGCGGCTGCAGGGCCCTCGCGCTCTCGCAGGTGACGTTGGCTGTTGTCACAGCGTCTCCTCTCCGCTGGCACTGCCTGTCAGAATCCACGGACACACAACAGAAGGCAGTGTTTAACTCCCCCAGTGTTAAACCTTTGCTCTCTGAGCAGGAGGGTCCCGAGCCCTGAGGGCATTTCTGGCTGCTGGAGCCGGAGGGAAGTGAACACCTTTTTGTGACTGTTGTCACTCAGCAAATTGTTCTGCAAGACACCTGATTGTGGTATTAGAAAGACAGATTGATGTTCTCAGGAAGATCAATGATCGTGCCAGGCTTTGTGATGACACGCAGCTCTCCTCCCTCTCGGTGTAGTGACAGCCCAACATCCCACTGAGAGGACACCGAGGGTAGCTCCCAACACTCCCACCCCTGGGACCAGCTTCCCCAGCACTGAGGCTCTGCAGGACCTTGCTGACGGTGGGAGGAAGCTTGTAGAAGAGCAGCAAGAATTAGCAGCATTTGCAGGGAACCAGGGATAGAGATAGGTGAGGTTTTAGGCAGACTGTGTTAGAAGAAAGCAAGCTCTGGGGCAGGGGAGCTGCCAGCCTGGTAAGGGGTGGCCAGTGTGAGCTCCTCCTGAAGCTATCGAGAGAGAAAACCCCTGGGATGCTGCAGAGCAGGGAGGGCTCTTCTTGCTGTCTCAGGGGCGGTGGTGAAGAGGCTGTGCAGAGCCTGGACTGGCAGAGGCTGGGCGGGCAGAGCCCAGAGAGCTGGGCAAGCCCTGGTGCAGGTCCCACAGCCCTGGTGCAGGTCCCACAGCTCCAGTGCAGGTCCCACAGCCCCAGTGCAGGTCTCAGAGCCCTGGTGCAGGTCCCACAGCTCCAGTGCAGGTCTCACAGCCCTGGTGCAGGTTCCACAGATCCAGTGCAGGTCCCACAGCCCTCCCCTCACCCCGCAGACACAGAGATGGTGGCAGCGAGGCCAGGCCGGAGCTGCACTGCTCAGGGGACTTGGCCATGGAAGAGCCAGGTGTTAAATGGGAAATCTGATTGTTCATCCTTTGTTTTCCTCCTTCCATGCCGGGAGTGAATTAAGTCAAAGCCAATTCTGAGGAAAAGCGGATCTCTTCTACCATCCATCATGGACGAGAGCACGGCTGGGCAGATCTACAGGCCTCTGAAGGCCTGTACGGATATGTTGTCCCAAATCTCATCTCCATGGCTCATGGTGATTGATCTCGGCTATTCAAACCTGTGGAGCTCAATGATTTCTCTCTCCTAATCTCTACCTGGTTCCTGCTGTATTTCATCTGGAGAAGATTCTTGTAGGACTGTTACGTTTTGAAAATAAACCTAACCAGGTCTGAAACAATGGGACTGAACTGAATCCTTTTGCTGCTGCAGCTCCAGCACAGATGCCAGAGTTGCCTGTATTTCCTCTGGAGTAGAACCTGCTTATGGTTTGGGAGTTGCTGCCTAATCTCACCTAGGTTTTTCTTCCTGCAAACACAACACAATATTTCTGGATTATTCAAGAGAAAAAGCACAACCATCCTTTTTGTCCCAAACTTCTGTGTCCTCAAAGAATTAAATGGCCAGAGCTCCTCTGCTCCACACAAAGCAATTCCAGCCCCACCAGCTTCCATTGTCATGCACTGCATTTTCTGAACCTGCTGAGTTTCTGCTGCCTCTGGATTCTTTCCTATTTTCTGTTCACTTAAAAGGGAAAGCCAAGGATGTCCCTGGAAAGACCAAAGTTGAATTTTCTCACAAATGTGGGATATGTTTCCCCCTGCATTTTATCAGGGCATCACATTCCTGACAGATGCCATGGTTATTGCAGACCCTGGATCCTCCCCAGCTTCTGCTTACTCAAGCAGTAATCCCTACTCTGCACTGCGTGTGATTTTTTTCTCTCCCACATGGAACTACTCTGTGCTTGTCTTTACTGAATTGCACCTCACTGCTTTCAGACTATGGCCAGTGACCTGCGGATGAGTTTAAATTCTGAATTGCTCACAAACCTCTTTGCTCAGTCACCTGCAGGATGTGGCTCAGATAAAGGGCTGGAGGGCTGGCAGCCACATGGTTTGTCCTGGTGGGGCTGCTCAGGCTGCTGCCAGGCAGGTGACACTGATTCCTTGGGCATGGGCCTGGGGGTGCAGGCACTGCCTGCTGAGCCGTGCCTGCTGTGCCCTGGGACGGGCAGGGATGCACGGGATGCAAGGGATGCTGCATCTCCTGCCACAGGAAGGACTTCCTGGGGACAGCCGGGGTAGGAAAAGGCAGAGCAAAGGGGAAGAACGGGCTCCAAGCGTATTGCCAGCGTAAATTATCTCAGCCTGCTAGTGCTGCCTATAAAGAGCTCTGTGTAACTGCAAGTGCACCACTCCAGAGACAACTGCAGGGAGCTTTATCATTGCAAACCAAAGAGTAAAAACCTGCTTAGAGTAAGAGGTTCCAGAGGCCAGGTTACAGCAGCGAACAGGTTACAGGGCAGTGAAAGCCAAAGGACACAGGAACCAGGCACTTTAAGCTCGTCCTCCTTGTGTGGGTCTGTGAAGAGCAGAATCTGGCATGATTAGCTATGCCCAAATTCTGCTGAACGACCTGCAAACGGTGTCTTCCCCTTCCTCTTCATGCCTGAATACATTTTATTTGTCAGTGGAAAAGTTTCCTCCTAATGAATTTGCCACAAAAAGGAGAAAAATGGCCATGGCCTCAACATGGAGAAAATGGCAAATCTGATGGTGGCAATTAAGCAGAAAATGAGACAGGGATCTGCAGGCAGCCTGGAGAGAAGGGGTTAAATTGCCATGGAAACAACCATGCATTATTTACATGGCCTAATGAATAAAACATTTAAGTAGTAGGCTAATAAATTTCAGAACACAAAGCAAAGTAAGCTATGATTTAAATATATGCCTCTGATGAATATAACTTGAGTTATAGAGCTGAAGCAGTGGGAGACCCAACTCAGTTTTACACCCTCATCTCACTAACATGAAGGTATATCTTCTTTTTAATAAATGATTTTTCCAACGAGCACACAAATTGGCATGAAATTCTCTCCTGTCAGGCATCCTGAAGCCTTTTCTAATAGCTTTTCTTGTGAATTTCTGTTGAGGTAGGAATGCTTTTGTTTTGGTTTTTTCCCCTCCTGCACATTCTGCCAGATTTCCGAGCAGGATAACATTAGCAATCAATTTGTTAAACTGTTAGCAGAACATATGTCGGAAGGTTTCAAACAGACCCAGACTGAAAGATGTGTTGTTTATTGTGTATCAGATATACGTGTGATCCATATGGCTCCAAGTGCAGGATCCCTTTGTTTTCCAGCCACTGCAGATTTTCACCCATGTTCTCCACGTGGAGCTGGGGAAGAGGGACCAGCCAGGGGACACCATTTCAACAGGGGAGGCCACGGCAGCTTGCAGGAGCCGCTCCCAGCAGCAGCCGTGCTAGCAGGGGCACTCGGGGTGGCTCGGGTGGGGAGCCAGCCTGGGAGGGCTCCCTGAGTGCTGCTGGCACCTGGTGCTGAGTGCCAGGGACAGCCTGGCCTGTGCAGGGCAGGCCTGGGTTTGTCTGGCACGGGCCGTGCCAGCTGCCGAGCAGCCCAGCCACTCTGGGACAGGAGCGGGTAACGTGCGAGGGAAGCAGCGCCCCGACCACGCTCGGGAGCATCTCTCTCTCACGTTTCCCTCTGCGCCAATGGTCGTGAGAAGCCAGGCTGGTGCACATGCCAGGGAGCAATGCCCAAGCCCAACAGCGACGGCGTTCCAGCCTCTGGAGCCATTTCCACCTCTGCTTTCTGCTGCAGGGCCGGCCCTGATGGGCGCAGCCACGGTGGCAGCAGCGGTGACAGTGCTGGCAGGGCCAGTTCTGCATCAGACAAGTGTTGCAGTGGACTCCCAGGAAAGCAGGGAACCCCGAGGCTCCTCTGCCAGTGGGGTGATGGAATGGTTGTGCTCAGGGTGCTCAGGCTTGGCCGCCTGCCTGGCAGCCAGGTGGGACACTTCTATTTCTTGCACCATTTTCCTTCCGTGGGCAGGTTGAAATCTGCTGTTGCTATTTTTAGAAGGATGGTATCTATCAATCCATGGAGCAGATTGCTGGCCACAAAGATAGATGAAACAACAGCTGGTGCTTCGGAAAGGGATCAGGACAGTGGAAAAGCTGCTGCTTGCTGAGCCCACACACTCAGCTGTCAGTGGCCAATTTGAATGCAGGAGCCCTGAGTCCAGAGGGTGTTTGCTCTGCTGGGGACCCGTTTCACCAGCCTCCACTGAGATCTCTCTTTCCTTCCTTCCTTTGCAAAAATGCCATTTTTAGTCCTAAAAAGTGAAGCCTGAAGGGAGAGGTCTGAAAGACCAAGCAGTGTTGTTGACAAAGCTTCAGAGACACAGGCTGTTCATGGGGTCAGGATGCGCCCAAAAGTAAGTTCACCTTTAACAACTGGTCAGCCAGTAAATAAAAGAGAGTTTAGCCTTTGTCTCGATCATCAGGACCATGACAGTTTTGGTTAAGAGAGAATGATTTTCTGGATAAATCCAGGAGTTAAAAAAAAAAAAGAATGAAGGATCACATTGCTGACTGGTAGACAGGAGATGTGGTGGGGGAAGAGACCAGATGAATTGTGTTGTCTAAACAATTTGTTATGAATTATCCAGTCAACTGTAATGAAAACATATGGACAAAAATCACAAGAAACTCCTCCAATGTTTTAAAATGTGAGTGATGCTGATATTGACTGGGGGCCTGTTACACAGTTCTGTGTGTTTGGGTTGCAAAAGAGGACACTGGAAAGAACTGGGGGGAACCCAGTCTCCAAAAGGGAAATGGACGAGTTTCAGCATTCCAGCAAAGGCAAAGCACTCCTGTCATTGTATGGGGAGGCTTAGAAATGTTTTGTTTTGTTCTGATTTTGAGAAAAAAACATGGGAACCACCAGAATTTCCTCACTAAAGGAGGACTCGGAGCCCTGCCAACAGGCAGCATCTCTTCAATGGGCTTTGCCCTGGGTGCTCAGGGATGGATGGGGTCTGCAGCCCCTGCCCCTGCTCCTCTGCTGGGCCCTCCTCAGTGCTGGGATTCCTTTCCTTGCCACGGGGAGAGCAGCTATGCCAGCCCTTGTGCCAGCCCTTGTGCCAGCCCGCTGCCTCCGTGCCCCTTAGCAGCAGCACAAATGAAATGACAGCCATGCAAACGGGGCTGCTGCTGCCTGCACCCCTCAGTGTCCTCAGGTGATTCATTGCTCTGTAAAGTGCTGGGAGATACACTGGATGAAAAATGCTGTCTAAAAGGGACTGATGCCGTTGGTACTTAAAGTGGTTAAAGCCAAGGTAGGACGACTGAGGCAAACACATTTTTAGCGACTCTTTAAATTAGAAAGGTGCATCAATGGAAACCCAGCGATTCATTGGCCCTTGTGGCTGCCATGCTGGGTTTAAGGTGCACACATCAACAGGCCAGAGTCACAGTCTCCATATGAAACCGTTATTTATAACTACTGACAGGAGGAATTATGTGAAATAAACATAATTTATAGTTATTCCAGGAAAAGCCATCAAAATGAAAACTAATAAGAATTTCTTTCAGCTAAAAAGGTGTCAATTTGTTAAAAAACAATGGCCAATGTCAGTGCAGATGACAGAATTATTAATAGATTTCCACCAGTGTACATTGTTTTACACAGTCCACTTCTCTGGGCTGGGGATGCAGTGGACAACCTGAGGGCTGGATTCACTCAGACACTTTTTTCTTCTTTAAATTTGCAGCTCTCATTTTAAAGAGCAAACACTAAAAGCAACCCCAAAGCCACGACAGGCATGAGCTGCTGGACAGGGGCTGGAGCAGACGTGGCAAGTGGGGCAGCACCAGGAAGCCCAGAGCTGTCAGACCCACGGCAGCAGCAGCAGCAGGAACGTGGGAGCTCGGGGTGACTCATTCTCATTTCTCCTCCGTGGTTCCCCAGAGTGCTGCAGGCATGCAGTGACACCCTCTGCGTCGCTGCTCAGAACGTGCCTGCAGAGGCTTCCTGGAGGATTCCACTCGCTGGTTTTGCAGTTCGAGGGCTCCCACCTGTGTTTCATATTATTTTGCGTTGGCACAAAATCGGAGAGAGCAATTGCGAATTCAAAACACAGACGAGCAAAGCGAGATTCCCGATCAGCAGCACATTTTCATGTGTAACGCAGGAATGGCCAGGCTGCTGAGGAGCAGAGGGACCCATGATGCAGGGAAATTCCTGCTGGCTGTTTGAGCCCTGGCAGGAACGGGCTGGCCGTGCTCCAGGGCTCTTCTGGACTCGCTCCCTCTGTGACTCCTGACGCTGCAAGTCCAGCAGTCCCCCATCCCTGGGAGCAGCAGGGAGATCCCCATGCTCACAGCAGTCGGACCACCTGGGAAGAGGGGCTCTGGCTCCTGGTGCTGGGACTGCTGCTGGTGCAACCCACACCAGGCTCCCTTTCTGCAGCCTGGCAAGCTGGGACAGCCTGGTCCAACAAGATGGACCCCAAGAGACTCATATTTTAGCCCTGATTTGGGATCTGTTCTCCCACCGTTGGGTCTGTGTCACTCGATGCTGCTGCTCAAGGTATCCCCTCGGATCCTCATGTGAGCAGCTTGCTTGGCTTATCTGATGCTGCTCTCAGTCGGTTCAAATCTTATTTATCAAATAGACAGCATTTTGTTTCGATGGGTGATTTTTCATCTTCCATTAGTGAAGTTGTTTCCAAGGTTCCCCAGGGCTCTATATTGGGCCCGTTGTTATTTTGTGTTTATATGCTGCCACTGGGTTATATTATTCATCAGCGTGGAGTAGCTTTCCATTTCTATGCAGATGATTCTCAAATTTATTTGTCTGCTAACCCTCATGCTGTCTCAGCTGTCTCCGCACTATCAGCCTGTCTCTCTGACATCACAAGATAGATGTGGCAAAACTTTTTGCAGTAAAATTCAGACAGAAGAGGTGAGGCCTGCCTCGATGCCAGCATTTTATTTCCTGGGATGACATTTCCAATACGATCACTTCCAGGATCTCATCACCGCGTTGCCCCTCGTGTGCTCCTGCTTTACCTCGCTGCTCCCTCCATGATTTGTTGCCCTGGCTCAGCACTCACCTCTGTCTGCAGCAGGATTTGTGGCTGCTCTTGGCATTGCTGTTCTGATGCAGATTTAGGCAGTGAGCAGGGCACCAACCTCCCCAGCTCTCACTGGCTGGCAGCCCCCACAAAGATTTTTTTGTTTGTGAGTGCTGGCAGAGGGGACATCCCATGCCACAGAGCCACCTGGGCGCTCGGCACGCTGATGCCAGCAAAGTGGGCTGGTTTGCAAATGCCTCTCAGAACGTTTCTAAGTTTTTTAATATTTATGATTTGGCGGGATTTTAAAAACATAACAGCAGATACAAGTCCCCCATAGCAGCATGCTTGGTCTTCCTGCTTGGAGTGTTTCTCTGGGGAGACATTGGACACTCCTGAAGGGCTGTGAGGAGCGGGGCCAGAGCCCTGCGTGGGGACCCTGTCTGGGGGTGTTCCCCTCCGTGGCAGCGTGTGGCACTGCCTGGCACAGCTCTGCCAGCACCCAGGGCCCCTGAGCTCATCCTTCTCCCGGTGATCCTCCCAGGCAGCCCAGGCTGCTCTCCCAGGTGTACTGCCAGCAACTTTAAAATCCTTCAAAAGGAGTCAGTTTGTTCCTATAAGGATGAACCAACTAGTACTCACAGAGACATCAAATAAATCTGCTTCATACATTATTTGTTAACTTCATCAAATAAAGTACAATTTTATGGCTTAAATGTCAATCTCCACAGCTCATTGAGTTCTTTAAAACAGCAGAGACTTGTCTGTTTACAGAAGCAAAAATTAGGCAGGCGGCTTTCAGCTGGTGCAGGAATCCCATTGGTTCATGTACAAGGAAGAATCATAAAATACATTTGATGTGGAGAGTGTGCAATTTGACAAAGACAATTTGATTTGTCCATGGCTTTTAAAATATTCATCCCATTTTGATGGACTATAGTTTTATAAATATGGATTACCATTAACTGGCACAGGCAGTCGCTGCCTACAGAGTGTTCCGTGAAGCTTGTTGGGAATGAAGGCCTCCAATAAAAAAAATCATTATCTCTGCCTAAAAACACTAATCAGTAATGTTTGGTTCATTTGCAGCTCAGAGGTCAGTAATTCACTTTAACTGCTTCTGTGTTTGCAATGTTTGGGAGGAAAAAGGGTTCCCAGTTTTACTGCTCAGATGTAGAAGTGGCTGCTGCCAAAGGGGAACTGCCAAGGCAGGTCGAGAGGACACGTGCAAAATTTAACTGCTGCTTCTCTTAGGCAACTAAACTGCTTCTTTTTTGTAAGACAAGGAAAAATAAGCTCGCAATAAAAGAAATAAAAACTAAATTTTAAATCCAGGGAAAACAATTATAAGATTTGAGAAGGCTTTTGTTGGCTTCAGATCCAGATCAAAGTCTGAGAGACCAAGTAAGGAGCACATTATGCACTTCTTCAGACCCGTAACAGGCTGGTTCTTGGAGCAAAGTGCTTTTTCTGTAGTATGTCCACAGAGCCAAGCACCCAGAGCAGAAGTGGTGAGTCCAGTGCACAGCCCGGGGACCTCAGTGAGCAAAAAGCTTTGAGTTTCTAATAGTAATTCAACAGTAGTTCAACTTGTGAAGTAGATTCAACTTCCAGCCCAAAAGTTTATTCAAGTTAAGAAAACACACCCTCAGATTAAAAAGAGTATTGCACCACTGTCAATTTTCAGACGTTGCCATCAGGAAAAAAAAATTACATTTCAGGCTGACGAGCGACTAATCAAGGCAAGTGAAACGGTGCTGCAATAAATTACTCCACAGCGAAATAAACCACACAAACAGACCGATGATAATAAATGTAAATTATTTCTCTGAAGAAATTTTCTTGGTATATGAGTAATACGAACCATCAGGAAGGAGTCTTCCTTAACATTAATTACAGAAAATGACAAGTGAGCTGATGACTGCGAAGGCTCATTATCTGAGAACATATTCACAACTTTGCAATTTGCGCGAGATGTACTCGGGCTAAATTAATCTCCCTTCTTTGCATGAGCCTCTTCTAATTTTCATGTTATTAACAGGTTTGCAGTATCACTCAGTGCTTGTCACTCTAATCAGGTTTCGGCATGTTCGCAAAAGCGAAGTGTCATTTATAAGGATAAGCCCTCATAATGGCGCTCTCTTTCATGTGGAGAATTCTACAAGGTTGCTTTTAATAAGGTCCTTTAATCATCTCCCTTTGCTCAACTTTTGGCCCCTCTGTTTTTTCATGAAGAGTCATTAAAAGACTTTGAAGTTCATCAAGGATGAAAAATTCATGACATTGTGGCAGGAAAAAGGCCAGGGGATGGAGGGACACGCTGGGGATGGGACGGGCATCCCCGGGCTCTGCCCCTGCAGTGGGGTCAGTGCCGAGCCCGTCCAGCCACCCTCGGCTGCTCTCCTGCTCCCAAACTCAGGGCTCCGAGCTGTGAGGGGGCCGGGGGTCACGGCTGCTCCTCACCACAGCACCAGCAGCACAGCAGCGGCATCGTCCCTGCGAGCCTTGGCCGAGCCATGGCACGGGTCTGGTGAGTGCTGGTGAGGAGCACCGGTGAGTGCTGGTGAGTGCTGGTGAGTGCTGGTGAGTGCCGGTGAGTGCTGGTGAGTGCTGGTGAGTGCTGGTGAGTGCTGGTGAGTGCCAGTGAATGCCGGTGAGTTCCAGTGAGTGCCAGTGAGTGCCAGTGAGCGCTGCTGAGTGCCAGTGAGTGCTGGTGAGGAACACCGGTGAGTGCCGGTGAGCGCTGGTGAGTGCCAGTGAGTGCCAGTGTCTGTCCCCGGCCCTCAGGCCGGTAGCCAGCGCCGCTCGGCTGCCCCGGGTGCCCCGAGCCCAGTGGTGTGAGCAGCACCGCCGGCAGCAGCCGCAGGGACACGCGAGCTTTAGGGAGCCGCGTTAATCGGCGGCGACATTTCTCGGGCTCTGCGGCATGGCCGGGCTGTTCGAGGTTAACCTTATTCTTCTTCTGTGATTTGATAACACTGGACTGGTGTTTATGCTGGAGCTTTTGAACACAATGGAAGGAGGGGGAGAACTTTATTAAATTTTTGAAATTCATTTAAGCGGGGCCAGCATAATGAATTGCCAGATCTTGTGTGCACATTGTCCCCGGAAGCAACAATAATTTAGGTGGACATAAACCAATATGTAGATTAAAAATGTTTAAGCCAAGTGTCGTAAAATATATAAAAACATAAGGCAGAATTAACATATCAAAGTTTAGCATTATAAGTAATGACGGGTCAGATATAAGGTTATGTCTGCAAAATTGCATTTCAATATAATAAATCCATTCAAACTCTGTCCAGAGACACAAATTGAATCTATAGACAAAGCAACTGCAATCCATTGAATGCTATGAAGTATTCAAGTGAAAACAATGCATTTAGGAAAGGAAATTGAGTGTATTTTAAATATACAGGTGCTTGGAACTTCCATATCGCTCTATGCTCCTGCAGATTTGTATACACTGCATACACAGCCTACTTTTGACAAAGTCCTCAAAATGATGAATTTCTGATGGAATACTTGATATTGCAGCAGATCTGTTATGCACCGCTTATCCTGTAACACAAACCATTAATAACAATCACGCTCCCCCTGCACCGAGCTCTCTTGTTAGGATTTCAAAGCTTCTGCAACTCTGCATGCCCCGCCAGGATGCGGCCAGGCGAGGGCTGGCCCAGCCCTGGGCACCCCTCGCTGTCTCCCTGGAAACTCCTTGGCTCTGCGGGCAGCCAGGGGCTCCCACCCTGCACCCAGGACCTCCATCCTCCCCCTCTGCCCCAGTCCTGCTGAGGGGCACATTTCCCCTGCACTAATGCCTGCAGCCAAACTGTCCCATGGGCTGGAGGCTCAGTGCCCCTTCCTCCACCCCGGTGCCAGGGCTGGGCCGAGGGTGCTGATGAGAGCAGCAATCGCTGGCACTCCCTCGGTGTTTGACAGGCACAGCCCTTCCCAGGCATCGCTGAGCTGCACTAATGCCGTGCTGCGAGCGGTGAGCGCGGGCAGCGGGACAGGGGTGAAACGCTCCTGCCCCAGCTCCTGCCCTGTGCTCTGGGCAGGGGAAGGGCTGCCCGTGACCCCCACGCCAGCCCTGCCCCGTGGTCGGGCTGAACACAGGTGACACAGGTGTTTGCCCGGGCACCGTGGGGAGGGAGGGCCCTGCTGGGGGACCTGTGGCTGCGTGTGCCAGGGTGGGCAGGCCCGCAGGTGGCAGGCAGGGAGCCCTGCACAGGCTGGAGCAGCGTGGCTGGTACCCCCGGGCAGGGGCAGGCTCTGGCAGCAGACCTGGGAGCAGAGATGGAAGGTGCTTTTGGGAGCTGGCGTGATGGGGAGCACAGGCTTTAATAGACATGTTCATCTTTCAGCAGTGTGTTTTGCATGTAATAATGTCAGCACACTTCTCACTCTGGCAGAAATTCCACAGATAATTGGAAAGAAGTAAAAATGAAAACATTAGAATTTGCCATGTCATATGTTAACTTTTTATTATTGTATGATGCCAATGGTCCACTGACAGATGCTGTGTTATTAACATTTGATTAAAAATCACTTCAGGTCTAAAGCAGCCTGTTCAGAAGAGAACATCTTGACAAGCCTGGTGGTTTGTGATTGACAATTAATAACATTCTGTGTGTCACAACACAGATAGTGTGACTTATTGGTGCTGGTGTAATGCAACACTTTTCATCTGAGCTCTTCAAATTGGTACATAGGAATAGGAGAGAAAGAGCCTAATTCAGCTGACTTTGATTACAAACAAACCAGCCAGTGCAGAGCTCTCCATCCCCGAGCAGATCAGCAGTGCTCGACAAGACAGACCCTCATCCCAGACCTCTGCTCACAGGAAAGGACTTCACACCTCATCGCCACCAAACTTCTGTGCAGGGGCTCAGCATTCAAATGCATGGTTACAGCAGTTACTTGTGGCAAAAAAACCCTACAAAGCTTATTTCACCAAAAATTAGAAGGAGAACCTTCATTTACTTAGATATTTAAATAATTTGTAACTGGAAAGATGAATGGTGAGACCTTCACGGATTGGTCGGGAACTTGCAATTGCACACTACTGCCAGTGAGATCTGATGTCCATGTGTTAATAGGGAAATTAATTTAAAACATGTAAATTACCTTCTTTGGGTGAGAGTTGGAATGTACCATTTTAATTGTCTTTGCTCTAGCAAAAGGGGAAATTCTGACAAGCATTGCTCACGCTCTTCCTGCTTTGGAATAAAGGCAGTCCTGGGCACATTTCTGCCCAGAAAAATGCTAAAAATGCTGCTGCGGGTTCACACGCTGCACCATGGCCACCAGAAATCTGGGCAGCCCTACACGTGAGCAGGCTGAACCTCTGCAAATCCAGCCAGCCCCACCAAAGGGGGCCCTGCCATCCTCAATTTGCTCTTTATTGGAAAGCCTTTTCCTGCTGCGCCGGTCCCGGGGTGCCGCGGTGTCTGCCCACCCCTGCCCTGTCCCACACGCGGCTGCCACCCCCTCGAGCGTCGCTGCCAGCGCTCCCCTGGCACCAGGAGCAGTGCCAGGCCAGGCCAGGGCTCGCCGTGCTGCACCCCTGTGCAAACAGTTCTCTGCTGGAGCAATGCAAACACTTCCCAGCCCTAATGCAGTAAGCAGGGGAAATAATTACAGATTTCCAAGGTTCAACAGGGAATACTTCTGAGAAATGCGTCCTCCACTGGGAGTTTCATAACCATTTAATCTAATTTTTCTTGATGTTTTGATCTTCCTTTTAAACAAGGCATTTGTCATTAGCTTTCAAGGAGACAAGTTGCTAATACATTACACTCTTAAAAGGCCCACAGTTAGTGTCAATGTCTTCTGATGGCTGTTCACTAACAGTACATGAAAGAATTGCCAGTGTCAGTTCCTTTCCACTTGGCTTCAGCCGTGATGGCAGGACGGTCCTGTCCCAGCAGTGCTGGCAGGGACCCTGGCCTGGGGGGCACAGGGTCTGAACTCAGCCCTTTCCCCTCCACCTTCTGCCCAGACCACTAATTGAGGCTTTTGCCACCTGGCCCACGCTCAGACGATTCTGAGTTTCTCCTGATGTTTCTAGGCAGACATAAAGCAAAGACATACATGGAAAGGAAACCCGTGAACCTCACCACAGCCACTCCTGCTCCCTTGCTGCCAGTACAGGAGCACTTGGAAAACCTGTGGCTTGTGCTCTCCCTCCTGAGAGCCAGAGAAGCCCTGCTCTGCCTGGACCTGCCTGGAGTCTCTGCTCCTTCTGCTCTCCCAACAGTGTCAACAAAGCAGGTGGAAAATATATTTTTTAAAAACTTTTTGGATGACATAACTTGCATATTAAATAATAATGAACCAATAAATTACAAGAAACGAAACAACCAGAAGAATATGTATGTGAAGTTCGGAGTATTTATAAACTAATAAATCATTCATGATGTATAAACTCTGTATAGCTAAATGCATCATTTACTGGACGTCATCGCCTTTCACAACATCCCCACCTCTACCTGTCTGATTCCAGAGCAGCTGTGAATCTCTGCAGAGGCTGGATCACAGACTTTGCTGGGTCCTAGGCACAGAAGCATCACTAGCAGGAGGGGGACATCCAAACAGGGCATTTTTGGTTTCAACATCAGTGTCAAACCCTGGTTTTTCAGGCAGTTCCTGGGAGGGCTCCAGGGAGCTGTAGCTGCCTGGAACAAGGCACTGGGAACTGGGCTCCAACCTCCCTGCCCATTCCTCTTCTCGCAGCTGAGCCTCCCTGCTACACCCCAGTACAATTCTGTGGGATCTGGGGAAAGGGAAGCATGTTTGAACACTAGATTCTGTAGAAGTCATCAGGATGAATTTAAAAGTCTGATTTTAGGCTTCTCTGCCAACGTCCCTGAGCTGTGCCCCCCAAAGAGGCTGGGCAGAGGCTGCTGGCGGGCAGGTGTGCCACACGCTCCCGATGCCGTCACTGCTCTCAGCCTGGCTTCCTCCTCTTCTAAACAAGGCAGTGGCGAGTAACGTGGAGCAGGTGTGGGTTTTGTGACTAAGAGTCACTACACGAAAGTGCTTTTTACTTGGGAGGCACCAGGAACATTTCCAGCAGCTGCTGGAATTCCTGATGCTGGAGCTGGCGGCAGCAGAGAAAAAAAAAAAAAAAAAAACAAAAAAAAACAAAACAAAAAAAAAAAANAAAAACCCCAAACCAAAACAAACAAAAACCCAAACCAAAACAAAAAACCGAAACCAAAACAAACAAAAACCAAAACCAACAAACATAAACTCCACAAAGACAAACAAACAAAAACCACAAAAACTAACTAAACAAACAAAGCAAAACAAAACAAAGCAGCGGCAAAAGCGGCTGCCCTGGCTGCTGTCCCTGTACCTCTGGGGGTGCCCCGCTCCTGCGGGCTCCTCCGTGCGCTCTGCCGCGGGTTTGCTCGCAGGGAGCCCCAGCCCGCACCAGCGCACCCCGAGCGCATCCCGAGCGCACCCCGAGCCTTCCCCGAGCCCTCCCGAGCCCTCCCCAGCCCTCCCCAGCCCGGCCCGCTCCTGCCGGGCTCCCAGGCGGGCTCGGGACGCCGAGCGGGGCTGGCCCGGGCCGGGGCATTAATCACGGAGGGGCCGGTGGCCGGTGCGATGCGCTCGGCGCCCGCACCTGTCACACGGTAATTAATGGGTGGGGGATTGCTTTTGACAGGAATTCAATGGCCTGGAACAGACTTTGTGCCAGTCTTTTGTGCCTCAGGCGAAGCGCTTGCTAAGTAATTTTATGGATACCAAGCTCAAACATTTCACAATTAGCACTTTGTCCGCTTTAGTTGGGGAGAGGGAGGCCCTCGCCGCTGCCCTGCCGCCCCACAAAGGCCGCCTGCCCCCCGAAACCCTCTCTGGGGTGTTAACCTGAGCAGCAGAGATCGCTGCAGGTACAGGAGGGGGGCAAAGAGCCCCCAGGCAGCGAGGGGTCCCGAGGATGCTGTGAAGCCCTGCTGCTCCTAAACCACCCACAGAGGCCCCAGGGCAGCCCTATGGACAGCAGGCAGGTTCCCACTTGGGGTCTGCCGATGTTTTCCGTGAGCCCAGGTGGAATTGCACCCACCCTGCCAGCAGCCAGACACGGTGCCCGGCCCACGGCAGGCTGGCACTGCCCTGCCTGGCCTCCAGGAGCAGAGCTGCCCACCCTGCTGACCCTCCTGCAGGTCCTGCTGACCCCTGGGAATGACTGGCAAGGGCAGGGTGCGTTCAGCTGAGAGATATCTTACTGTAAACAGAATATTGTTTTATATGAAACCATTAAAAAGGTCCCTGAGGGCAGCCCTAAGTACATATTTTATTTTACTCTGAATCCCTCTTTTGACTTGGCTTTACAACAAGAGCGTGTTTTTCCGTATTTAAGCAGATGCAGTAAAGGAAAGGTCGTGACTGGTGCTGACATGGAAATCTCATTTGGCTCATGGGTCCCCTTAGGGCCTTTATGCTGTGTGGTACTTCAAACATATTTCACAGTACAACACTAAATGTCACTCTTTAATAGACAGAGGCATTCCAAGTGTTTCCTGGATTTCCTTGGAAAGTGCTTCCCTGAAGCCAGAGGCTCAGCCCCAGTTTGGTTCCCACCCAGCACGGCAGGGATGGCTCCATGGCAGCGAGGGTGGCACTGGCAGGGCCTGGGGGCACGGAGCCTGGCAGCTGCTTATTGCCATAGCCAAGAATCAGGAGCATTGCAGAAAAGGAGAAATAAAATAACCCAAATCCCTTGCAAACATATACCATATTTTGAATTAATTGCCATTTTCCCCTTTCCTCGTCCAATTCTTTACACTCACTCAGCAGCTCTCTTGGGATCTGAAAGTTATTTTGATTTTTTTTTAAAGTGTTTCACGTCTTAGACAATCCTCACAAGTCACTACAGCCCAATCCCCAGTGCTGAAGACTCTTGAAAGCAGTTGGATCTCTTCCTGCTGCCAGGCTCAGGCTGCAGCGAGGAGGAGTAGCCAGCCAGATGGCCTGGAAATTTATCTAGCTAATTCCTTTAACAAATAAGGAATTTACTGATGAGTCAGAGGGATTGACATTGGTCAGGAAGACCTGAACTTTGTGAATAATTTCTGCTTTAAAATGCAGCTAAAGCACTGAAGAAGCTTAATTTCCTTTTGACGGTTAAATTGGACGTAGTTTGAAAATGGACATTTTCATTTGCAGTTTGTTCTGCACAAGGGAGAGACAAACACTCTTCAGAGCTCCAGAGACCCCCTGGCTCCTGCTTAGCCAGGCCAAGGCAAGGCAGTGTTTCCCTTTCTTCCTTATTTCTAGGTCGGGCAAGGACAACCAGGAGAAACCTGGTGGCTGCAGCTTTGACTCCAGTCGAGAGCCATCAGCTCTGGCACCTCTGCCCACAGTCTGGAGCGGGGCAGGAACCAGCAGCTTCTTGCTGGGGCTCTCCACAGAGCCAGGATTTACAGTCAGTTTATGCCATGCGTACTGTATGCAAGCTTATTTTTCTCTTAGCTGCTATAAAAATTAAAGATTTAGCTATATACTGCAAAAGGTACTTCCAATTTTACGTAGTAGCATTTCTCTCCTATGGTCAGGGCATAAATCCAGCTTTTTCATTATGTCTATAAATTACTCCATGTCAACAGGGCAGCTACAGGTCACCTCAGCAAGGTCAGATAAAGCTGTGTCACTTCTGGCTGTGCTGCTAACATTGAATTTCTCACACACTTTGGGACTACTTTGTGTCTTTTCTCGCTATCAAACACAGCTGCTGGAAAGGGCTCTTGTAACAGCAATTTCTTACTCCTGAATATTTACCCAAGGCTGCCCAGGGCAGTGGTGGAGTCACTGTCTCAGGAATGATTTTAAAAACATGTCGATGTGGCACCTGGGGACACGGGTTAGGGGTGGCCTTGGCAGCACTGGGTTAGTGGCTGGACTTGATCCTCTCAGAGGGCTTTTCCAGCCTAAACAATTCTGTCGGGGGACCCCTATCCTGTCTGTCCTCACAAATCTCATTTACTGCCATCGTTGTGAAAAATAAAATTTTGTAGTGTAAATGGAAGCAAATATTTGATGTCACATGGAGCTTTCTTTGCATTAATTAGCAATTTACTGAATAAATATTGCTGTGCAAACCAACAATCAGTATCTTATAATTAAAAGCTTGTTCATGTTTATCTGCAATCTTTCCCCAAAGATAAAAACCCTGTGAAAACCAGAGGCTGCAGATGTTTCCAAACCTGGGGCCGTCGATGCAAAGGAACTCCTTGAACCGCAGGGGCTGCCCCGAGGCTCCGAGGGACTCTCAGCCTGCTGGGGAGCCCCAGCCCCGTGCCTGAGCAGCAGAAACCCCTGCCCTGCAGCCACCCTGCGCTGCTCCCTCACCACCTTCCTGCCTGGGCTTAGCCCGTGTTCTGCCAGCGAAGGTTCTGCAGAGTCAGACCATACAGTCCTCACACTCTGCAGAAGTCATGCATCAATACAGAGCAACAATGGAGTCCGGACCCGTTTGTGCCTGACCCGGGGCCTGCTGCCAAAGCCCACGCAGGTCTTTAGCCTCTAGATTTCCCATGGTCAAACAAAATAGGGTCTGAGTGGCATTAAATATCACTTTTGCATTGCACACATTTTTCTCTCACATAGAGTGTCATAAGTGGATAAAGAACCTGATATTGTGAGTACCCAAAGCCCAACGCAGCTTCTGCTGAGGGACCTTCAGGGATAAGAGGCCAGTGTGCTGTTAAAGATTAAAACCCAACCGTCTGCTTTTATGCTTGAGAGTCCTTCGCGACTCCCCGGTGACATCACATTCATCTCACTGTATTTGAAAAATGCATTTAAATGTCAAAGCTAAAGTACCCAAACAAGGGCTCCTTAGCACACTAACTGTTAACACATTGCTGAGCCAAACGCCTTCCCCAAGACATATGGGGCCGACTCTGTCCATAAAATACACCACCAGCAACACACCGAGTCCCAGAGGAAATATATACTCTCCGCTCTAGTCTGACCTGGTTTTTCCTCCCAAAACACACTTGAAGACATGTTTCACTGCAGGAGTGGACATCAATTTCAAACACCTCCGTACAGCACTGCGGCTGCTCGTGGCTGAGGAGTCGCTCCAGGCCACGGCCGGGGGGCTGTGCTCAGAGGGAGGGCTCTGGACATGGGGCCACTGCCCAGGCCACTCTCTGGGTTTGCTTCACCCCAATTGAAATAAAACTGTTCAGATCAATGAACTCAGTAATTTACTTCAGACAGACCTAATCAGTGCAAGGTAAAAGAGAGGCAACTTTGCAAAATGTAAATGAACCCGACGCCAGAGACACAAGTAATGGGAATTCAATGGCAGCTGGTGCCAGAGTAGCAGAACCATGAGCTGTCCCCAATCCCAGCTGCTTGGAATACAGAAAAGGCGGCAGAGGAGTAAGTTCCTTCCTCTTGCCCTGCAGGACTGTGGCAGCAGGGTGCTCAGCAGGGAGTGAGAAGCAGCCCTGCCCTGCCCTGGGGCTCGCTGGTGCCCCGAACGCCCCAGGACACGGGGGTAACCTGCTGGGGTTTCCTCCTCCCCGTGCAAGCCCCAGGGCCTCTGAAAGTGCAGAAGGAAACTGGCCCAGACCCTCGGAACCCCAGACAGGAAAGAGAAACTGCCCACAGCCAGTGGCGATTGGAGAGCCAGGGTCATGGGGAGGGCAGAGAGAACTCTGCGGACCCAGATGATCAAGCTCGGCCCCGTGTGCTGTGAGCCCCATTTTCCTCCTGGAGCAGAGCCAGCCCCTGGGCAGCCCCAGGGTTGGGGGGCTTCAGGGAGCAGCCATGGGAAGGAACAAAATTCTCAGTTTTCCTTGGGCAACGTGGGAATGAAGCCAGGGCACGCAGTGCTCATATCACAGTGCTGGCACCACCGAGGCAGCAGCAGCTTTTTCAGAGAAGAGCAGTTAGGTCTTCATAATGGACTGCAACTTTCTAGAATAATTTAATTTTTTCCTACTGTTACGATGCCAGAATTTCAATCAGACAAAACTGTATAATGGATTTCTTTTGCTGGGCATGTTACATAAATTGCATATTCAAGTACTATAAAATATTTGTAACAGACAGGTACTTTTCTAAATTGGGTCTGACAGTAAGCGATAGTGACTGGAATATTTATGTGATGACACCTATGCAAGGAGGCAAAATGCAGGGTGTGGGACTGGGAGCATGGCAGCAGAATCCCACACAGGGTTTCCAGGTTTCTGCCCTGCCTCCCCGAGCTCCCCAGCCGGGGCTGTGCTCGGGGGGCAGTGGCAGAGCCCACCCTGCTGAGAGCCCTAGAGCAGAGGTTTGGCCAGGTTCTCCTTTCCTCCCTCCTCCTAAGCCTTCGAGCCCAGCTGCTTGGCTCTTGGCTGCTGCGGGGGCACAGGGGGGAGCGGGGACCAGGCTGCCCTGCCCAGGGCTGCTCTGGGGGCAGCAGGGCTCTTGGAGGGCTGCTGCTTCTCCAGGGCACCTGCTCCCAGCTCTTGTCCAAATCTTGCTCTGTTGCCAGAGCCTCCCTGAGGCCGAGCACTCATTTTAGTACCATTTCCTTAACAATCACAGTTGGCAGGACCATACTTTGCTATTTACAATTAAAATATTGTATTGATACAAATAGGCTTTGGCAGGCGCTTCAAGAGGTTTTTAATTGAATGATTATTGTATTAAATAACTGGTTTTAATGGAGCATGAACTCGCCTAAATGATGACTGTAGAGCTACTGAAGGTCCAGCAAATTTCCCAGGTAATTCCAGCTTTTCACAAATAAATTTGTCTTGCCAGCAAAAGAATTTCCTGGCTGATCACGGAGGGTGGCAAGGAAGAAGCTGCCGGTCCTGGGCCGAGCTCTGGAGCTGTGGCTGGCAGTTTGTCAGGCTGCTGGGGCAGCCCAGCACAGCCATGCCCACAGCGCACGTGCTGCTCTTGGGGCGCGAGTGCTGGCCGGGCAGGAGGAGGAAGGGAAGGAGAGCTGGGCTTTGTTAACCCTGAGCACGGGTCAGCTGCAGCCCCAGCACCCTGAGAGCCCCTGAACACCCGCCCTGAGCACACCCTGACCCCCAGCCCCGTGGGGGTTTGACTCCTGCCAGGACATTTCTGGTCATTTCAGCCTGTCACGAGGAACCTCTGTGGCACAGACACCTCCGTCTGCCTCCCTTCAACAACAGCTCGTGTCAATTTGCATTATGCACGAATAGCAGAAGCAAACGTGAAGATGAACCCTCTGAAAATGGCTTGCACAGCTCTTCAGCATGGGCAGGATTAATCACAAATAATAATTACCATACCGAGGGATAATACTTCAGCAGCTCAGCCTCGCCTCCCAGCTCCTGGGCAAGCAGGACCCATCCAGCCCGGGGGAGGCAGCAGCCACGGTGCACCCTAGCATGAGCCCCCCTCCCCACAGTCCATTTATTAAATCATCACTCACAGTAGTCCTGGATTTCATGATTTATCAGATCAGAAAAACAGCACCGAGCCAGCGAACCCCAGCCCCGTGCAGGGCTCAGCACCCCTTTAACCTTCTGCTCCCACTCCCAGCAGCGCCTTTGCTGCCTCCAGACAAAATGCTCCCTGGCCCTGGGGCCACCACAGAGGTGGCCACCACCAGCCTCCTTTTGTGTGCCAGGGAGGCTCCCAGCTGATGCAGCCACATGACAGCAATGGGCACTATTGGTTTATTGCCTCCATTAAGGCTCCAATAACTTAACAGCAGATCAATAAACCATTATTAGCCTGCAGCCTTGAAAACCCAGTCACCCCAAACCCACCCAGCCCTGACAAGCTCACAGTTTCTCATCATGAGGAGCCAAGACAGCTTGTTTACAGAGCCTGGCTGCCCAAACCCTCCCTCCTGCAGGAAAGGGCTGCCCTCACTTCTCCCAAAGAGAGATCGGGTCTCCCGAGGTGCCAGGGACTGGTGGCAGGTCAAGGTGTTCAGGGCCTGGGGCAGAGTGCCAGGGATGCTCTGGGAGGGCTTTCCTCTGCAAAGCCCCGTGCCCAGAGGACAGAGAGCCCTTCCATGGGGCTGCCCCAGCACTGGCACAGCTGGCTCCTCCCCGGGGCACGGCAGTGTCCCCCCAGTGCCACCCCAGGGTGGCCACGGGAGCTCCCCGGCCCCTCCTGAGCACTGTCACATAAACACCAATATTGCTCTTTGAGCTCTGACACACCTCTGTGCCTCTCGCTGTAAGAGAGAATTTGTAATCTGAAGTGCTAATGATTTACTTTGCTCAAAAACTAACACAGCCAATCTCCATAAACTACGTGCAGCTCAAGAACAAAAAATATTTCTACATTTGGAAGCTTTCTGCTCCTAGGCAGAATAAAGTTGCTTTTCAGAAACAGAACTATCTGAAAGTATTTTCTACGGAGTGATATTGAATTGATACATTAGAGGAGAAAGTTGGGCTCCTTTTGTAAGAAGCATACGTTTCACAATAGTCTGAACAAAGGAAGTTGTCTCTGAATGCAGTAATTCAGTCCTGAAAAAGTGACAAACAAATAATTCCAACTAAACTAGAGAAAGAAAAGTAGTGACTTTTAATTATATAATCTTTTTTGATGAATTTATTTCTGACAGTTTTATAGGCTGTCAAGAGAAAGTGTTTTATATGCAAAAAACATTATTCACTCTCAGCTGTTAAAGCATAAAAATTGTCAAATGATTTTAATACAGTTTTAAGTTTAATGTTTCTTGTCAGAAAAAAAGTCCACAGCAATTACTGAGTCACATGGCCCTTAATTCTTTGTTTCTGACAGCAAAAACAATAAAATATAGTTTTGCCCAAACATTTTACTGTACAGATTTATGGGGTTTAAAAGACAGCTTTTGTTCTTATTTCTTTGCATTTAAGGAACTAAACTTCGGGGCAATTCCAGTACGAGGGATCCTCCTAAACCTGAGCAGGTTCTCACAGAGGGGGCTGCACGTGTCTGTGCTCACCTGGGGCTCCTGTGCCAACTCCTGCCCCTCCCTCCGTGCTGGCGCTTGGGAGGGAAGAGCTGCTGCCCTTCCCAGCAAGGAGGACCATTTAATTTCCCCAAACCCGTGTCCTCCAACAGAATAAGGAAATTTAACTCTGTCCCCAGTCGGTTGGAAATTCAAATATTTTTCAGGGAGATGGAGGGGCAGCGTTAAACCCGAGCATCTCTCCTTCGCTGGGGCGAGGTGCTCTGGCGTTTACCGGCTTGGGGCAGCCCCAGACCTGGGCTGCAGAGAGGCAGAAATGGGCACAGTCACCTGCAGAGCCTCAGCAGCTGCTCCGTTTCTCCTCAGCCCCAAAGCTGTGACACCCCTGGGTGTCACAGAGCAGACCCTGTGGCCGAGGTGCCAGCAGGGCTCTCCCCCAGCCCGCTGCCCCTGGGGCTCTGGCACCTGCCTGCAGGGGAGCTGGTCCCCAAAAGGGCACATCGCTGCCTGAGAGGGCTGTGGAATCATCATAACTGATGATTTTTAATATCAGAATAATGAAACCAAGCTGAGAAATATTAATCTTTTTTAAAATGTAAGGAAGCATGGCTCTGTTTCCATGGCAAACCACATCCTGCACATTATCTATCACCTGGGGATTACGGTGGCATGGTAAATAGAGGGGTAAATACAGGAGAGAGGCAGGCTCTGCTCTCGGCAGATACAGCCGGTGCTGCCAGGGGAAATGCATCACGGCATTTGCTAGATCAGCCTCCTCAAAGCAGCCACGTTTCCATGCCTTTTCCCGCATTTTCCATGCAGGTTTCCCCTGCCCCTTGGTTGTGCCTCCAGCCCCAAGGCACCCCTAAATCCCCTGGCCAGCTCCAGACCCAGCGTCCCCCTGCAGCAGCTGCTCCACCACAGGGAGGGTTTGTGGCAGCAGCACAGGTTGTTTAGATGGGTTTTTCATGTCCTCATACCCTCCCTATCCAAGCAGAAAGCAAAAACCCTACCCAAACCCCTCCCAACTTCCAGGAGTTTGCAAACCCCTGCTATAAATAGACCTCTAATAGGAGCTGTAATAGGATACAATTTATTTCCAGATCTGATGGGCTGACCTTCATCATCACTCGAGGCTCTACTTGTCATGAATTATGGGCAATTCACTCACTAGTGGAAATAAATTGTATTACCAGTGCTCAGTATCATGTCCCCGGCACGCAGCGCAGGGGTGGCAGCTCCTCCCCGCTGCCTCCCCCGAGCCCCTCCGGGCAGCCCTGCTGCAGGGGCCGGCCAGGAGCCGTGCCAGGGTCCCAGCAGGGGCTGCTGGCCATGTCACCAGGCAGGGACAAGCCCCTGCAGGGCCACCACCGCGCGCTGTTCCACTGCTCCGTGCCCTGTTCTGGGGGAAAGGCACCCACGGTGGGAGCAGCTGGGGCGAGCCGGGCCCTTCTCCCCTGGCTCTGAGCGCCCAGCAGAGCGGTCCCAGCGCCAGCAGAGCAGCTCTCGGTGCCCTGCTCGCCCCTCCCCTGCTCAGCTCTCCACACAGGTAATGAGATCAGGAATCGGGAGAAAAGGGGTCACTGCATTAATCAAGCGCGGTTCAGATCAATATAAACAAGAGCAGTAAATACCAAAAAGAGCCGCGTAAGTGTTATGAGCTGAGGCTCCACTGCCGCTGGGGACACAGCCCCAGTGCCAGCCCGTCCCCCCAGCCACCCCCTTGCACTCCAGCATCTGTTCGTGCTGCCAGAGCCTGGTTCGGGGGGAAACAGATGTGCAGAGCTATTTAACAAGCACCAAACGCCGAACGAAAACAGGCCTGGGAGAAAAGAGCCCGTGCTGCTCCCGGCTGGGTGTGGAGAGCCCCCCGAGCTGCCCAGCTGCCAGGGCCGTGCCCCGGCTGGGAGCTGCCCCCAGCCTGATGTGCTCGCACGAACTGGGACGGGTTTCCTGAGCTGTGCGCTCAGGAGTTCCCGCACAGCTCCCGTCAGAGATGAGCTCATGGTTAGTGTCACACAAGGAGCACATCAGGCAGGAATTCATTATTTCGTAGTAGAAAATGTGTGCCTGGAATTCTTCTTTAAAAACAAGAACGAGCAGCTCAGAGTTGCAGAAAGCAGTGATCCCACTCTTCCCCACTCCCTCTTTCCCCAGCGCGTTCTCATCCCTGCCTACATCACAAAAATTCACTGACAGAACAGCCTGTATCAGTCTATCAACACTTCCTCAAGGCCCAGTACAACCAGTGCTCACACACAAGATAAATTATAATCCATGGCATTAAAGAATAAACCCACACACACCCCTGTGACCCTGATGGGATGTGGAGACTGGAGGTAAGCTTTATTTGCCTTGAAAGTTGCTCCAAACATGCAAACTGCAGTCACCTTTTAGAGTAACATTCTTGTACAACCTAGTTCAAGCTTATACAAGAGTCAAATCCCAGGAAAGACCAGCTTGCTGTTTCTTCAGGAGGTTAATTGAGATTTTTCCACACAGCACGGAGAGCAGCAGAAAAGAATGCCAGATGAAGCAGCACAGAGCAGCTCTAGCATGGAGTCTTGTCCCAGCTCAGCCCTTTGGGGGGATTCTGTGGGTTTCTCCTCAAAGAGAATGAGGGCTCTCTGAACGCTCTCCTGGGGATCTGCAGGGTGCACCCTGCTCTGTGGCACACGGGTGATTTTCTAGGAAAAGGATTTTGATATGGGGGCTGCAGAGATAAACAAGAGACTCTGAGGTTCTCCTGGGCACCCATGTTGCAGTCAGGGGGAACACAAAGGACACTGCAGGCAGATTAATTTCCAAATGTTCCATGTTTTCCATGGCGTGGCCACGCTGGGTGATGGTGCCCCTGTTCCCATGCCAAACAGGCAAGATCCCCAGGTCTTTGTTGGAAAAATCTCCCTTTGTTTGGAATGATTTAAATAGAGTAAAAAGAACTGTTTATTTTTTTAAATAGATTATTATTGTTCATAAATAAAAAATGTATCACAATTATTTTTGCAGAAAGCTCCTTGCCCAATATGTGTTTTTCAAGCAGGAAGACAGTATCAGGGTATTTCTCCTATTTTTCCTGTTTTCCCAGCTGCAGATGCACAGTGAATCCTAATTAAAACCTTTAAGTCTTATTCCATTTACAAGAAGGAGTGCATCATTTTTCTTTTAGCTTTTTCTAATACAGGGTCTCAATGCCCATTACAAAAATTCCAATGCATCTTTGAAGTTAGCAGCTAATTATATTTCTCCAAGTTATATATCTGGAGTTCTAGATGGGGAAAAGGCAATTACTTTTTCTCTCATTTAGCATAACAATCTCTGAAGCTTTACTGGCGCTCCAGTGAGTCATGCTATAGATCAGAGCCCGGGCTGGAAAGAGGAGGAATTTGGGGCAAAGGCAGGATGCTTGCTCAGCTCTTCCGGGCCCTTTCCCTTGTTAGTCTGCTCTCCCCACCAGGACACTCACTAATTGTTTGTCGAATGACCGCGGTGCTTTTTGCCTGGCAACTTTGCCGGGGAGGTCATTCAGCACATTCATTACGGGGCACCTGCTCGCGCTGCTGGAGCAAAGGGGCTGTCAGCATTTTCCTGGGGTTTATAACTCGGCTGCAAATGTTTGTGCGGCGCTGAAAACCGTCGCGTGATTTCTCCCAGGCAGAAACCGGCTGGCTCAGCCCGTTTGTTCCCGTGTCACTTTGCCCAGGTGCCGCTGGCACCTGTGAGCCCCTGCCCTCCGGGCTGCGGGGAGCTGGGATGGCGATTGCTCCGTGCTCTCTCCCTCTGGCTCTGTCCTCCCGGGCAGGGCAGGATGCTGCTGAGCACCCTGGGGCACAGGGACACCCCGGGTGAGCAGCAGTGACACCGGGCAGCCAAGTGCAGGGACAACTGCTGGGGGCTGCTGGCCAGGGCAGCCTTGACCTTTGTTTGCTGAATTGCTGCGAGCTTCATTTCAACACCCCTCAGCCAACTCTTCTGAAAGATCTACTATGCTGGGAGCATCTCGCCTCTTTCTCAAAATTGAGCTTTAAAATGCTTGCAGAAATGGGCCTGGAATTTGTGTGTAAGCCCAGAGAAGTGTGTCTGGCCAAGCTGTGGTACCCTAACTGTCCCTGCATGACAAGGAGCTTTGCAGGTTTCCTGCTCATCAAGGCTGCACCTGGGGTTATGTGAGGAAAACAAACCAAACCAAACCAAACAACCGAAACCAAAACAAACAAAAAGCCCTCAGAAAATGTTAATTCCCTTGCACACACTGCAAGATGGGGAGCCACCAAAGCTGGTTCCCAGCTCAGTGCCATATTTCTACCCTACGATGGGTAACCCCACCCTGGTCCACACAGCAGACAGTGCTCTCACTCTCCCTAGCAGCTGATTCATTCCTTCTGCTTCTGGACGTGTTTTGTTCCTGGGGCAGTCCTAGGCCACTGCCAGCTCTCCCAGACTCACCTGTGACACTGACACCAGCAGTGGTTTCGGAAGCAAAAGGATGGACACGGATTCAAGTGAAAGGAGCCCAGAACTGGGGCAGACAGTTGGCATTGGGATTGCTTTGATCTCCTGCAGACTCCCACCATCTTCACAAACTGGAGGAATGCCTCAGCGCAGGACCCTGGCTGTGCTTGCAGCAGGGTGCACCCCCCTGGCTCAGCCCCTTCTCTGGGGGCCCTGTGGTGCCAGAGCCCCTCTCTGCAGGGCTGTCCCTGCCCGGGAGCCGCTCTGAGCCCGGCCCAGCGGGGCTGTGCAGGGGCAGGGACAGGGAATGTGCCCCCAGCACCCCGGGCCAGGCTCCCGTGGTGACCCAGCCCTGCTCCAGCCAGTGACAACGGGGCAGCCCCTTCCCCACCGGCATCCCCGACCCCAGGGGACACCCACTGCCCCAGGGGACACCCACTGCCCCAGCAGGGACACCCACTGCCCCAGCAGCACCCTCTGCCCCCGCCCAGGGTGAGGGAGCAGCACGGCTGCCGGGTCCGAGCTGTCGGAGCGCTCGGGACACTCAGACACTCGGCTGCTGGGGAACCTGTGAGAAATTAAATTCTCCACTTGGCTGGTCCGGGTGACTTGGCTTTGCTCTGCTGACTTGTTCCTTCATTATTTTTTTGGCCGATAACTGACTGCAAGCTTGTCTTGTCTGTTTAATACCAGCACAGCAGCTCCAGGAGAGGCTCAAGCTTGTCAGTCTCGGCGAGCGCGCACTGTATTGCTCTCCCCACTTCATTTACTTCATGGACAGGAGGGGAAAAGCCTCGAGGCGCCGCAGAGCTTGGCAGCTGGGATGGAGGGTTTCTCTGGGTGCAGCCCCCTGGAGCAGCCCTGGGCAGGGCGGGCTGGGATGCAGGAGACCTGCATGTTTCCAGGGGAGACCGGCGCTTGGATGGGGCCAGACGAGCTAAGGACAGTAATTATTAAGATTAATCTCTCCCTCACACCTTGGAGCAGGCCAGGAAATCTCCAGGCAGCCTTGCAGCCAGGTTTGCAATGGACTTGGCTGCTCTAGCTCTGAGCACCTGGCGCAGGAGCAGCGGTGGGTGCAGGGTTTCCTCCCTGGGCAGCAGATGCCGTCTCTGAAGGACCTTGTGCTGCCCTGCGTGCACTGATGGGAGCACAGGGGGCCTGAGCCACATGCCCAGGCAGATGCAGCCACACCTATGCTGGTGTCTTTGCAGCAGGGACAGGAGAGGGATCAACACAGTCCCCCAGGACAAGCTGTCTGCCCTCAGCTGCAGAGCTGGGTCCTTGGAGTAAGGCTTAGCAAACACAGTTGGTTTTTGTTTAATTAACAGCAAGCAGAGAATTTAAAGACTGGGTTTTCTCCAACCTGTGATAAATTAACCTCCTCCTTGCTCAGGAGGACAGGAACGCTCCAGATCAATGATCTTACTGATGCCTGGCTTCTCCTCCTTCGGAGGGAGCAAGGGACAGAGAGCATCAGCCCCTGCCCCGGCCGCTGCCTTTGGGGCAGCGAGTGGAGTGACTGTGGGTAATGATGATGAATGGCATGATTAAAGCTGCAACTCAGACCTACAGCTGGAATTTTAGACCCTGTTCACAGAATAATCCAGCTCCTGCTGTGCAATTTGGGGGCACTTAGAGTGCAGCTGAAGGCAGTGGGGTGCTCCAGGCAAGCCCCCCACAGACAGACACCCCTGACTCATGCTGTGCTCAAGGGACCAGAGGGACTGCCCTAACCTGTTCCCACCTCAGATTAGGGCAGAGCTACTCCCAGGGAGGCTGTGGCCGTGCCAAGGGGTACCAGCATCCTGTGGATATGTGGGCACCCACGGGTGGTGTATACATCACAGTAGGGACGGTTGGATTGTGGTTTTGTCCCTCTGGATCCCAGGCAGAAAATAAGTTCCAAATTTTTAAACGTTTTGTGCATTTAATAAAAACCGGTAGATTTATAAATTCCTCAGAAACCACGCAGATAGACACAACATCTGCAGCTCTGCCTGAGCAATGCATGGCCTTGGCTGCAGATTTTGCTTTTCTAAACTCCTTCTTTAAATGTATTTTTATACAGCAGTGTTGACCTTTTCTGCCAGCCCCTGTGGAGCGAGGTTGTATCTTGTGTAAAAGTCATATCAAATGGCCCACAAAAAATCACTCTTGCCTGATTAAAATGAATCGTCTAGACAATGTGTGCATTTTCCTTCTGTGTCGTTAGCTTTGTGCGAGAGCTTGCAGCAATCAGGGCTTTTATGGGAGAAACACAGCTACAGGTACCACGAGCTGCCTTAGCGGATACTAATTACAATCCCTGCAAGGATTGATTTGCGAAGAAAATTTCTATTGCCTCAAGGACAAACGTTGGTGCAAATCATATTATTGTGTATGAGAAATTGGTAACACTTTATGAAATGGTTCGTTTATAAATACTTTACTATTTATTAAATTAAATGGTCTTCTAACAATCCTTTTGCTAAGTTAAAATACCATAAGTGTTCTGGTTTTGCATTATTTCTGTGCTATAAAGCCAGCTGTTAGGGCTTGGTTGGCATCACCTGTTAAGACTACTGCAGTTTGTATCATGCCATGCCCGACACTGCGTGCCCACACACAGTGCTGGTGCCAGAGCAGCAGCTCCCCCGAGCATCTCCTCTCCCCTTCTTCATTTGGACCTGAAATTCTAGGACAGCATCATTTTGAAGTTGCCCGTTTCCTTGAGTGCGGGGTTTGCCTGTGTCCAAGAACTCCAGCTCTGTCCTTGCTGCGTGTTTGGCTCATCCAGCACGGCTCATGGCACAAGTGGGTGCCCAGCCCTCGCCTGTGGCACCAGCTGAGGCACCTAGCAGGAGATCCTGCTGCTGCATGGGGGAGGATGAGACTGTTCCCGTGCTTCCTACACCCCAGATCTGGACCTTTCCAGAGCGGGTTATGGCATGCTGTGGTGCCTCCAAACCACCAGGCCCATTCAGACGTTGTTCTTGAGGACAAGCCAACAGTATCCAAGGAAAGGGGGCTGCACTTCTCTCCTGGTTTAGATCTTCAAGACCCAGTGGATCAAGAGCTGCTTTCCCATTTTCCTGTGGGAGCACTCTTTGCGATCTCCCAGTGACTGGTGCTGTATCCAGGCTGGCCACCTGAGCACACTTCCAACATGGGATCCTTCCGGTCCTGCTATGCATTTTGTCTGGAGGATTAGAAGAGGAAGAAGCGTTGCCTTGCACACGAGGTGTGTGAGGTGGCAGTGCTCACCCTGGGCCATGTGCAGCCAGGGAGATGGACAGGAGCCGTGGTCACACCTGGCAGTAAACAAATACCCGTTGGTCCTGCACGATGCTGGTGCTGTGCCAGCGCCCCCAGCTTCATTCCAACTTTGAGAAGTTGTCCTTACATTCCAAAATTATTTTCTGCTCTGGAAAACAAGCAGACAAGACATCTTTACTGAGCGAGAGATTTCTCTTGAACGTCCTCTCTCTAATTTATGTTCCCTCTCACTTCGCTGCCTGCAGCAAAGCCCATTAATGGTGGCAGTTTGTGACACAACTGAAGGCTCCTCTCAGGGGCAGCTCTCCCTCCACTCCGCCGCGCTGACTTCGCAGGCGTTTGCTGCCGTGGTGAGGCTCGGCTTCCCCCTCTGTTTGCCAGGCTCCAGAGAATAATCCTTCCTTTGGCTGGCTCTGCTGCTGCTATGGCAATATTTTCTCCCCCATCGTGGTAATCACGCAGTGGTCTCTGAGAACAGCAGGAGAAGCTGTGCCTGGTAGATGCATAAAAGGTAAGATGAACTACATGTCATAAAACTTTTAAAAGTTCCTTTTTTGTGTTTGTGCGGGGGTTATTTTATATGGCTTTTGATATGAAGCTAAAATTGCACATCAAAAAGGATAATGCATCTTTAAGCTGTTACAATGACTTCTAAATTTTTCATTTAATGTCAGTGAGGAAAAAACCCCTCAGTTGGCTGAGTTACGTTGGTGAGATGGCTGTTTCATTCCATAAAGTGTCTGCAGTGGATTTGAACAGTAGGAAATCCAAGGGTGATAAATAGCTATTTCTAAGTAAATTTCATGCAATTGCCCTTTGGTTAAAGTCTTTCCTCTCAGCACTTTCCTGTGCACATAGCCCAACTAATAATATTCAGGAGCAAGTGCTTTCCAGTGTGACAACTGATTGCACTTTGAAGCAGTAAATGGCTGATTTCATAATTGGTATAATTTTTCACAAGTACCTGAATGTCATATACAGAAAGAATAAGCAACCTGGACTTAATACGGGAGCTTTTTCAATTCTCCTAAAAATCAATAATGTATTAAACCCCTCTAACTGATTAAAATAATGTGAACCCTGAGTAGGTTTTGTGAGGAAGGCAGGTTTCTTCAAGGGTGGCAGATTTATGGCAAAAGGGTTAATACATGGGGAGAACAGGGATAGGTTACAAATGGAGTCCGTTTTCCTAATTAAACTTTTATCAAGATTTTCCCGGTTTGAATTGTTTCACTTAGCATGATGGGAAGGAGCATTTCCTTTGGTGCTCAGGGCAGCTACTGCCGTTCGTGCAACACCAGACCTCTGTGCTCATGGAAGGGGTGAGGATTAGGAGAACGGGATCCCTTCTGCAAACAGCAGAAGGCTCTGGGGCTCCTGCTGCCCAGGGCAGGAGAGCGGCGGGCGGATTTCGGGGCGAGCTGCTCTGCTGTCAGTGCTGCCTGTGTCAGACCCCGGCGTGGGGCAGAGGAGCCTGCTGGGGGGCTGTCCTGGGCTGTGGGGGCCCTCTTTGCATGGAAGAGTTCAGTTAGCTCCACAGAGAGGTGACTGTGGCTGCAGAGATACAGAAGGCAGAGCCTCTCCCCAGGAGGCAAGCAGGAGGTTATTATTTTCCCCAGGATCCCATGAGTTCTTGAAATCCTTTCATGATACCGTGAAAAAATGTCTGAGGATCTTTAGAGAGAGTATTTATAAAGAGAAAGCAAAGGTGCAGCCTGATGGCAGGGATGTGCAGGTGGCCTGGCACAGGTGGGGACGAGGGTGTGGAGGCAGGTGAGGGGCACCTGGTGGGTGTCTCGGGTGGGTCCCTTGCTGGCAGCACCACCTGTGGGTGCAGCCAGTGGCAGGGGCAGAGCAGGGGGATGTGCAGGAATGCCTCCAGGGAAGAGTAAGAAGCAAGATCAGCCATGCTAAAGCCTGGGCAAGCTGCTGGAGGCCATGGAACCATGTCAGTCCACAGCAGTGTGGGCATCCCCCGGCCTGGTGAGCTGGCACTAAGGCCCCTCTGCCTTGGGGAGCCCCATCCCCACTCGCTCCCACCCTGGAGGGAGTGCACGGCACTGCCAGACCTGGCCTGGCTTTTTCCCCAGAAACAGTGCACTCCTTCCCAGGGGATCACAAGCAGGTGGATTGAGGAATCTATTTAAGCTTCTCTCCTCAAGATCACGATCAGACATCTTAAGCTCCACATTATTCACGTTTGTCTGTTGTTTCTAACTCATTTCCTATTTTCCAGCTGAGGGACTCTGCCAGAAGCACTCTTTGCCAGAGATTAAAACAATTTAGGAAGCAGACACCCAATTCCTTTCTTTGGATAGTAGGCAAATTGGATATCTGTAAGAAGCAAGCAAATTTTATTATCAACAGATAGTTTGCTACTTAACTATCCTTAAGAATCCCCCAGTATCTGCAGATGTTTGTTAGTTGTCCTGAGCCAAAAGGCACACATGGCACGAGCCCTGCCGTGCCCAGCCGGTGCCCGGTGCCCCTGCAGGACCCTGCAGGGCTCGTGGGGAACAGGCATTTATTTAATGGCAGGTATTTATTTAATGGCAGCAGAGCTGCTGCAAAGCAAATGGTGCCGGAGGAAGAGCCCGACCCAATGAGCTACTGGGGAGCTCTGGCTCTGTGCGTGCTCTGCCCATCTCCAGTGTTTACACTGAGGCCACGAGACACAGGAAATCCCATTTATGTCGTTAGCTGTGGCTCTCCTTGGCTTCTATCAAAATAGCTGTTTTAAATGCAGTTATCACTGATTTGGGAAAATGCACCATTAGATATGTAAATTTATTGGCTAATGGATGCGCACGGCAGATTCACAGTGGATGGGATGTGGGATACCCAAATTGGAACCATTTCTCAGCTTGCTAAGCAGGTTCCCAGGGGTGGGTTTTGGTGTCTGGCAGTCTCCCAGGTGCCTTTCCCATCGGCCACCTGGGACCTGGAACTCTCTGCCATGGAAGCTGCACATCCTGCCTTCCCCAGCGTGTTTGGGGGGTGCAGGAAGTTCTGCAGAGTCCGGGAAGACAAAGGGGATGGCTCTTAAAATTATATAAGGATTAAAAAAAAAAAAATAAAAATCATGGAGTCATTCATCAGGATTGCTGTAGTTCTTGACCACATAGTCAATGATTTATTTAATCCTAATATATTCCACAAAGAGTCCCCATATTTCCATAAATATGTCATATCTACCTAATACATAGTAATGAACCTGCTCCAAGGGTAAATAAATAAGATCTAAGCTCAGAAAGCCAATGTTTATCAAAGGGAGATATAGAGATATTGAGTCCTTTAAAGTACCATTCTTCATAGCAATCACAACCAAGTTTGGCAATTTATAACGTGTCGAGTCAATTAGAAACCCCAGGGGCACAGGAGACGTGAGATGTGTCACACCCTGCAGGGAGCCAGCACTGCCCCTCCACGGGCACCACGGGCTGGCAGCGCTTCTGAAAGGTCAGTCCAGAGAGAGCCGTGGCATCTCTGAGGCTGGAAAAGCCCTCCAAGGCCACCCAGTCCAGCCCAGCGCTGCCGAGGCCGCCCCGGACCCACGTCCCCAGGTGCCACATCTACACAGCCTTGCAATCCCTCCACCACTGCCCTGGGCAGCCTGTGCCGGTGCCTGACCACCCTTTCCCTGAAGAAATTGTTCCAGATATCCAATCTGAACCTCCCCGGCACAATCTGAGGCTGTTTCCTCTTGTCCTGTCCCTTGTTCCCAGGGAGCAGAGCCCGACCCCTCATGTGCTGGGAGTTGTGCAGAGCCAGCAGGGCCCCCCTGAGCCTCCTCTGCTGCAGGCTGAGCCCCTCCGTGTGCTCCCTGCCCAGCTCCACGGGCTGCCTCTGGACACGCAGAGCCTTCTTTACAGGGGCTTTGTAAGAGGGACTTTGAGATTTCACATATAGAAGAATTTGCTGATTTTTGTTTGGAGTATTGTCTATTATGGATAAAAAAATTGAAATAGTTTTAAGCAGAAAATTTGGCTTGGACTGTGTTAATTTACCCTATTCCATTTTCCCATGAAGTTAAGTACAGCTGTGCATAACATGAAACATGATTGTAACATGCTAATATAAATATTTTCATTAAAATACATTGAAAATACCTCAAAATGTGGCCACAAAGGGAAATAACCAATTTTTTATAGGTTGCGCCTTCTTAATCTTATTTTTTACAGGAAAAGTGTTTCATGCCTTTTTTATAATTAGTTTGACGAAGTCAATAATAATAGAATATTCTGATTATGTCAATATGACATGTAATATTATGCACTTCTCTACTATTATGCATATTATGACATGACTTGACATGATATGACAGGTCACATTATGCACTACTACTGATGTCATAAAATAATGTAAAAGTGATGAAAACAAATTTTGAAATGAAAACTTTGAAAGGAATTAATTACTTTTCCTGAGAGAAATTTCAAAGCAAAATTTTTTTTTTTTTTTTCCCCCCTTTTCCGTTTTTAAAGTTTGCTTCTTTGGGTTTCTGCACTGTCCCCCGAGGTGAAAGCTTTCTCTGCTCGCCCTGGGCTTTGCTGTCCCCGCGGAGCAGCTGGGCTCGGGGCTGGCTCAGAGCTGGCCCCGGCTCGCCCCGCAGCCCCACCAAGGGCACAGCGCGCCCATCCCGCCTCGGCTCCGCTTCTACAGGGCGCAGCCGTCATCCCCGCCTGCCAGGAGCACCGAGGAGTTTGGAAAACATTTGCAGCAGGTCGCCGGTGAGCTGGGTGCCCGTGAGCCGGAGCCCGCCCTGTGCCCGCGGCGGCTGCGAGGGTTCCCCAGCAAACCCTTCCACTGGCAGGCGGGTGGGAATTCCAGCGGCCTGGAGACCAGCGGGAATCCAGCACGGGCACTGGGGACCGCAGGCTGTGCTCGCCGCTCTCCCTGCACGCCTGGGATCCGGATTCATTTCTAGCGAAGCGCTCTTTGCTACAATCCTACAGCAGCCCCAAATGGTGGCAGACAAGAGGACGCCAGGTGGAAGATCCGCTCCCTCCTCGCCTCCTTCCCCAGTCCCCGGGCGGGGGAGGCGCGGGGGCGATCGGGGCCGAGGGCCCGGGGCTGTGAGCCGGGCAGGGAGCTCTGGAGCCGGGCAGGGAGCTCTGGAGCCGGGCCCTGGAGCCCTCTGGAGCTGCTGCCCGCGGGGCCCGGCAGGGCTGGGGCGGCTCTTGGCCCGCAGGACGGGCACGGCTAACCCAGAACTGGCACGGCTAGCCCAGAACGGGCACCCGAACCCCGGAACGGGCACGGCTAACCCAGAACGGGAACCCAGAACGGGCACCCGAACCCCAGAACGGGCACGGCTAACCCCAGAATGGGCTCCCCTAACCCAGAACGGGCACGGCTAACCCAGAACGGGCACCCGAACCCCAGAACGGGCACGGCTAACCCCAGAATGGGCTCCCCTAACCCAGAACGGGCACGGCTAACCCAGAACGGGCACCCGAACCCCAGAACGGGCACGGCTAACCCCAGAATGGGCTCCCCTAACCCAGAACGGGCACGGCTAACCCAGAACGGGCACCCGAACCCCAGAACGGGCACGGCTAACCCCAGAATGGGCTCCCCTAACCCAGAACGGGCACGGCTAACCCAGAACGGGCACCCGAACCCCAGAACGGGCACGGCTAACCCCAGAATGGGCTCCCCTAACCCAGAACGGGCACGGCTAACCCAGAACGGGCACCCGAACCCCAGAACGGGCACGGCTAACCCCAGAATGGGCTCCCCTAACCCAGAACGGGCACGGCTAACCCAGAACGGGCACCCGAACCCCAGAACGGGCACGGCTAACCCCAGAATGGGCTCCCCTAACCCAGAACGGGCACGGCTAACCCAGAACGGGCACCCGAACCCCAGAACGGGCACGGCTAACCCNATGGCTGCCGGTCCGGGGAGGAGGCTCCGGAGGGGCAGGTGCTGCTGCTCGCCAGCCTGTGCCGGGCTGCAGGACAGCTGCAGCAGCCAGGGCGGCTGCCTGTCCCTGTCCCCTGCCCCTGTCCCTGTCCCCTGTCCCTGTCCCCTGTCCCCTGTCCCCTGTCCCCGTCCCTGTCCCTGTCCCTGTCCCCTGTCCCTGTCCCTGTCCCCGTCCCCATCCCTGTCCCTGTCCCGGGATTAATTTGGACCAGGACCAGCGATCCCAATCCCA
>VWZN01008408.1:235733-238233 GCA_013396955.1 Regulus satrapa
GGGGACACGGGGCAGGGAGGCACTGTGGAGACAAGGGGCACCAGGCACACGCGGGGCACAGTGAGCCCCAAGAAGACGGGAGGAGCACAGGGACACAGTGGGAGCACAGGAGGCACTGGGGACATGGCAGCCACAGGGCCACACTCAGCTGGGGGGCACCAGGGACAGGAGAGGCACTGGGACTGCAGGAGGAATTTGTAGGCCTGCAGGGCACAGGGAGAGGTCACATGAGTGACACAGAGTGGACGGGACGTGCTGCAGTGTGGCACTTCCCTTTTACCCTTCATTTTACGCTTCCTCTTCTCCATCCCTGCAGCTGCCCTGCCCTCTCTCCAGGGTTACCACCAGCTCCGCCTGGCACTCCCAGCACCCAGCCTGCTCCATCCTGGACAACCCACGGCAGCCCCAGCACACACAGCTCTGGGAGCTGGGAAGGTGCTGCCCCACGGGGTAGGGTCTGTTCAAGAACGACCTCAGAGCTGCAAATATCAGCACAAACAAGACGAGCAAGTGGGGAAGGAGCCACTGCAGCTCAGCACAGGATCCAGCGCTGCAGGATCACTGTTTGGGAACAGCCCCACATTCATAAAGCAGCCAAAAAACCAACTTCTTCTTATTGAAAATAATTATATCTTTTCAAGTTTGGTGGCATCAGCAAAATATCTGTTAATCTAAATTATATGATATCTGAAAAGCAGAACTGGGAGCTGTGCTAATGGTAGCTTTTCCTCAGACTTTTAGAAATGGAATTAATATGTTCATACAGTTGCTACTCCCTTTCCAAGGAGCTGCCAGAGCTGGAGGAGCCAACCTATCCTGGAGATTGGCACCTGCCCCTCTTCTTAGGTGGGAGCTCAAAGCATCACCTCACAGAGTCCTGTTCCTGCTGCACAGATGAGGGGGGGTCCCTAGCTGTGGCCTTTGCAGAATGTGCCCCCAGCTGTCCCTCTGTCCCTCCTGCCCGTGCTATCTGCTCAGGGCCATGCAGGAATCCTTGCAGGTACAGCAACAAAACACAAGCCCATGATCCCGAGGTGTCCCTCGCTGCGGGGCCCTGCCCAGGCTGGCAGGGCTGTACCCGATCATCCTTGGCAGACTCAGGAGGTTAAGCATGAGTCTTCTGGTTTTGCTGGCCAGGAAACCATCGTTTCCTGAATGAATTCCTTCTCCTGTCTGCCATGAAGTAAATGCTGTTCCCTGCCCAGGGACACTGCCTGTGCCTCTGCTGGGAAACATGTAAATATTAAGGAGGGCTCCAGATAAGAGGAGAATCCTTTGGGAAGCCCTGACTCTTTCCCCTTCTGCCTCTGTTGACTGGGGAGAGCCCTGCACGTGTGAAGTCAGGGTTCCTGAAAGAAAAGGCTATGGTGATAGTAGGGATGGATGAAAATACCTGGTGCTGCATCATGAGTTCTAATAAGCTTGTGCCCACGTGCCTGGGAAGCAGAGACTGGGAAGGGCCAGACAGGAATGTGGCAACAAGCAGATTAAAGGCACAAAGCTGCCTGAGCTGAGCTGTGCAGAGCAGCTCTGCTGCCCTGAGCAGGCTGTGGCTGATCACCAGACGTGTCCCAGGCTGCCTCCGCTGCAGCTCAACGAGCCCTGGCACGGCCGCCAGCCTCCTGGCACCTCTGCTCTGCAGCCCTGTCTGCACTCGCACATCTGTGCCGCCGCTGCTGGTGCCACCGCGGGGACAGCCAGCCCCAGCCCAGCAGCAGCCGCCGTCCTCTGGGCTCCTGCGAGGCACAACACTCTGCTTGGCAGCTGAGCCAAGAGCTTTTGCTGGTCAGAGAGGACGGGAGAGCTCTTGGAGTGCAGCAGGGCTGGCTGTGCCCCTTCCCTGTGCTGAGGCACCCGTGAGGCCAGAGCCCGGCGGGAGGCAGGCAGGGGCACCGGGGCTTTGGCTCGGGTGTTACTCATGGCCAGAAGCAGTGGGACATTGGTTCCCTCCTTAGCACCGTGGAGCTGGCAGTTGTAGAGGCTGGCCTGAGGGCCTGGGGCTGCTCTGACCCTTCGGCGCTGGCGCTGCTGCCTGAAACTGAGCTGTGTTCCCGGCCCCAGCAATCCCAAACTGCAAACCCCAGCACCTGAGCACCCCTGGGGAGAGGAACGGCTCCCAGCAATCCCCTCACCTGTGACAGCCCAGGCAGCGCAGGGTCAGAGGGAAAGGGGAATTCACAAAGGAATGGGCGGCAAAAGGTGCCCAGGAAGGACACTGGGCAGCAAAGGGGACGGGATGTCCACGGGGTCGGTCCCAGCAGCACGGAACACTCCTGCCAAGCTGAGCTGCCCAAACTGCCTCCTGCACGTGGCTGCCCCAGGTGAGGAGAAACAGGTCCCCGGGGAAGGAGCAGCACGGTTTTGGCTTCAGGCAGGGCGGGCGGCAGCAGGAGCAGCGCAGAGCTGGGCTGAGCTGCGGGTGAGCAGCAGCTGCCCCAGCCCCGCACGGCCGGCGAGGCGGCGCTGAGTGACAGCAAACACCGGCACCGCGCCGGGGCAC
>VWZN01008408.1:240733-247495 GCA_013396955.1 Regulus satrapa
ATTTTGCTTTCACATACATGGAAGGTTTCTGGCTAATTGTGGGAGTCTGGTCACTGAGGGAATTGTACCTCTGCACGTTTTGGGGTGCAGGGAAAGCCCTGCTGCTCTGGGCACGGCTGCCTCAGCTTGTGGGACTCCAAACTGGGTGGTAACTGCAGGTGTTCTTCAAGAGGCAGGTTCAGAAACTGGCAGGGAGCAGCGTCCTGCAGAAGCCTTTCCTCCCACCCATCCTCCTCTCCTGGGACATGGGCTCTTCTCCCACCATGGAGCAGAATTTAACTCTTGCAAGGGACAACAGTGCTGCAGTGCTCCAAATGCTTTATGGCCAGGGCCCTCCTGCCTGCTCCGGGGTTCTGCATTCTCCAGGAACAGGACAGGCCTGTCCCTGACACCGCTGGATCTGTTATTTGGGATCAATGCCCCTTTGCTTGCTGCACTTTCTGTCATGGAAATGATGCTGCAGCCTTGACTGGCTTCCAGCAGGGCAGAGTTAATGCTGTGCCAGAGCAGGGAGAGGTTTGTGTCGGCATCAGTCATGGATGCAGGGAGCTGGTGTCACCCAAAGCCCATTCAACCCATGCTGCCCTCTCTGCCATTGCCTGTGAGCTGAATAAAGCCGTGACTCATCTGCTCGTGGTGCTGGAGCTGACACACGCCAGCGTGCAGGATGCGACCTCACTGGCGGTTTTTATACCATCTCTATTTGCAGCATGAGTATTTCAGCCAATCTGACATTTTGGAGACGGGGCCCTTCCAGGTTTAGTGCTGCCACGTGTGGGTGGGGCGTGCTGCAGGTTCGGCCGAACGTTGTCCTGTCAGTGATTCACTACACGGGCCATGGCACCACGGGGTTTGTTGGCTCATTGAGCCCACAGGGCTCTGAAGCAACAGAAAAACAATTCTTGATCTCTAGCTGCTGGTCTCTGAAAAGCATAGAGCAGGAGGCAAACCCACGGCAGCTTTTCTGCCGGTGTCACTGTAATATGGATGGTGTTTACTGTCACTTACGAGATGAAGAGAGCACTGCGTGGGGATGGATGGCACGAGGCATTTCTCCTTCAGTGAGCTGTCACAGCAGTGGCCTCCATCCCGCTGAGAACAGGCACAGGTCACACCTGTGGGAGATGCAGGGTTTCTGGGAAGCTCCAGCCATAAGCGAGAGCAGTAACTGTCCCAATGGCTACACCAGCCTCGCACCCACAGCTGCTCAGCAGCTGAGGCTTCTGTGTGAACAGTTGGCCGTGGTGGATTTAGGTTTTCCCATGAAGACCCCATTTCTGAGCTCGTCCCCCCCATCTCTGTCGACAAGAAATTGAAATTTCTCGGCTGTGGGATCAATCAGGCTGGGTTCCATCCTTGCCCAAGGGTGTTGCGGTGTCCTTGGGTCAGTGACCTTCTGTCTGGGGACAGCCAGGTGAGAATGGGGAATATCTTGCTGTTCCTGATGACCCTTCACTTAGGATGTTGGGATTGCAGTTTTTCTGGTCTCACAGTGATACAGTAATTGTCCAGTTACGACCAACTTTGGCATCGTTATCCACACCGGGTCCTGTCAGATGGATGGGAAGCTTGCTGGGGTGCTAATATGCACAAGATGCAGGAGCCAAGGAGCCAAACAGCAGTGCCTAAAGATGCCAGCTGGCCTGGGAATAGCCATGGAGGGAGTCAATGTGCTCTTGAAGGAGGGGATGGGGCCCCTGGCACTCCCTGGTGCTGCTGCACAGGGGGATAGCCTTGGGCTAGATAGGGGCAGCAAATCCCTGGCTGCTGCAGTTTAACCAGAGTATAAATTACTTCCTTTGGTTTAAGAGGAAGAAGGGGTGCTGCTGTGGCCCTGCTTTCGGGAGCTGGAAGACCAGAGCTGGGGTCCTGCATAGCTGAACGGAGAAGGGGCTGCACCCAAACAAAGTCCTGTAAAGGCAGCTGAACCCTGAGGAGCTTCCCTGCCAAATGGTCACCTATTAACTGCCTGCCTGGCATTCCTTTGTGCAAACACCCGGCACTGGAATGCTGCCTGCTGCCAGCCTGTTCCTGGGAGAGCAGCTCCGCAGCCCTGAGAGCCACGTCTGTCCGTCCGTCCGTGGTTTCCCCTGCACAGACCCCCAGGGAAGGCCAGGGGCAGGCAGTAAGCAGCGGGTGGCTGGGCTGTGGGGACAGCCCCCACCCCGAGTGAGAAAGCAAAACAAGCACTAGCATTTTATCAGAGGAGGCCTGCAAAGAAAACATTATTTCCTCAAATGTGTTCATCATTCAAAATTGTTCAAGCAAAGGTTTCCATCGTGCTGTGGCCATTACTCATAATCTGAGGATCCGGATGCGTGGCTCTCCTTGGTAATTAGCCGCATGGCGTTCTCTCTGCCCTCCATTTGGTGGAACAGCAGTTGTGCTCTAGTCCTGGGGAGTCTGCACAGAACAAACAGGGCTGGTCCTGCCTGTGGGACCTTGAAACACGGCTCACGAGGCCAGATTTCATCCCTGTACCACTGAAGAGTGCCAGTGTCTGTGCACCCCGGGCCAGAGGCTCCCTGTGACCCTGGCAGGTCACGGGATGCTTTGGACCCTGCTCCCCTTGCTGTGGAGGCAGCTGGTGACAGTCTCCCCTCCTGGACCATCCCTTCAGGTGAGGGATGCTCTGAACCTCTTCAGGGGCTGAACCCCTGTGCTGGTCAAAGCCACCGTTGGGCACTACACAAATCAGCTATCACTGATAGGATTGCTGTATATTGGTGTTGTATACATCATAACTGAAATACAAATGTGGCCACTTAGCTAGTGCTTAGTAACAGCTATGGGATAGGAAAGTTAATGGGAAATAGATCAAGAAACTGCTTTTTCAAAGACTGCTTCCTCTGTTTCAGAATGGGTGCCTGGGTTAAAGGAGATCAGGACCTCCCCCTTTTTTCAGAATAATCAGGGTGTAAACTCGAAGTACAGAAGGGAAGTTCTGGCTGCAAAGATATATCTTCGTGCCCCAAATTAGAGACAGCAGGTTAAACCTACCTTCAAGAAACCTTAAAACCAGGCAGCAGCTGAGCCGTGACCTGCAGCAACTCCAGCATGAAATGAAACTCTGGGCTGATTTTCCTCCAAAGACAAGTATGGAAAACATGGAATGTGCAGCACTGTTGCACTCCTATGCTAAATGTGACTATGTAGAGATTAATTCCTGCAGCACAAAGGACTTTAAAGGACTTTACCTTACAGGCAGGATGAGGATGTAGGATCCTTTACAGCCTGTTTTCCTCTGCAAACTGGGCTCCTTTTTGATGGTGAAATCTGACCAGGGCTTGCTGGGAGCTCCTGCTGCCCTTGGGAGCAGTATGGGCAGCAGCTGGGCCAGTGTCCTTGTGCTAGCCACAGGAGTCTGCATAGTGTCTGTTCCCAGCTGAAAGTGTAGAAACCCGTGCACTGCTATTCTTTAGAGGTGGTATCTGGGAACAGAAGATTTTGCTGTTACAAAATGCTTGAAATGGAAAGAGGGTGGTGGGGATCGGCCACTGCTTCCTCTCTTGGTCTGTCCTCTGACTGAGGAGCAGACCTGGCTGCTCAGCTGAGGGGCTCTGGGGCTGGAGATGCCAGGACAGGGGCACTGCCCTCCTGCACGGCCAGCCTCAGCCCCTTCCTCGATGGCTCTGCCATGGAGAGCACGAGCTGCAGCGTGGTGGGCAGGAGCTGGCCACAGCCAGCACGGCTCCCTGGGCACAGCACGGAGCTCCCTCGGGAATGGCTGTGGGATGGGCTCTCCGGGCACCTTTCTCACCCCACAGGTGCTGCCAGCAAGCCACCAGAGGTGGAGAGCGGTGCTGTCGCCAGGATGAAGCGCCGAGGAGCGGCGCCAGCGGCCGCTGCCCTCCCAGCCTGGGCTGAGCAGCACACGGGGCTGGCGGCACGGACCGAGCACGTCCCGCACAGCTGCCACGTCCAGCCTGCACGCACGATTCTTTGGAGCAGTGTCCTGGGAGATCCGAGTTCTGGCAGCCATCCACCCTGGGATAATAACCGAGCCATGCTTGTTCAGCCACAGCAACAGAATCGGAGCCAAGGCTGACCAAAATTCCCCCTATTAGGTGTCCTGAAAAGATGACACTGGTGGGAAGTGGACAGCATGTACAGGACTGCACAACTCATGAGAAAAGGCATGTTCTGAAATAAAGAGGAGTAAATAAATGGATCTTGAAAAAGATGGATGTAAAATATTCATAGGAAAGCATTATACTTGCAAATATTTATGCTTTTGAGTAACTTTACACCGATAGATTAACCAACTCCAGCGTAGCTATGATTCATGTACCCAACGCCCAGCATTTGCTGATTCAGAGCCCTTGTGCCCTGTGGAAGAGCACGATAGGGCTTTTCCCAGCCCCGGAACCTGCCGAGGTTTAAAGGTGCCTGCGGGCAGAGGTGCCAGCACTCGCCCTGGGCTGTGCCGAGTCTGAGGGCAGCAGCCAAACCCTGCTGGGAAGTGACTCTCTTTGGGAAACACGTTATTGCAGATCATGCCACAGACACATTGGGCTATATGCTTGCAGTGAATCCTTGAATATTTTGTGGATACTAAGCAGCAATTAGAGTCTTCCTTTGGAATCAATTCATTTCCTACCACCGTGGCAGCAGGGAGGATCTTATTGAAACTCTTGGATTTTTAATATTATTACACTAAAGACTCTCTCAGTATCAGCATCTCCGTGGGGGAGCATTAGCACACTGTAATGTGTAACAACTTCTCCAGTTCAGGAAATCTTCTTGTATTTGTAATAGGACATTTGGGGCATATATTATGTATGGGACATATATTTCTCATTTCCACCAGGCATCATCTTTTCTTTTCTCTAAATTACTCTCCAAATCAAAAAAATGCATTGTATTCCTTATCACTCAAAATATATATATACTTTTTTAATCTTTGGATGCAGAAGCCACTAACAGCCATCAGGGCTGTACCCAGTAGTAGCCAGAGAGCCTTGGTCAAACAGGGAAGGAACGGAGTTGCCATTCAAAACATTAACTTATTACCATGGTTCAGCAAGCACCAGTCTGAAATGCTTTACTGGAGAGAAGCACCAGTCAGGACAGGAAGAAGCCTGGTCCCAGCCCGGGCTGGAAGCCAGGATGAAGTAGGACACCAGTTTCTCTTGTTTGCTTTATGGACAGGAACTCAAAACCACTAATGTGTACGTTGCCTTCCAGACAAACCTCTCAAACAGTGACTAATGATAGCTCATAGTGCTTTGCTGGGTACTAAGTGTGACCACACAGGATGGGGAGCGAGGAGCTGAAAGAGCCCTGCGGATCAAACCCAGGAGCTCCCCGGTGTTCAGCTCTGCAGGTACATCACGCATGGCTGGGCCAGGGGGAAAGGCCTGGTCAGCTGAGCTCCTGTCACCTCAGAGAGCCAGAGAGGTGCAAAACCAGCCTGGGGACACCCACGGATGGAAAGAGAAGGGCTGCTGGCTCAGCTGCTTCTGCTCGGCTCAGAGTGGCTAAAGCCATGTCCAGGCACTCCAAAGAGGGGGGAAGACACAAACCATTATCTAGGTGAGAAGAGGCTGAACAGAACTCCTCAAAAGATGGCCAAATCAAGCCAAAAGACAATGGGAGAGGGAAAAAATGTGGAATTAGTATTTTAGTTAAAAGCAGAATATCAGGCAAGTAAACACCCTATGACCGGAGAGATGGACCCTCTGATAAATGCACCACCCTGCCCGTGGTACCCGATTTAGTCAGTGGGAGGAAATTTGGATGCCTCAGTGAGATCCTTCTCCTCTTTTAAGTCACAAATGCCAGGTTCCCCACACAAAGAAAACCCTGGAATACAGAGTAAGCCAGCTCTACAAAGGATGGGGGAGACCATCTGCTCCGAGGGAATGACTGAATAATGTCTGATAAGAGCTTTCGGGAAGGCTTTTGACTTGACCATTTACAAAAATTCTCCAAGCTGTTCTTGAGTCTTTGGTAATGTAGTTTTCACCGTTATCTTCGCATAATCTCTCGCTGCAATTCACACACATCAGTTCTCAGCCTCTCACAAAGGGGAACAGGTTTCTGCCCTTCTCTTTAATTCACATACCCATCAATGTGTTTCCTTCCCTCCCTTATTTCGTTCTTCACCCCAGGATTTTTTTGCTTTTGCTTCGGATTAGCAGCTCCGGCTCTGTCTTGCACCAAAGCCTGTTGATGCCAGCCCCTACGCCCATCTTGCTGCTCTCCAGACGGTTCTTGCTGACCTTCGGGTAAGGTGCTCAAAAGGCAGCGCAGGGCAGCCGCAGGGCTGGTTCGTGTGAGGATGGGTCGGAGCACGCTGCTGTCCCACGATGTGCTGCAATTGACAGCCTCTGCTGTCTATTTCAAGGAGCCTGCGGTCAGTTTCACCGCTGGCGTGTAAAGGCTGAGCACGGAGACCTTCGCAGAGCCGCTGCTCAGGGTTTGCCGTGCTGCGAGCGGACCCGAAAGCTGCTGGTCACCCAGCCAGGCGAACCCTGGCCACTGTGGACCACTGGTTTGTCATGGTGGTGAGACAGAGCATCAAATGAATTGAAGGTAGATGGAACTGCTCATCCCTCCCAGCCCCAGGGACTGCTTGAGAAGATAACCAGGCTGTTTGACACATTTGCCCTTCCCCAGCCCACGGCAGCTGCTGCCCGTCTCCTGGGCGCAGGCCGTTCCCGAAGGAAGAAGGAGGTTGCATTGACCGAATCACAGCTTCTCGGCCATTTCCAGCGGCACGTCCCGCCCGCCGCGGAGCGGGGCCGGTGCCGCGGGGGG
>VWZN01008408.1:247683-280498 GCA_013396955.1 Regulus satrapa
CCCCGGTGGCCTCCGTGAGACCCGGCGGTTCCTCCGGGGCTGGGGTAGCTGCAGGAGCGGCCTCGGGTACCAGCCTTGGGGGAGCGCCCCGGTGACCTTGGCCCGCGCCGGAATTCACCGTAAAATGTTCTTGGTGACGGTGGGGGGAAATAACAAAACCCCCCCTGTGTTTCGTGTGGTGTTTTGCTGCGTTTGTAGCATGGGCCTACCTGGCCGTTCTTACCTGTGCTGGTGCATGGCTGGAGGTGTGACACTGGCTGGCTCCTTACAGCCTGGCTGGAGCGCAGTCGCCTGTGTCTGAAGTACTCGTGCCTTGCATCACAGAGGCTTTTGCAAGCTTTCTCTGAGGTTTCTGGAGAGATTTTTCGGAGGTCCGCCAGTCTTCATTGTAGACTGCACGTTCCCAGAGCCGGGGCCTTCTCTGCTTGGTGGCAGTAACAATGAAACCAGACAGGCCGGGTGTCAGCAGGTGTGCAGCTGCTCGGGAGAAAGCTTGGGTTTCTCGATTTCGTGTTTTGTTTTAACTGAGTGAGAACGTGCTCATCTGTTCTTTAGGGGGCCTTTGTGTTGTGCAGCAGGTTGGCAGCATCATCTCTATAATTTTTAGCTGAGATGGCCTCCCCTTCTAGACGGAGGCATAGCTCGAGCTTCTGGAGGTGTGGGGTGAAACAGGCAGCATCACCCTCTTGTACCACGTGCATCTCTGACAAAGCGAATCCCAGGCTGGAGGGTGTTGGTAGTCCCCAGGGACCTGTTCATACCTCTGCCAAGATAGAAATAACTGAACTGAATGCCATTTCGGTTTCGTTGCCCTGGTGCAAGGTCGTTTGCGTATGGAAACAGATTTGTTTTGAAACAGAACGCTTCAGAAATGTGTGTCCATAGTTAGAAGTGCTGTGAAGCAACATAGGGTCTCGATTTTGCTCATTCTGTTACTTAAGTTCCTGTTTCCACCCCATTCAGTCACAAGGTGTACATTTTACTGTCTCCTAAGGGAGCCTGTGTGCAGGGGTGATTCCGGGCATGCCTCCCATGGTGGTGAAATGTGACGCTGAAATTCTTCCTGTTTGTGCTGCTGGCCTGCCGTGCTGATTGCCACTGCGGGCTCCTGTTTTCCTGATGGGAGCGATGTCCTGTTCCCTGAGCAGAAATGGAAAGCTGGCGGGGCCGTGTCCGGTTCCCGGGCGAGTTGTGGCTCCGAGCTGCGCTGTGCCAGCCTCCCCACGGGGATGGAGCCACAGCACGAGGGGTGGGCGGTGTGTGCGCTCTGCTTTGTGTGTCCCGCAGACTGCAGGGATGCTGTGAGGTACTGGGGGTTTTGTCCAGTTTTGCCTTAGCTCGTACTTTTCTGCCTGTGGGAAGAGCGAGCCAGTGTCAAAGTGCAGGGCTTGTAGCTGGAGGAAGAAACAATAACACCATTTTCCCTCTAAGTCCCTGGCTATTTAACTTCAGAGCTTGACCCGCTTTGCTGGCAGCATGGTGTTTCTGTAGCAAATACATTGCAAGGCCTGATCTGGTCATGTACCCACCAGCCCTTGAACTTGCTGAACTTACTGGAAAGGAGCACTGAGAGCAGAAGATGGTCTAGAAACTCACAATAATGCATTCGTTTCTGAAAGTGGGTTCTTCTGCTGTATGTGTGTCCCAGCCAGAGCCCAGCAGTGTGTGCGGTCAGTCACCTCAGTGGAGCCAGCAGAAAAGTATGCCTAGGATAAACTAATAAAGGCAGATGAGCTAACAAGGAAATGGGACAGAACGAGCAAAAGGGCTATAAACAGACAAACTTGGGAGTGCTGGCAGGAGGGGAAGTGTGTGACTGTGGGCATGGGTTGTGGGAAGAAGGCCGTGCCAGAAACCAGTGGAGTCCCAGAAGGCCTCTGCCACAGCTGGGCATTAAGATCCCTGGGACACCACGGCTCCTGCCTTGAGGCACGTCTGGTTCCAGTGTTAGGGAGCATTCAGGACAGAGCCAGCAGCACGGTGGCTGCTCGTCAAAGAGGGCATCCTGTCCGTCTCGTCCTGCAGCCATCCCACCCTGCTCTGCCGCGTGCTGCTCGGGGCTGCTGCTGGCAGGATGCACAGGGGCTGTTTCTGCCACAGACACATTCTTTCCCCACTGGCTCCGTCTGGACGGCCCCACGGTGTTCTGAAGCTTCTTCCTGCCCCAGAGCTCACATCCGGCTTCCTGGAGTGCGCTGGGGACTGGATGTGGCCCCACAGCTGAGAACAGCTTCAGGAAGCGTGCTCCCCACTAATGGGAAAAATGTTCTTCTCGTTATCTTGGCCTGTTCCTGGAATAACCCTGCAGTGAGCGGTTCGGCACAGGCTGCAGGATGCTCACAGGCCATATTTTGGGCTGAGTGCTTGGCCCCTGTGAGAGTAGGTGGGCATGCAGGTCAAGCTCAAGTTGCTAAAGAGAATTAACATAACAAGCTGCCTAATAGAGTTATTTATAGAATCCCACTCCTTAATTTAATCTCCTCTTTCACTGTTTGTTTTTTCATTTTTAAGTTAAAAGGCACAACAGAAAAGAAACCAAACTTTGTTGACACTCTTGCGGAGAAGTGCAGTGTAACTGATCATCTGTGTGGCTGCCCAGCCAGAGACTCATCTCTGACCAGAGCTCACAAAACCATTCATCCCAGCGTGCACCTGCCCTCCGCCGCTCCGTATCTGTTCCGGATGCATCCGCAGCGCCGCCCGCACGGTGGGCACTGCCCGGAGTGACTCTGCTGGGGCACAGCCCGGCCGTGCCACAGCGGCCGCAGCGGGTTTGCTTGTGGGGCCGGTGCTGTGCCCGCCCTGCTGCAGCAGGCGCTGGGCAGAGGAAGGTGCTGGCTGGCTGGGCAGAGGGGCTCAGCCGCCCTGCTGCAGCAGGCGCTGGGCAGAGGAAGGTGCTGGCTGGCTGGGCAGGGGGGGCTCAGCCGCCCTGCTGCAGCAGGCGCTGGGCAGAGGAAGGTGCTGGCTGGCTGGGCAGGGGGGCTCAGCCGCCCTGCTGCAGCAGGCGCTGGGCAGAGGAAGGTGCTGGCTGGCTGGGCAGGGGGGGCTCGGCCGCCCTGCTGCAGCAGGCGCTGCTCGGGGCCCTGTGCTCGTCACCCCTGCCGTGGCCGGGCGAGCCCCGGGCCCAGCGCGGCTGCCATAGAGGGGCTTTGTGTGAGCCGGCACAAAGTGAGGATTGATGCCGTTTCCCCTCCTCCTGCCTGGCCGAGCAGGGCTGCAAATGGCTCCCACAAAGGTGCCCTTCTTCCTTCGCTGAGGACAGGGTGCCAGCGGGCACAGGGGGAGGCACCGCACTGCGGGTTGGAGCACCCGCCCACCCCTCTTTCTGTGCTGGTGCCAGGGAGCCCCTCATCGTCAGCCGTGCCCAGGCTGACCTGGCAGCTGCTCGGGTTCCTGCTGGGGCAGCTGGGCCTCCCTGCAGCAGCCCCCAGCGTGGTGAGACGGGGCCTGGGCAGCATTTGGCAGCAGGCGCCTCATCAAGGGCGCGTTCGGTGGAGAAGCAGCAGATCTGCTTCCCTGCAGTGCAGCTGCAGTTGTGTGGGAACCTGCCGTGTGGTGTTCTTAACACGCTGAGGAATATCATCACTTACCTGGATTTCAGTTCAAAATGGCCTAAGAGAAGCTTATGTCAGCATTCATTACCTCCCAGCTCCTCCCAATATGTAGTAACAAGTCACCATGCTATTGAGTGACTTGAAGAAATTTCAGAAAACATTCATGAAGAACAGATTGTAAGCTCTTCGTTAAATTCACATTACGTTTGTTCCCTGCTGCATGTTTGAGGTTCTGCATTATTTGCAAGGCCTCTGGATGAGCTGTGGGATGGCAGAGGCAGTGGTGCAGGATCTGTGCCAGTGCCTCCAGCGTTCCTGCAGCAGGGTCCTGTGCTCCTCACCCACCCTGAGCACACAGAGCCTGCTGGGAGGGGAGGGTGAGCACCTCGGGCTGCGTTTGCCATCATGCTGGAAGGTTTGAGCTGCTTTGGGAGTGAAGAGGGTTCGCTTTGCTCTGTGAGCAAACCGCTCTCTCCTCTCTTTGCTTCATCAGCAGCAGTGGTAGTGTTTGCACCATTACTGGTCACTAGCGCCTGTTGTTTTAGACTCCTCAAGTAGTCTGGCAGTTCATGTGACATTATTATTATTTACATAGGGCCCAGACTTGCTCTGTTTTATTGCCTGCAGCACGATGTTTGTTCAGACTGGGCACTGTGAAGTGTAAACCCAGGTCCTACTTGGCACCAGTACTCATCTCTGCCTTTTCTAGAAGCAGTAAGTAACCAGCCATCTAAATGGTGTAGAAACGCTGGGGTTTGATTGCTCTGAGGAGGGAATTGAATTAGGCAGCTCTGGTTCACGGCTTGTCTGGCTGTGCAGCAGTGATGCTTGTTTACACAAAGCACTGCCCTTTGTCTTGGGGTGCGTGGGGGGCGCTTTCCTGGGGCATTCCTGCCTGAAAGCCAGAGAACACTTGCTTTAACTGGCTGCCTCTGCAGGAGACCACATGCTGAGGCAGTGGCACCTTTCCCCATCCTTCACCTCGGTTGTTTCAGACCCTTTCTTGTCCTCTCCTCCTGCTTCCTGCAGCAGCATCCCTCCGAAATTAGTTGGTCTTACCTGCTTCTGTCCTTTTTGCATCTCTCCCTCCCTTGACGTTCTCGGTGATGTGTCTCTTCTGGAAGATGCTTGGGCCTCCTCAAGGCCTCTCTGCTTTGCACCAGCCCACCCTGTGCTTCCTCTGTGTTTTCCTGGTGTTGAGGCTCCCTGCAGCCAGTGCGGTTCTGCATCCAGCGCCAGAGACATCTGTGCTGCTCCTTGAAATCAGTCTGCCTGGGGGGTGTGGTGGGACTGACGACTCATGGAGGAGCCCCCAGCATGTCTTAACACCCACAGTGGATGGGGAACCTCCCCCTAATTAGGAGCAGATTTCTTGCTGTTTAAAATGACAGAGCTGCTTCAACCAGCCTGGGGATGAAATTTGTTCTCTTTTTGGGAGAGAAGGGATTGAGCTTTGGTTTTCCTGTCACTGCTAGATGGAGACCAGCCCATGGAAGCAATAAAATGAGTCTCAGAGGCTGCCAGCCCAAATACCAAACCTATTTGGCATTGCACAAGTGTACCCTCTTATCAAAAGCAAACGAAAGTGCAGAAGGTGTGTCTGGCCTAATCCTGTTTCTACCTTGGCCGTCTGTGGTGTGTCAGCACAGGCACTGTGGCATGCATACCTGCTCTTGGTTCTCTGGCTTCTGCTGGGGTGTGGTGCCCAGCAGCCTTTTAATTCTGCTGCTTTCTTCCAGGAGCAGTCCATCATGCCTGAGGTGCGAGACCTCAGCGATGCCTTGCCCGACCTGCCGATGGATCCCATCACCGGCGTCGGCGTGCTCGCCTCCCGGAGCCGCGCTCCCACTGGATATGATGTTGTAAGTAGAGCTGTTGGAGCTGCTGCAGTTAATGCTTTGGTTCTGCACTTGCTTGGGAGCAGCGTCTCTTCCAGAGGGAGCATGCCTGTGAACTGTGCCGTGAGGAGTCGTTTGGTAGCCAGCTGCCCACCTTTCAGCCCACAGCGCTGAGAGCTTTCCTTCGGCAGAAGGTTGTGGGTGCAAATGTCCCACTTCATGTTTGCCACTCCAGAGGAGCTTAATTTCCTGGAGGAGGGTTTTACAGAAATAGCTGGCCACTGTGGCAAGCAAATTTAATAATCCTAGTAACATTCATCCTGAAGGAATCCTAAGTATTGTACAAATTATATCTCTACGTAAATGGATCCCGCATCAGCTGTTTAATCCCACATATCAGCACTGCACAATGATGATGAGAAGCTCCAGAAAAGAAATCAAAGAGTTTTGCATCCAGCTGAAATTGCAAGGATGATTTTGATGGGCAGAATGCAAACCTCTAAACTAAAGTTTGGCAGGAGACTGGCAGCAGGAAAAGGCAGCTGCATACAGCATAGATGAATGTGTGAATAGATAAAGGGAGGTTGCTGTTCAACAGCTGCTTGTTCCTTGGATTAGTTGCTGTGTAACCAACAGCAGGATGTTTCTACTCGTAGATCAGTGTCCCAAACTGTGAAATATAAAATACTGCCGTTGCAGAGATCTGTAGAGAAAGATTTGGACTGTAGCTCATCTGCCTTTCTATGTGTCCTGCTCCAACTGTGCTACATCACACCTTGGGTTTCCAGAGCCACACAGCTTGCCTGGTGGGAGTGGAAGCCAGCTGACTTGAGGCTTTCTGTCTTGGCAAACAGCTCTGGATCACTGCATACCTTGTTCAGTGCGAAGAAACAAAATGGATCAGGCTGAAGTAAGGACACAAGGGGGGAATTGTGAAAAGGCTCCTTAAAGACCTGGGAGGTTTTTACATTTACTGTGTTTTTCCAAGTGCTCATTACCTGTGTGAGCCAGGCTGTGTAATTAGCTGCTTGCCCTGATAAAGAAGCACGGGACAGTGTGAGACTTCTGATAACAGAATTGCATTTTGCCTAAATGGCTGGGCAGAGAGAGCGCTCACCCCAGATAGCCTGCCTGTGGCTTAATGGGGAGTTGCAGCGCTAACGCAGTTTAAACTAAACAAGATAAAAGAGTCTTCCTGTGGCTTAATCCAATTATGGTGGTGTTGTAATGCTGGTGAATGTGGGTCGCCGTCTCCTCAGGGCACAGCGAGGAGCTGCCTTTGCCCTGGCTCTGCTGCCTCACTGTCTGTTCACAAGGAGCACTGTCTGCCCTTGGAGCGGCCGTGGGGCAGTGCCTGCTGTCCCTGCCCCAGCTCAGTTGCCCTTGGAGTGGCCGTGGGGCAGTGCCTGCTGTCCCTGGCCCAGCACTGTGTGCCCAGCCCTTGGAGCGGCCGTGGGGCAGTGCCTGCTGTCCCTGCCCCAGCTCAGCTGTCCTGCCCTTGCAGTAGCCCTGCAGTGTGCCTGGGTGCTGCCAGCCACCCTTGGTGTGCTGTCCCCCTTGGTGTGCTCAGCCTACTGCCCATCTGAACCTGGCAGTGGCAGTACCTGGGGGGCTGTCTTGGCAAAAGGGCCAGAGGCCTTTTTTCCTCTGGAATACTTTAGTTACTCCATAATCTCTATGGAGTAACTCTAAGCATTTGTTTCTGCTTAGACAACAAAAGCACTACTGGCACTGGTAATAACTGGCCAGGCCTTTTCACAGCTAAAGCACCAAAGACTTGCCACACCATACAGAGCGTGTCTGAACTTAGACTCCTGAAANGCCCTGGGGCACCGCTTGCTGTCCCTGCCCCGGCTCAGCTGCCCTTGGAGCGGCCGTGGGGCAGTGCCTGCTGTCCCTGCCCCAGCTCAGCTGCCCTTGGAGCGGCCGTGGGGCAGTGCCTGCTGTCCCTGCCCCAGCTCAGCTGCCCTTGGAGCGGCCGTGGGGCAGTGCCTGCTGTCCCTGGCCCAGCTCAGCTGTCCTGCCCTTGCAGTAGCCCTGCAGTGTGCCTGGGTGCTGCCAGCCACCCTTGGTGTGCTGTCCCCCTTGGTGTGCTCAGCCTACTGCCCATCTGGACCTGGCAGTGGCAGTACCTGGGGGGCTGTCTTGGCAAAAGGGCCAGAGGCCTTTTTTCCTCTGGAATACTTTAGTTACTCCATAATCTCTATGGAGTAACTCTAAGCCTTTGTTTCTGCTTAGACAACAAAAGCACTACTGGCACTGGTAATAACTGGCCAGGCCTTTTCACAGCTAAAGCACCAAAGACTTGCCACACCATACAGAGCGTGTCTGAACTTAGACTCCTGAAAATCCAACCAAACTGGCAAGATTGAGTGTCTGGGTGGGGAGGAGAGGGGGGAGGCAGGAGCCTGGGGTAGCAGGGAGGTGTGGTTCCTGTGCAGCCGTGTTCTTTGCTGCAGGCTGAACATCAGCTCCATGGTAGGACTTGCTCTGGAGCGGCGCCCGAGCGAGCTGCTCGCCCAGCAGGAGCAGCCCTGACTCTGCCAGAGGGGCAGATCACCCTGTGGGGCAGGAGCTGGGAAGGACCCGCTTGCCAAAGGCCTGCCTGAGGTAGCAGTAAGCCTGTTCTGGCTGCTGTGCAGCAGGTGGATCCCCCTGTCCCTGCTGGGGGGTCACTTCCTCACCGGGTGTGGCTCTGCCAAGTCCATCTGGTGGCAGCACACGGGTGAGGAGTGTCTCTCCCAGCTTCCTGAGGAGAAGAACCATTTCTTGTGCCTGGGGCGCCGCGTGCTCGGTGCCAGGTGCCAGATCCTCCGTCTCGCACGTTCCTCGCCTCTCAGCCAAGGAAGGACTGGGCAGGCTGGGGCTCTGCAGTTTCTGTCCTGCTGGCCAGCTCTTCTGGGCCTCCCCCGCTTGGCTCCTGTCCTGAGAGCATGCTGATCAGGCACTGCTCTCCTTTGAGAGTTGCTGGGGCTTCTCCATGCTTGCAGGAGCCAAAAGGCGATGCAAGAGCTTTCCAGTTTATACTGCTTTGTTTTCTTTCCCCATGAGTCTTCTGACAATTTCATTCATGCTTGCATTCTCCAGGCTTGGAGTTCAAGCTGACCATCCCTATATGCCAGCAGTTTTCCCAAGCAGACTGTTTCCTGAATATCTTTGCACCAGGACCGACTTACCCATCACGGAGGAAGATGCATGTGGATTTTATGTATTCCTAAGCTAGCAGTTCAGGAAAGATTTGAATTCAAGAAGTTCAAATAAGCAAAAAATTTCACCAAAATCCTATTCTAAAACGTGACTGTTTAAAAATCAGGCTCGTTTCTTTGCAAAGGCCTGAACACAAAAGCTGTGTTGTACAATGGCTTGACCGAAGCTGGAGCTTGTGAGCAGCAGTTGCCAAATTCAGGGAGCAGTGAATGCACTTTGCTGCTTTGATCAGACTGTCTCTTGTCTCTCTGCTGCACTCAGGGTAATTGGAGGCCTTGTCAGCACACAGCTCTTCCTGTGCCCAGCACAGTCTCTGCTCAGCTCAGCATGGGTGGAAAAGTGACAAGTGTCAGCTCTTTGTTATCAGGCTGCTCTGGGGCCAAGGGCTCACGTGGTACGATTACAGGAGCCTCAGTGGAGCAGTTTGCCCATCTGAGAGGCATCGGGCAGAAGTTCAGCTTCCGTGGAGCTTCAGACCACGCTGGAGTCTCCTGTTGGAGACACCAGCTGGGTGTTAATCTCATGGGGTAATCTTGTTTCCTCTACCCTCTTCCTTGTGTTTGCCTTCTTGCCTCCTTTCTTATGCAAACATTTTGGCAAAATGTTTGACAGCAAGCATTTTGGGGCTCTCAGCAGCTTGCTGCGTGCGTGGTGAGTGCTCAGCTGCTGAGAGTGGAGCCCTTGCCCAGTGCATGGTGCTGCCTCCTGCCCACTCCTTGAATCAGCTGGAAGAGGGGTTTTCTCCTGCACATCATGCTGTCTCTCCTGTTTGCTTACCCAGCACCACCACGTGCCATCACCTCGGCTGGATGCGGGGTTGGAGAGGGACATTTGTGGGGTGTGTCCTCGCATGCAGCACTGCTGCTAAAATCCACCAGTGACCAGCCATTCCCCCACCTGCTGGAAGCGTATTTTGACCTGGGAGCCAGAAATCCTTGGTGGCTTTCCATGAAAATAGTGCCACGATGGGTCAGTTTCTGTGCTCTGTGTTTGCAGAGCCTCCCAGCATGCCCGGTGTGCCCTTGGGTGTAGGGTGGTGAGTGCTTCAGTGTGCTGACTTTTCCAAACTATTGTTTGGAGAATGTAACCGAAGTTGCAGTTTCCTCATTAGAGTAGCCTTTGTCAGAGCATCTTTAATCAAGGGTCTCCTGAGAGACAGCATTTTTAGAACTTCTTTTTATGCCTCCTCTTGAAAGTTCTTTGCACTGCACCTTGTGAAGAAACTAATGAGATGCTGTGAAAGTTTGGGCTGCTGTTAATTAGGAGAGGTCTGAGGAAGAAGTACTGCACAGGTATTAACTTTATCTTGGCTCACATGTCTCCTCTCCCCCTCTCTCTCTTCCTTGCAGGTTGCACAAACAGCAGATGGCTTGGATGCTGACCTGTGGAAAGATGGCTTATTTAAATCCAAGGTCACACGGTACCTGTGCTTCACCAGATCATTTTCGAAAGAAAATGTAAGTCCGTTTGCTGACTGTCTGCATGATTTGCATCTGTGCCTGGTATGCTCTTACCCATAAGATGATTCATTTTATGGAGCCAATTATAATTCGAGCAGGTGTTTCGCTGAGTTGGGGCGAGTAAGGAGGCAAACTGCAATGGCAGAATATTACCATTTTGTCTGTGTTTCTCATGGAGAGAAATTGCTGACAAAATCTTCTGCAATAAAAGAAGCACAGAAGAGAAGGTTTGCGTTTTAGCAGCCTCTCACACTCGTTTCCTGCTGCAGCAATGGGTGCTGCACACTCATTGTCCTGATTGACGTCCAACCAAAATTCCTCAAGAAACAAACAGTGCTGGCAGTGTTGATGAAGGAAATGTTGGTTTCTGAATCCAGAGGCATCACAGATATTTTATTGCAGGATTAGCTTGCTTTCTTTGTTGGTTTTGGTGCTGATTCTTGAAAATGTGCCCACGTTGTACATATGCTACCACATTCTTGTAATCTGGTCTGACTATTAAGTGTGAGTTACTTTGTGCTTAGTGGCAGTTGTCTGCCCACACTTTCTGTGGAGGAGAGGAGACCGTGTGCAGCAAGAGCTTCGTGCATTCTGCTGTGGTTTTGGTTGAGGCTACTGTGAAAACTTCCATTTTTCTGGAGGAACTGTTGACTTCTGCAATGAATGCACTCCATCTAGTGGGTAATCCTGCTTTTGGTCACACGCTGGATATTCACGGCGACTCAACTGGCCGGTCTGGCAGTACCATTTTGTGCTTGTGCTTTCTCCGTGACAGGAGCAGAAAAGTGATGGCAGCTTTAGGGGCTGCTCACAGGGCCTGGCAGCAGAGCTGGGAGTTGCCAGTTCCCAGCATCTGACCTTTATTCCATCCACTTCCCTGCCTGCCTCTAGATTAAAGTAAAGCTCCAGAGCAGTGGGAATATCGCTTCCTGGGGTGGATGGACAATAATTGTTCTTTTCATCCCAGAGTATGTGCAGTTGCAGGAATAGTAGCCCTAGAATAGGCAGGGAGGCTATTAAATAGCTTTGTCTGATTTGAATATTAGGTTTATCTCTGGCTGCCTGAAATGTGAAGTTGTCAGAAATAATTACAGGACAGGAGCAGCTGCTGGCTGCAGTGATGGTGTAAATACCCTCAGGTGTTGCCTGTTGGACTTTTGGCAGGAAACCTGGGCTCAGTGTTGTTTGGGAGTACCTTCTTCATATTGATGAGGCATACATTAAACCAAATGTTTCCCGTTGCCTCAGTGCTTTTGGCCACTTGGGATGTAAGATGTGCTTCCCTGTTGGGGGCATCTGGGGGCTAAGGGGCTCAGTTCCCTCATCTGGGAGGAAGGGAGGTGAGAGGCTCCTTTCTCTCTCCCATGGATACTGATGCACTTTGGGTTGGAAGTTTTCCCATTCGGGGTTTTTTTTTTGTGTTTAGCAAAACACCGGGGACTCTTTTCTCCTGCAGAACATGTAGTTAGTAGAATTAATGCACTCGGATATCTAGGTTAGAGCAGAGTCAGAGCAGTGCCTGCTCAGCAGAATCATCATTCTCAGCAGCTCAGAGCTGACATTGTATCTGAGGCTGTGTGTGAGTGTGGGTCTCACAGCCTGGGGGGCTGTGTCCCCTTTGCTCCTGTGCACAGAGCTGGCTCCCAGGGTTCCAGCAGCTAAGGAGCTCCTTGGAGGCTCCTCTCCCACCTGCCTGCTGCTGATGGAGAACTGACCCGCGGCTCAGCAGAAAGTTGCCACTGATGTAACGCACAGACAGCTTAAGTAAATAAAACATGAAAGGTGAATCAGCAGCAACTGCTTTGTCTGCTGTTTGCTGTGCCAGGACTGTGTTAACTGACACGCTCAGGCTTGGCAGCATCCAGCACTGCTCGCTCCAAGATGCCCTGGCCATGGGGGCTGCCTAGCTTTGACCCCTTCACGTGAGCAGAGCATGTGTGCCAGCTTGTGTCTGGTGGGACAGCTCTGCTGACCCTTCTGGTGAGGAGCTGACCATAAAATGTAGGACCTCCCAAAAATAAACTCAGACCTGACCTCCCCTTGTTTCAGAGCCTGCAAATTTAAATATTTTGTAAGTGGTTCAGTGAAATAATCAGAGAGAACAGGTTTGTCTGCAAAACAAAACTGCTAGATGAAAACTAAAGGAGGTGTTTAACAACCAGCAATATTAAAACTCAGTGACATGGTTTGATGGCTTGGGGTGAAATTTTAGTTGTTCTGGCCTAAAATGTGTTCTTTATTCATATGTGACCCCAGATTATTCACAGCAGTCCTGGTTTTATCAAAAACTGCAAAGAAAATCTGGTCTCTAAACCGCTGTGGAGGCTGTCACTCTGAATTGAGCTCTGAGCTCTTCAAGCCTTGATTAATAGCACAAGGCACAAGTTCAGAATTCATATGGACTCTAAATGGAGTTTGTTGTTCCAAATGGCCTGTGCTTTTGGAGTGAGCTGCATTTGGAGCTAGAACCCCTGTCTGTTCGCTACTAATTAGCTAATGCATGTAATAACTTTGGCTATGTGTGCATAAGCCATCATCCTGTAGTGCTTTCTGCTGTTATTGTAGAGTGTGTAAGAACTGAGGTCACCTGCTCAGTGGCTGAAGTGGAAGTAGGACTTTGAAGTGTTGTGCCTACAAAAGGCAGAATTTGGTGTGCGTTCAAGGGTCTGGAAGTGTGGCAGTGTTAGCATTTTGAATGCTGAAAGTAGTCTGGTATCTCCTAGGTGGTCATTGTTTGGTTCCTGCCCAGAGGACACTTGCAAGGGTTGCCTTGGTACATTCTTACAGTTTCTAAAGTTGTGGTCAGGTGATGACCACAATGACGAGGCATCTCAGGCTTCAGCAGGTGGGAAGATCTGGGGTTTAACTTGGTGACATTGTCATACTCATCTGTTTCTTTTCTCTCTCCAAAGAGTCATTTAGGCAACGTTTTGGTGGATATGAAGCTCATTGATATCAAGGACACTTTACCTGTAGGCTTCATTCCCATCCAGGAGACCATTGACACACGTAAGTTGACCTCTGTTCCTCAGTGCCCCTCTGCCAGTGCTTGTTGGTCGGGCAGGGGAGGGCTGTGTCCCAGGCACAGGGTCACTCTCTGGGGTGCCATGTGCACATTTAGGGGCAGCTCTGGGCTGCAATAAAACAGCCTTTGGTTTCCTTGTCCTCCTCAGGTTGTTTAATGGGGCTACCTGTCTGCCCCCATCTCTCTGGGGCAGGGAGGGATGGTTTCTTTTTTCCATTGGAAGAGTGGGCTGGAGCTGAGCTGCTGTGCCAAGGGGTGTTCAGAAGTGCACTGAAAGCACGGGGGTGCGGGTTCATGCCCACCCCCTGTACATCTCCCTCTTGGAGCAAACAAGGGCTCCTGTGCTGCCAGAAGTGCTGAAGGTGTCAGGTATGTTTGTGCTTGCTGACACAAGGCACAAGTGCAGTGTCCAGGGGGAATACCATGCTTGTTTCTGCAAGGTAGAATCGCTTCACTGCGACATATAAGTGAGCAGTTCCCAGCCAGAGTGTTCAGCTCCCCTGGGACTTGTGCCAGCAGCAGCTGGAGCCACGTCTGGTGGCAGCCCTGTGTTGTGCAGCAGGCACCGAGGGCACTGGGCTGGCAGGGGATGAGCCCCATGGGAGTGGAGCATGAGAGGATGGCAGGGCTGGTGCTCGGTGCTCATCATGGCCCCAGTGCCTGTCAGTGATGAAACCCGGCCTAGGAATGAGCAGAAAGGGGTTACACCAGCCTGCCTTGCAGGGAATTGTTAACCTGGGGCTGCAGCACATGAGGATGGTTTTTCAGTCATTGTGATCTGGTTCTGACTGGAACCTGAGGCCTGGAAGTGAAAGACTGAAGACCATTCCCCCGGGTCACCCTCTGCTTCTGGAAAATTCTGGAAAATTCTGGGCACGTGTGGTATGAGGTAGAATTGTTGGCTTATCCTGCTGACCTTGGTATACTGGACCTTACTGTGTGCTGCTTCAATTTCTATGAAAGTCCTAGTGGAAAGGTGGAAGGGGGCTTTATCACTGATTTGAAATGCATTGGGCTGTGACTGAGGCTGTCTTTGAAGCAGAGGCACTGCCTGTACTAAGGAAGTGGTGTGAAAGAGAACATAGACAAAAGCAAATAGTTGGCTTTGTACTTGCAGAGAAAGTCAAATAAGAGGCGTGGATTTTGTTCAGAGTTAGATTGGTGGTTACAGGTGTCTCTGTGCTCCTCTTGAAGTTCCTGCTGACTCGCAGTTAATACATTTAATACAGGACTCCTTAGTAGGTCCTGAGAAGATTTTCAGGAAGCCTTAAATCATAGACTCCTAAAATCAGTTTTAGGCACTTGAAGCAGAAGCCCTACTTTTTCAAAGCAGGAGAAGACTAGACTTCAGGGATGCAGGTATTTACCATCTCTAAAAACACCACTGTAACTGCAAGCTGCATGCACAGATGCTCTATTGGCACATCTCACACTGTCTGTATGGTTATTGGTGCTAGTGCAGCAGCACATTCCAGAGGCTGGAATGGATTGCTGTTTCCCAAGGTGTGGATTACGAAACAGGAGGAGCCTATGGAGACTGCTGCTTGCCATCTGTTGAAGTGACAGCATATTTTAAGTTGGAAGATATTTGTTCATGTTAAGATGAAGGGTCTTTATTTTGCAGGCACTTGTTTGTAGTTGCTGGTTGCTTCCAGATTTTCATTCAGCATCTGCTCTTTAGCTTTTCAGTATATATATCACTAGACTTGTGTCCTGCATTCCAAGTGCCTGCATCCAAACGGGAACCTCACCTTGCTCACCCTGAGACTCCTTAGGGTGGGATGGAGCATTGTTTTTCATGGAGCAGATCCATGTCTCCGTGGCAGTGCCAGCCGTGGTCACAGACCGCACCAGCACTGGCTGTGGATTGTGTCTGTGTGCTGGTAAACAGCCTGAAGATCTGTGAATTCATTACACAGATAAGCCTTAGCTCTGATGGGCTTGAGGTTTTCGTGATGGGTAACATGGAAACAAGTGGAATTGCTCTGACACCCAGCAGAAAGGGCTGTGCAGTGTGTTCACCCACCCTCGGAGCACAGGTCAGAGCAGCGCAGCTGCCTCGTGGGAGGTTCTGGCAGTTACTGCTTTGTGAATCTGGTTTATCCCTGAGAAGAACCAGGGCAGACATGGTGGGAGTATCATTTTGGTGCCTGCTGACTTGTTCAGGCGATGTCACCAACACGTGGGATGTGTGAGATTTGGACAGGCAGCTCTTGCACTCGGCCTCCCTGCGTGGCAGGCTCTGCCTGCTCCTCCTCACCGTGGCTTGGAGGGGCTGGTTGGAAGCACGGAGCAGAATGAACTGCCTGGTTGTGTCAGAAGCTTCGGGGTGCATTCCTAGAGGCAGTGCTTGTGGGAGGAATGATTAGATATGACTGCCCAGGCCAGCGAGGCAAACAGTGCCTGGGAAGGAGCAAGGGAGTGCGAGAGGCATGCGGAGCTGGCAGGGACACCTGCTGTTCTGTGCTGTGGGGCAGCACCGGGGCACGCAGAGCTGGTCTGCAGCAGCCAGGAGATCTGGTTATTGCCGTGCCAGTAACACATCTGATGAAACATTCCTCTCTGAATGGCACTGCGCTGACTGGTTTGTTGACAAATGTCTGTTCTTTGGCACCAGTTGGGCCATAATTACCTGCCTAATATCTGGAGAGACTATAAATAACATTTATACTCTAACCTTGCATAAAGCCCACCCCGTATCCTGGGTTGTTTTTGCAGAAGAAACAGCTTTCAGAAAGAAGAGGCTGTGCATTAAATTCATTCCTCGAGATTCTACGGAGGCAGCGATCTGCGATATCCGAATCCTGGGGAGATCTAAGCAAGCCCCTCCTCAGTACACCTTCATAGGGTAAGAATCCCTCACCCCAAAGCTGTTGTGGTGAATGCAGTTATACCAAAACAAGGGCCCTGTACTCCTAGAATTACCAGGTAGTAGCTTGTAAGAGGGAATGAGTAAAGTCTGAGTAATACAAGTGTTGCTGAGTTGGATGTAGGAATGAACTCCCCTCTCCTTTTTTTTAACTGCACTTGTTCTCCCTGGCCGAGGTGTTGGTGAAACACGTCGGTGCCTGTTGCTGGCGGGCAGTGCCAGCACTGATGCTGGGTGTCGTTCCCCAGGGAGCTGAACAGCATGGGGATCTGGTATCGGATGGGCAGAGTGCCGCGCAACCACGACTCCGCGCAGCCCGCGCCTCCTCCCGCCCCCGCGCCGGCCTCAACACCCGCTCCCAACCTGCCAAGGTAGGTTTTCTGCATTCCAGCTCCTCCTGCTTGATGCTGCATGTCTTGTGGTTACTGACATTGCCTGGGAAACCAAGACCGGGGTGCTGCATCATATGGAATGATTGTGTCACGATCTGATAAGGGAATGTGCTGTTCGTTGGAATATTTGCCTGTTGGAAGTTCCTTTGCCTGTTGTAGCGTAAAGAAAGATGGGTGAACAAGCCAGAAGAAAGTAAAAGCCTGCAGAGGAAGAGAAACAGCAAAGTGTACCTTTCCTTTGCTTCAAACTGTGTAGGATGCTGTAGCTTCCCGCACATCCCTGTGCATCAGCTCAGAAGGGTGAGCCAGAGCTGCAGGCAGGACAATTGTTCTCCTTGAGCAGAAGGGGGGGAAGTCTCTGCAGACTTCACAAGGGAAAAACAGCTTTTGCTCATCTCCAGGACCAGTCCATTCATGGTTTGAATGGTGGTTCTTGGTTTTTTGTGTTCTTGAACCCAATTGCTGAGCTCCAGCTGTGCAGCTGACACGAGGGTGCCCAGCAGCCCGCTCATCTTGTGATGAGGGAGCAGCACTGCTGGGCAGTGGTGTCTGTCCAGGCTGTTCTCCCTGGGGCACAGGCAGTATTTCTCTGTGTGTATCAACAGATGTGCTGGTGTGGTACACTTTTTTGTACCAGTAGTGCTGTACTGACAGCTTACTTGCTGGATTTCTCTGGACAAAACCAGGTGTTGTTAAGCAATAAACCAGCCCAGACAGTGATTAAACTGAGAACTTTGCACTCCTGACATTCACTCTGAAAGTGTGAATTGTGCTCCTGCTGCTGAGGCTTGGATTGGGCCAGGCCATTGCCAGGGGACAACACATTCTCCTCAGGTCCCTTTGTGCTTTTGCTATTTAAGTGTACTTGTATTTTTTGCACTAGGCATTTTCTACGCTGCAGGTTCTGTTACAGTATTACAGTAACTAGTGAGAGCTAGAATCTCAAAGGAGACAGCAGAGAGGAATTCCAAGGTCCAGTTGGTGTACAAAGGTCATTATATCACATGGGTGGAAATTGCTTACGCCCTTTGGAGTCTTGATTTACAGATCATTTCAGAGGTAGGCTTTTAAACTGCTGCAGTAGTTCCCCAGAAAAGCTATCAGGTACTTCCCTAGGGCAGGTGTGTACATTTGAGCCTTCTCCTATGACCCAGACTGAAATCCTCTGTCCTCTTGGGGCTCTTTGAGCTCTCCAAAGCATTTGGGTATTTCTTTCGCTGAGAGTTTTGCTTGGTCAGCTGCCATGCTCTGGCACAGTGCTTGCTGTCCTGCACTGCCAGGTGTGCTGCAGGCTGCTGCCATGCTTCTCAGAGATGGAGGCAAAGGAGATGAGAAGCCAGCAGTTTTCTGGGGGTTCCAGCCTGTCCCACTAGGACCTGAGATGTTATTCTGAAGCTCTGCTGGACATAAGCTAGATGCCAGCCCAGGCCATGTGAGATCAGAGAGAAAGATGTCTTGATTTTAGAGCACAAATCTTCATTTTCTTTCTGCAAGAAGTTCTGTCTGGGTAGATTCCCACAATAAAGAAAAAAAAAAGAATTATCATTGCAAGAGAATGTTGTCAATGGCAGTGCTTAATCACTGAATGTGGAAGGGTCACTTTCTAGCTGACCAGGGAAGGCTGCAGAGCAGTGCCAGAGCTTTTGGGAACAGGGTCAAAATTAGAGCTCAAAGCATCAGTGACAGTCTGAAAAGAAGTGTTTACAAGGCTTATATATTTTATAACCTCTTGTTGTGCTGTTTATGGTTTACAATGGCTGCAAGGAAATTGGATCAGTTTTGTTTTACTTGCCAAATAAAGCAAATGTCAAAATAGTCAATATAAAATGTATTCTAATTTGGCTGAGTTAAACCAGCCAGTATGCAGTGGAATAATTGAATGTTACATTAATGCCTTGTAGTAAAACCCACCTGTCTGTAGCCAGCTCCACTCTCACACCCCATGTGTGATTTACAGGTAACTTTTACACCACCAGCCTGATCATTCAAAGCATCTTTCATGTCTGTTTTTTTACTCTGGTTATTTATTATCCAATATATTTTTTAAGAAATAGAAATGTATATAAAGGTGCATCCTGCAAATATTTCATTATTACAGGGAGCACAGACAACTTGAAGGCTTCTTCTAACACTGTCAGCAGTGTGGTGAGTTACTCAGCACAGTGTTTGTGGAGGACTGTAATCACAAGTAATCCCTTATTTTCACATCACCATAGAGAGGAGATTACACTGGCAGCCAGTTTGCTGTTTAATTCCATGTGGATATATCCTGACAGGAGCAGCGGTGGGTTGTTCTGAAGCTGCCTCAGTAGTGAGGGAGAGCTGGGGAGCAGTGCTGCATGGAGCACTGGAGAGTCTGCTGTTGGACTGCTCAGTATCTCAGCTGCTCTCTTCAGTTGCTGTCTGCATTATAGAATAGTTCTGAATCAAGAGGGGGCCTCAGAACAATTGCTAATGCTGGCTGTAAACTAAACCCTTCTGTACAACTAGGCCTAAATTGGCAGGGCTTTTTACAGTGGGGTGTATGTATTTCTGCACTAGCCCCTCTGCTCCGTGGTGTAAGGTGCTGGTGGCAGTGGATGGTGGCCCATCAGAGTCGTCGTGTATCAGGGGTGTGACCTCCACAGCTTGCACATCAGAAGTGCTGCTTCTGCCCCTCGTGTCTCAGGCTGTGGCTCACAGTCAGGGCTGCACAGGGCTGCCTTTGATACTTGTGCTGCAGTGTATATGGTATTTCCAGCCAGTGCTTCTCCTCCGTAGTGTTTTTTTTCTGCAGGCATCTGGCCTTGTGGGCTCCAGCAGCAGCCCTGGCTCGTCCTGGTGCGGGTGGCACGCTGTGCCGTTCTGTGGGTCATCAAGCTGCTTTACTGTCTTTTCTCTCCAACTCTTCTTGGCACTAATGGCAGTGAAGAAATGCTCTTGCAGGTTCCCATCCTGCTGCTGAAGGATGGCTTTTGCAGGCTTGAGTTACACGAGGGAGCTTGATGTAAGTTCCCTTGGTAGCTCTGCTCTGTGCACGAGGCTTGTGCTGCGTGGCAGCATCATTTTGGGGAGCAGGAGGTAATCCTCCACAAAGCAGGTGGTGCTTACAGGGAGCTCACCTGACCTTTGGCACGCTCTGGCTCGCCCAGCCCGTGCATCCCCGATTGCCAGCTCATGGGCCGGCTCTGGGAGAGCAGCGAGCAGTGTTTGAGCAGTGCCTCAGGGCTCGGCTCTGCCCCGCCTCAGACTTGCTGGAGGCTGGAGCAGGGTTTGTGGGTGATGTTTCCTCCTGGAGTCTGGTTCCAGCCCTGACTGCTGTGAGTACGTGCAGGGTCAGCCCCGAGCCGTTTGGCCTTGCAGCTGCCTGGGGGTGGCTCCATCCCCGCTGTGGGCTCTGTGAGCCCGGGTGGGTCTGTGGCTTTTTTCACCTGTCCTTTCCCGAGGTGCAGCAGGAGCCCGTGCCACTGTCACTCGAGCAGCCTGCTCAGAGTTTGTCAGCTGCAAGCAAGATGTCAGTCAGCGTGTTGAAGCGTGTTTTACAATGACAGATATAATTGCACTTAACTTTTTGCGTGGATGTTATCAATCTGTAATGGATACTTTGGGGAAAGGAGCACTCTGATTGCAGATGATGTGTCACAGGCATTTAATCTTCCTCTTGGAGAGGCCGGGATTCAGTCACAACTCACTTGTTGATGTGAGGTTTTGGAAACGTAAGTTCACACTGACCCTGGGAATCGTTCAGTCATTTGGTTTACGAGGCTGTCAGCAGAAAGGTTAATGGTTTACCTGGAGAGGGAAGGGCTGGCTGCAATCCACTTGCATTCCTGTGACATGTTAGTGCAGCAGTCGGTGTGCGGGTTCAGAAGGGCACAGCTCCTCCAGCTCTTCCCGGGATGTCTGTGCAGCAGGTGCTCTGTGCCACCCTGGCTGCTCCCACGGCAGGGCTCCGTGCCTCCCAGGGGACGTGCTGCTCCCTCTGCCCCAGCCCGGGCACGATGGCCGGGACAGAGCAGCACGTGTCCATCCTGCTCCTGCCCCGGCCCGGGCCAGGCTCTGCAGAGTGCCTGCCCCACGCCAGACTCAGGCCAGCCTGTGGCTGCCATGCTGGGGCTCTGGCCCGACCCCGAAAACCAGCAGGAACAGCTCGGTTTTGCTGCAGCTCAGCCCTGGCAGCTGTGGGTCCCTCCCTGCTTGGAGCAGGTTGGGGTGTGCTCCCGCAGGGCTCCAGACAGGCTCTGGCAGAGCACTGCACCAGCTCTGGCTTCGATACACAGATAGCCATTGCTCACTTAAACACCTGGAACAAGAGCAAGATCTCTGAATTTTCCTCCTAGCTCCCAGTTACCTTTTCACTAGTTAAGCTGGCTCCTCCTTAGGAAAAGGAAACGATTTGTTCCTGTTCTCCACTCCCAGTGGAGCTTCATGTTGAGGAATGTCGGAATTTCTTTGCTAGGCAGAGAAGTCTGATTTTTCAAATTGATTTATTAACCGTGTTTCAAATTGGTGGTGTAAGCTTGGGAAGGGATCAGTCTGTGGCTTTCTGCTGCAGGCTGATGATGTGCAATCGAGGCAGGTCATAAAGCAACACCAACAAGCCAGTGTGGAGACCCCGGGGCTGGGATGCACCAGGCTGACTGTGCAGTGTGGTAATGGAAGGAAAGCCTTCTGCCTTTCCTGTTTTTTAAGTAGCTACCCTATTATTTAGAAATAGCTATAATAATTTATTTCTTTAGGTCATTTAAAATAGATTTTTATTAAGCATTTGTAAGGGAAAAGGTTCCAGGGCTTCAGTGCTGTTCTGCTCTGGTGTAGAGAGAAGCCAAATCTGGAGAAAGCTGCCATTGCCTGGGGCAGCCACTGCTGGTGGTGTGAGGGCCAGAATGCCTCCACAGAGCAGTGGGGGTCTGCCTTAAATCCCTCGTCTGAACAACTACTGCCAGATAAGGGTTAGTTGTCTGGATGATGCTGGTATGACTGGAAACTGTTCCCAGAGGTGTTGCCAGTGGTACATCCTTTCTTGATGGAGTTGCATGTTTTAGTCTGTTTCATCAGGTGAGCTCGAAAGTAAAACCACCTTCTGCTTGCAGCTAATTGTAGAATCTTTTGCATTGGAAAACACCTACAAGATCAAGTAAAAAAAGCGGTTATTGATTATTAGATTTTGAAAATATTATGAGGTTCGAATGCTCGAATCACTTGCATCATGAAACAGCACAGTATTCCTGGTTTTTAAATGACATGCTTCCCAGAAGCCGAGGATGTCGTAAGGGCTGAGGTCACATCTCAGCAGCGATGGATTAAAAAACCCTGTGAGACTGAAACAGTAAGTGAAGGACTGGAGAGAGTGTTTCCATGGATCCTCTCTGGTGGGGCTGGTAAGAAACAAAATGTAAGGATGAAATGCCCAAGATGTGTATAGGCCGAGCAGATCTGGACATGATGGCTTGGGTGGGGAAGGGAGGCTGGCACGTGTTTCTCCAGAGTCTGGTTCCCATAAAGGATTTGTTATGAAACGGCGCTGACCGTGTGGCTTGCGTCCAGCTCAGCTGGATGAAGACGTGCAAAAATTGGTCACAGTCCAGTATGCTTTAGTGGTAGAAAATGATGATTAGGAAAAAATGTTTAAACAGGACGGTTGGTTTCCAGGCACAGGAGTCTCTTGCGGCAGCTGAGAAGGAAAGCTGTGGACTGTAATTAGAAGGAGCATGATGGATCTGGCCGATTCTGAGGATGCACTGAAAAATGTGTAGAGTGCTCTGGGTGAAGAGGCTTCAATCTTCTTAGAGTAATTTTTCTTTATAGAGAGCCCTCTTCCTGCTATAGCAGTATTTCTGGAGGCATGTTTTCTTTGGGGCATAGCATAGGGTTGTTAAGTCCAAACCGGAGGTATCCATTTGGAGAAGCTGTGCTCTGGGTTGTTAAATAAGCCCTGCAGGGAAACTGAGCTTTTTTCCCCTAAAACTCGTGTGTTGTCTGCTATTTAATATGATCTCTGCCACTGCTGATTTGTAATCTGTGCTTTCACCCTGAAGTGCATGTGGTTGTGTTCAGATATTTCCTTTAAATCAATCACTTTCACCATTTTCCAAAACACTTCTTGAGTTTATTGCTTTTAGTAAAGTGTTTGGACTGTCATTATTTATTACAGGCAAAGTGCTGACAATGTGCTCTTCCCAAATGAGTCTTTATGTGGAATATTTGTTTAACAGGCTTTGCAGGGGAGGCGTGGATGTCCCTGTGGGCTGGGCTGTGCAGCAGCACTCCGGGGCAGGGGGCTCTGCCCGGGCAGCAGCTCCCACCATCCCCAGCAAGGGGCTCCTCTCTGAGAGGGGCCCGGGAGCCTGCGCTTCGTCGCGCTGATTAATTTGACAGAATTTAAAATCCTAACCCAGGAAGCTTACACCACGTGTAATTTATCTTTCTGGAGTATTTCTGCTGTTTGGCAATTTTTCCCTACTGCTTCATTATCTGAAAACTCCTGACTCTGGAGAGCGGCGGGTGAAGGATGTGGAAGGCGCGTGCTGCCGCCGCAGCCTCCCGGGACACGGCGCTGCTCAGCTGAGACAGCCACTTCATAAGCACTTCATGCTTGCAGCGCCAGGTCCCGGCTCTTTGATGCAGCCTCTGCCTGGAAGGATTTAATGGGCTGCAGCTCTGGCTTCCAAGCGGCGTAAATTAAACTTGTTGGGGTTTTTTCTATTGTTTGGCAGCTGCTCTGTCCCAGTTACTCAAGTCCTCTGATCTGAACTAATCCCCATGTAGAGGAAGCTGCAGGAGCTTCATTCTGCATTAGGCCTTCCGCTGTGGGTTGCTGCTCTGCAGCAGATGAGGTGCCCCGGTGAGCGTCGCGGGGCTGCGCGTGCAGCCAGCAGAGAGGGGCAGCGTCCTGTCCTGCCGTGGTGCAGGGGCTGGCACTGCGCACTGCCCTCCTCCCTTCCTGCAGCTGGGAAAGGTACAGGGGGAGATCTGAATGTGGAAAGAACCGCTCACTCTCTATTTCATTCCCTCCTGCCATTGGGCTTTTATAAAATCTGAATCTGGCACCCCCTGCTCCCATTGACTCTTAGGAAACAGGATATTTTAGTAGCTTGGAATGAGATGAAATGCTTGCAAAGCCCATATGTTGCTTGTTTTAGGGAAAGGGTCAGGAAGGTTTTAAAAAGTATTTAAATATTTGATTTACATGATTAGAATAGATTGTCTGGAATGAAGTCCATTACCCGAGGTGATTCTTGCCTCGCAGTTTAGGTTTTCATTGCAGTTCTTTGGAGTATGAGGTAGGTGTTCTGGCATCTCGGTGCCCCAACACAGTCAGAGTTAAGGGCTGTGAATAAATGCTCTAGCTGGGATCTAGCCACTGCTGGAACCACAGATACCTGCTGGGGCAGTGGCTGTGAGCTGCAGCCTGGGAGATGCCTCCTGGCAGAGAGGGTGGTTGCCAAGTCCTCTGGTACCAGTTCATAGAACCCCAGCAGCTGCTTTCTCAGAAATATGCCTTTTCCAGTCTGCATAAGCAAACCTTTCATGTTGGATTACATTTCTTGAGAGCTGCAGCCTGATATTAACTCATTTTAGGTGTGTTTTCAGTTTTCTACAGCTTGAAATTTAATTGTTCTGTTCTCAATTTTTCATGAGGAGTGATCTTTGCTTGATCACTGTTTATAGAAAGTAAAGTTTGGGGCTTTTTTGGTTTTTTTGGAAAGGTATTTCCATGAGACTGCAGGTTTTGCAGCACTGTTCTGAAGGTCATTGTGAAAAAATCAGACTTTGCTGCCTGATAGTTCAGATGCTGCTCTGGCTGTCGCACTTGCACCACCCCAGTCTGTCACTGTTGGGTCCAAAGCCCAACTTACCATTGGGCTGTTGCTGTGCATTGTTGATATTTTTGTATGAATTATGAAACATCCTTTGATATCTGGCACTTCCCCTTGTGATCCTCTGTTCCTTTTTATGAGTACTTGCCCCCTCACTTCAAAAGCAGTTCATCACCTTCCTGCAGACAGTTCTTAATAACAGGTTTGGAACTGTTGGGCATTCCTGGACCTGTTTTATGTGAGTTTCTCTCCAAAACTGTTCAAGAATTGGCCATAATGTGCACAGACCTCAAATCCCCTTTGCCTGCATGTGAGAGATCTCCTCATCACATGCTGACTTGTTCTGTGGATTTGCTGAATAAAAGAGCAACTGAAGTGGAGAGGGTGATTAAACTTGCTCTAAATTGTCTTGAAATTATCGTATGCTGGGGAAAAATAAGTTTGGTATTGGAGCAGTGCTGGAGCAGCATGGGTTTGGCTCCAGCTGTGGAGGGGAAGGCTGGAGCCCTGGGCCTGGCCCTGCCAGGGCTGCCCGTCCTCCCTCTGCACCTCACCGGTGCTCTTCGGGGAGGAGCAGGAAAGCTGCTTCTGCTGACGGTTCAGAAGGGACATAACGGGCATGGGGATAGTCTTTGTGAGTTGCCATTCCTCAACATCAGAGATGCACTAAAGTACCGGTAATTACTGTTAATATCTTTCAGTGGAAACTTTCTGAGTAAACGAGTGCTGGTTGAGGCAGCGTTTAACGGCCGCTGCTGGCATGATCGGAATGCAAATAAGCGTTATTAGCCTAATGATTTTGCTGTCACCACGGTGTGCAGCAGTAGTGTTGTGAATATGTCATGCAGTACCCGTGAATTTGGAAAGTGTGTCAAAACACAACTTCAATTAGTTTGCTCTAATTATGACTCTGGAGAGTTCATAAGTATATCACTCCTCATTAAAAGAGATTTTCTTCTGTGGATTAATACAGCACATGAAGGGGTGTTTGAGCGATTGGAGGTGGGGCTGTGCAGAGGGAGCGTGTCCACGGTGTGCTGGGGGTGCAGCAGCTCTGGAGCAGCACTGGCGTCCAGCCCCGTCCCAGCAGCTCCTGCTGCAGGGCCAGGGCTGGGAAACCTCCCAGGCAGGAGCAGGTGGCTGTGCCCGGTCAGCAAGAGCCTGGTAGATGGTTCTGGAAAGGGTCTTCAATTAAAAATAACCAAACCAACAAGCCCCAAACCAAAATAGCCCTGGAAGGAACCACACTTGATGCTGAAATAGAGATGTGGCCCAAAAGCTTTGCTCTGGTAAAGGTCACGGAGCACAAGCAGAACAAGCACAAGCCTGTGCCAGCCTGGCCTCTCCAGAGAAGCCCTTTGGGATGCTGGGTGTCTGTTCCCCTTTCCCAGGACATTTGTAGTACATTTTATGTGCTGTCCTGTCCCATGGGCTCGTCGTGTTCCAGCTTTGCAGAACAGGAAGAGGTTGTTGTGCTCACAGGTGAGCAGTTGGGTAAGGGTTAAAGTAGTAATTGTTTAAATCTTTTAGGCTTTCCTCCCAGTTCTGTGATAATTTGATGAAGAACTTCACCCTAATTAAATATTCAAATTAGGAATAAGTGTCAATATGGCTTCCTGGTGCCTGGAATGATGATTAATTGTATTCAAAACTCTAGTGGCCGCTGTAATCTAAACCAAACCGTTGTTCTTGATTATTTGTGCAACACATTTACCATGTTTTTGTTTTAAAATTTAAACTAGTAATTGATTTGCCATATGCCACAGAACTGCACATACTTTCACGATATGTGTTTAGGAACTTGGGGACTTCATAATTGGGATTTTCTTGCTTTTCAGTGGCAGCCTTTTTTTTTGTTTTTGTCTTCTACAGTACAGAATGGTTTGGCTCTCACAACGCATAAGGAAAATGCATTATGCAGTCAAGTTTGTAGGTATAAGCTATATTGATCCTGGCCAAAGTTTACACTAATTTAAAATAAATTAGGCTTTGTTTCCAATTCTTCCCTACAATGTCATCTTTCATAGAGAGGGAAGGGGGAGCTGCTTTCCATCCAGCAGTCACTGCTCTGTCTTGTGCAGCTGATGTTCTTCTTGGAGACATCTGTCCGGCTGTCCGCAGCGCTGGAGAGCTGGAATGCCCAGCTCTCCTAGCCCAGGGCGAGCAGGTGGCCCCGGAGCAGGCAGGCCATGGCTTCCAGACACCCTGGCTACAGCCACAGCCGAGCCCCAGCCTCAGTGCTCCTCACCAGCCCCCGGCTCTGCAGGTGCTCACCCCCTCCTCCCCTTTGGCACCTCTGCCCCGGGGGTTCCCTGAGCTGAGCTGTGCGGGCTGTGAGGGGAGAGCAGCCGTGCTCCCCGTGCAGCTGAGCTGTGCGGGCTGTGAGGGGAGAGCAGCCGTGCTCCCCGTGCAGCTGCGCCGCGGGGGCTGGCCCGGCCGGCCTGCGTCGGTCAGAGCCTCGCGGCCGCCCCGCGCCACACCTGGCATGGGCACAGCCTGCAGCACAGCCTGCAGCACAGCCTGCAACACTGCCTGCAACACTGCCTGCAGCACAGCCTGCAGCACAGCCTGCAGCACACCCAGAGCTCTCTGCAGAGCCCTCTGCAGCACATGGCTTGGAGCACGCTGCAGGGCTGCTCCTGCCTGCAGCAGCCAGGCTGCAGCGTGGTGCTCGGGCAGTGCCCACCTGAGCAGCTGCTGGGTGGTACCTTCAGGCCCCTGGCATTTCCCTGCAGTGTCCTGGGCTGAGCTGGAGGGCAGGGCTCAGCCTCTCCTACAGCACAAGGTGGTACAAACTTCTAAAAAATACTCTCCTTAGAAATGGGCCTTAGAAATGGGCCTATTAAGTAGACCCAGAACAATTTCTGCTGAGAAGAAAGCAGCTCACCATAGAGGGCAGAGAAATTCAGTCTTTCTACTGGCTGCTTTTGGTGCCTTGGAAAATATTTTTGGATACTTCTGTTAAAAATCATATGAGAAGAGTGTCATGCCCACAGGCAGTGGTCTCTTGTTTTGAAGTGTGTTCATAACAAACATGCCTCTGCTCCAGAGACTCTCATGTGGACTGTGTTTTAAACAGCAAACTGATAGCCAAATTCAAATATATTTTCACACCATCTCTTTTTGGTTAAAAATAGCTTTGGAAAACACAAGCAAACTCAGACTGTTGTTTGCTTTTTCTTATTTTATCTGTGCTGTTCACCGTCATCTGCATCAAGGGCTAAAAATACATTGTTCTTCCCCAAACGTGTCCTGTTTTTGAAGGCAGATAACTTCCAGATGGTTCATGTGGTGGATAAAACCTGCTGGCTGAGGACATGGGTTAGATGCACTGGAGAATACACGGGGGCTGTTTCACTCCCAGGGCGTCCGAGAGGACACAAAGGCTGCCTGGTTCTCCTGGCAGGAGGGGATGCTCAGTGTGTGCCCAGCCTCGGGAGCCCTCACGCAGTCAGGTGGGAGCTGCTCCCTCTGCCTCATGCTGCACTGAGCCCCTCTGTGAAGAGGAGCCATCTTTTTTATGTGTTGTCCAGAAGCTTAATGAGAACCTTTTATTAAAATTCACACAGAGCGGGGATCTGCATTAGAAAAGCAGAGATTTGAATTGAGGGGGCTGAGCCGTGTGGAGCTGCTGGGAGTGGGTGGCCACTGCTGCACTCCTTGGATGTTGCCCGAGCCCAGGGCTCCGAGGGCTGGAGGGGGCTGATGCTGAGTGTAGACAGTTTTGGAAGCAATATTAAAATGGATGTTTGCTGCTTAACCTGACTGGAGTCATGGGGCTGGAGGGAGCTGTCAGGAAGAGCATCTGCTGCTCCCAGTAACATTTGCCATTCCCTGCCTTCCCCTCAGGCACATCTCGCTGACGCTGCCCGCCAGCTTTCGGGGGAAGAGCCACAGCACCCGCCTGGACTTGGAGCACCAGCACTCCAACCTGTACGCCATCTCAGGTGAGCTGCCACGCTGCCTGTGCCTCCCTCACCACTGCTGGGCACAGCTGCTTGCCTTGGAGGGGGTTTTAGTACTCTTACACCTGAGCAAATACTGCCATAGGCATGGTAGAATCACACTTAGCACAAGTTTCACTCTGTTGTCTGTGCAAGAGGAAAAAGATACTGGATTTAAAGCTGACTCTGTCAAAGTCTAATGAAAGTCTAGTCCCTTCATCTGGCTGAAGGAGATTTTAGGACAGTTTGGAAATTCAGCAGTGGGTTCAGTGGGCTGTGCAGTTGAAACTGCTTGTGCATAATCAGGGAAGAGAAGATGGCAAAACTGTGCCATTCACAGATTCCTCCTATTAATGGTGAGTGACACTTGTAACGTGGGAGCATGGCATTAATTCATGTACCAAAATCAAAGGGTTATTTAAAAGGTAATCTGCCTGAAACTGCAGCTTCAGGTTCTTAAAGACATAGAATGTAACAATTGCATAATCCTTGTCAGTCCTCGTTTTTCTTGTTACTCTCCTGCCCTCATGTATTTGGAAATGTAAGGGAAGGTGTATCCCTGTGTTGGTGTGAGACAGTTCTGCATGGGGATGGGAAGCCGGGCTTTCTCTCCTGGGAAAGCACCAACTGCAGCAGCTCTGTGTGTGCCTGCTCTGCACAGAGCCTGAGCACTTCACCAGATCCTTTCAGGCAAAGCACAAAGCAAGGCCTTGTGGATCTGGACAGGGCATTAGCTCTTCATGTCTGCTTGAGCACATTTTCAAGTATATAGCTCTTTATTTTTCCTCCAATTGCACATTGTCCTCCAGAAGCGCTGTTACGAGTTGCGCATGTGTTGTAATGGCTATTACAGCTGGGAGCTCTTTCCAAAGAGCAGGTCCTGTCATCTGACACATCCTGTGCACTGGCAGGGTTTGTGCACAGCTCCTGCCCACGGCTGCCTTGTCAGCAGCTGCAGCGCGGTGCCGCGGCAGCTCTTTGTGCGCCGGGGCCTTGCCGGCCTGCATTAGCCCCCCGAGGCGCTCTGGAAGCCATTCCCGAGTTTCCTGTTCCGCCGGTGGCGTGCGCAGTGCCATGGCAACAGGAGATTTGGGAGCAGGCTGCCGCCCGGGCTGTGCCAGGCTCCCTGTGCCCAGCTGCGGGTGCGCCAGGTCGGGCTGAGGGCAGCTGGGCCCTCACGTGTCACGGGCCTGTGGGCTCCCTCTCTGGGCTCCCTCTGCTGAACAGGGTTGTCTTTTTTTTTGCCAGTACGGGTGTTCCTGGGGCTGCAGAGGGAAACGAAAGCCATGATGAGCAGTCTCTTCTGGGTTTGGTACAGCCTCAGTCTGCCGTGGGCACAGGAGGAGCTGCTTGGGAAGGGAGGGCTGGAACGGGGGTATGGTGAAGAGCTGCAGCGTCGTCTCATCACTCTCTGTAGGTACCCAAGATTTTCTCAGTATCCGATGAAAACAACACTTCCAGCTGTGTTTCAGCACGTTTATGGAAGATAAAATGAATTTTGGCTGTGGATCCTGCTTTGTATTGCAAACATATTTTGGCAGAATGACCGTATCCTCACTGGACCTGGCCATTGCCCCTTGGGCTGTGTAATGCAGTTGTTGTTTGCATAAAACCAGAGTCAAGGAAATAGTGGTTCTGAAAGCAGCAATTACAACTTTTTGTAATTGTACAGTAATCGCCAGTCCCGGCCATGACACATTGGGTGAGCAGAAAGCGAAGGAGGCTTCTCGTGGCACATACAGTAAGGGAGTCCCTGCAGGGTGCAGGTAGGGCAGCGCTGCCCACAGCCTGTCACGAGCCATGGCAGGACAGCCCTGGCACTGCTGGCATCATCCTCGTGCCCGGCAGCCTCCCTCACCCCACCCCATGCCAGGCTCCCAGACCCAAAGGCAGCATTGGTTCTGGGCTGCTGGCGGTCTGTGGGTGCTGCTGGGAGCAGGATGCTGAGGAGTGACAGGTTTGATGTGCGTGCCGGGCAGGCAGCTGCTGGAAGAAAAATGCCTTGCTCCAGACAGACCTGTTGACAGACATGGCTCAGTATTTCACAGCACAGTCTTTCCTCATGGCCTTCAGTTTAATTAAGATGTTGTTGTGACTACATACTGCCTTCATTTCAGACTTGAGCATCTTCTGCCAGCATATTGCTTTGGCTTATCAGAGGCACAAGCACAGTGAGAGAGAGGCAGCCCTCGCAGGCAGGCACAGATAATAACATACAGGGAAAATTCCTCAATGAAGTGAAAAATTATTTATAATAATGGTACTCAAATAGAAGGGAAATAAGTCACTCTAAGGGTATATAAATTTTTATGATAGTGTATAAACAGCCATAGCCTGCCTTGTCTCCCATCTATTCCTGCAGAGAATGAGGGCAACATCTAGCATAAAGAAAAATACAATAAGAAAATGAAGAAATGAATGGGAAGAGCTGGAGGATTGATCACCCAGTGTATTTGTATATCCTGATGTAAAAGGTGCTGCTGACAGGTGGCCAGGTTTCTTCTGTATAAAACCATGTGTGTGCTGTCAGGGCAGTGTGAGCAGCCTTGTTTCGATTGATGAATTGCCTGCTTTCTTGATTAAACCTTCCATCACTTACAAAACAAAAAGCCTGTGTTTCGATGGCAGAGTGGGACATGTCAAAAAAATCTGTCTGCTTTACCTTTGTGCAGATGTTGGGCACAGACTGTAACATGTATTATTAAAATGAATGTGACATTTACTGTGCATTATTTCTTTCCTGGGAGAAGAGACCTGTAAATTATATGCTAATAATAAGCTTTAACCCTTTCAGGAACCAAGAGACATAGGAGTGTAAATATTCTGCAGGCCTCACTTAATTGGATGGGCTCTAACACCACTGCAGCATCTGAAGTTACTAAGCAGTGGGCTCCAGCCCCTGCTGCTGCTGATCTGTGCACTCTGCTGAACAGGGTTGTCTTTTTTTTTACCACTCAGAGCCCCTGTAGCCATCTTCAGCGCTGTATTACAGATAGATGTTTGTGGGGCAGCAGCTGACAAGTTTGTGTAACTTGACTCCAGGACAGTCTCATCCCCTCTCTCGGCCTGTTCTCAGATTAGGGTGGAAATTGTGTTGTATGGAGTCTGTAGGTCTGTACAACCCCATCAGAATGTGTGCATAAATTAAAGCCTCTTTACACCAGTTTTGTGCAGGAAAGCACATCCTGTCCAGATCCTGCTGCAGCTGGCAGTGTGTAGCCAGAAACCCAGCTTCAGTCACCCGACCCTTTCCCAGGGTATTTATTCTGGCAGAAATTTGGAGATAACAAGATGATCAGTTACCCTTGGGTAGGACCGAAGTTCATCTTTTGAACATTTAAATATGGAAACTGTGCTGGGAAAGAGGTAGAACAGAAGCAGAACATATTTTGATACATGTTTGCTGGTAGTATTTTCAAATAACACTTGCCAGCTGTCAGCCCCAAACAGTCAAAACATTTGTGCAAGTACCTTAAGAAATTATGTTAGCTGGACATACTAACATGTCTTCCATAAGTTTGGGCATCCATCCTCAAGTCATGCTAATCCATAGAAATAAAACAAGATCCAGAAGCACAGGATCTCTTACCACTCAGAGCGTTCTCACTTCTGTTCAAGACCTGGCTGAGCCTCAGGTGAAGGTTTTTATTCTCTTTAAGAGGAGGAAAGCTGTGTGTTCTGGCTTGGAGCTTAGATGTCAGGTCCCAAACACACAGCACACTTTATCTTCGATAGAGCAGCATCCCTGCTGTGACCGAGACCCCAGCACTTGCTGTGTGTGTTGCTTTCCAGCAGTCATTTGATGCTGAGATGCCTTTGCATGTATTCCTTACCTTAAAGGTACTGCTTTATGGTCTTTAAGCACTTCAGTTGATAGAGATGGAGGTATTTGAAGCATTTTTCTGCGAGGAGCTGGGCTGAGGGTGAGGGGAGGGAGGTGGGGCTGGCTGGCAGCGCAGGCTTGGCTGCAGCGGGTGTGCCAGCCTGCCATCAGGGAGCAGGAGGTGTCTGTGCAGCTCTCGCAGGTGCCAGTTTCTCCACAGCTCTGGCTTGTTTATTTTGGAGTCACGCACCAGTATTTATTACCTTAGGGAAGTAAATATTTGCTTAAATGGGTTTTTATTATATATAAATAGCTTGTAATGATATTTAAATATTTACTGCCCTCTTTAAGCCGCTTTCTGTGAAAGGTCAGAGAGTTTCTGTGGTCTGAGAGTTTGGAGAAGGAAACATTTGTGAGCAGAGGCTCCAGTCCAAATTCCACCTGCTGGGTCGCCCAGGTTGCCAGCGGGAAGCCCAGGGCAGAGCCCCTGTGGGGAGGGGCCGAGGGGCCCAGCCCGGCCAGGGCGAGGCGAGCCAGGCTCTGGCCGTGGCACGGGGTGCAGCGGAGCTGGGCTCCTCTGCAGGGTGGTGCACAGGCGCTGCAGCTGCGCTGGGCATTCACTGCCTGCAGGATTCGAATCCAGCTCTCTGGGGGCAGCCGAGAGAGTGGAGCTGCTGTTCATGGTCTGGAAAGACATCAAAGCCAGTGGATTGCTGAAAAGGAAACCGAGCTGCTCCTCTGTCCTGCCGGCTGGGGCTCTCAGGGGTGCGGGTGTCATCTGTCTGGGCAGTGTGGGAAGCATGTTCTTCACACCCTGCTCCTGAGACAGCAGTTTGCTGCCTGATTCCTTGTAGGCTAACTTGGAAATGCCTTGGGGTACCTATCTCGCCTCCCCCCCCCCCCC
>VWZN01008408.1:280532-297967 GCA_013396955.1 Regulus satrapa
AATTTTTGTCTTTTTTTTCTTTGGTAGTGGTTTTAAAAAGTCTCTTTCAGAGGTCTTTCTAGACTTGGATTTTGTTATATTTCAGTGCCCATTTGTCAACTTCCTTATTGTTGCAAAATGCCAGGTTATCTGGCCACATGGCCACTTCCTTCATTGCCTTGTTTCCTTTTAAAAGACAGTAGCTCTCTTCTGTATATAGGTGTTTTAATCAGAGGTTAATAATTTATTTTAACAAATCACTGTTTTGCTTCATTATTTTTGTAGATAATTAAATTATGCACTTGTCACACTGTATTTACTTTGCTAAAACAGGTAATTTTGAAAATGAAGTAGATTCTATTTTTTGGATCAGTGCACAAGGATTGCTTTTATCTTCATCTTCTAGTACAGTTCCTGGTGCATCTGCAGTTGCCTCTAATGTTCAAGGGTTTTGAGACCCCCAGTCTCTGAAGGGGAGAGGTTTTGTGCTGCATCTTACTGTCGGTCCCCAGCCCTTCACTTATTCTCTTGGTGCTTCTTAAGAGTAGAAGCGGAACTAAGTATGTATTTTGTGACACTGAATTTTAATCAGGATGGTTCAAAAGCCAGACAAGTTGTGACACAAGCTTTATTCTGCATTGAAACCTCTTTCCTGAAGCTGAGATTAAAGTCAGCCTGTTCTTTACCCTATTGCAATTTCCAGTCTTTGGACTAGGAGACCTGGATAATCTTCCAGCTATGAAAGGCTCTATTAATATCCAGCAGTTCAGGGAGGCTGGAGTCTCCTGTAAAATGCTGCAGCTGCATATTTCAGAAAGGGAAGCGTGCTACTTAGTGCTATATTAATGAGATTCCAAAAGCACGTTTCTCATTGAGGTACCCCATCCGTGGTGTACCGACCCTTGGTGTGCTGTGTCAGCGTGCCCCACGTGTTCCCCAACCCCAAATGGGCACGGTGGAGCCACGAGTTCCCTCACGGTGACATTTTTAAGACAGGCCATTCTGTGATGCACCTGCTGTTGCCCGAGGTGCCGTTTGTCGTTCTCCTCTCCTCGTGTCACGGGCTGGCAGGGCAGGTGGAGGCCCTGGCTGGGTGCTGGGTGCTGTGTCCCCTCCTGCTGGGGCATGTGGGCTTCACCCCTGCACCCATGAGTTACGGATGAGCAGTGCACCAGGCACAGCCTGCAGCGAGGGTGACACCGGGAGGGGATCCCTGTGGGGAGACGTGGGTGCCAGGACAGGGCTGCCGTGACCCCACAGCAGCAGGGATCTCTTTGGGGTGATGAGGGATCCCAGGACAGGGCTGCCGTGACCCCACAGCAGCAGGGATCCCTTTGGGGTGATGAGGGATCCTTTTGGGGTGACGTGGGTCCCGGGACAGGGCTGCCCTGACCCCACAGCAGCAGGGATCCCTTTGGGGTGACGTGGGTCCCGGGACAGGGCTGCCCTGACCCCACGTGCCCCCCAGCAGCACTGGGAAGGCCGGTGGCTGCTGGAGGAGGATGAGCTTGCAGCACTGGTGCTGTTCCCATGGAGCACAACCTTGGGGTGGCCTGTGCTGTGTTTGTTTTGCTTTGCTGAGTGCCAGAGTTTAATTTTTTTTAAATAGGGAGCCGCTCAGAGGTTTGGATGTTTAAACAGTTATTAACCGAATGACAATTAACAGATTGCAGAGACAGATTTTCTTTTCAAAACCTCCAAAATTGAGTACAGTTTGCAAAACTATCACAGCATAGTAATGACAATGAATTTTGATTTCCCGGAACTGATATTAGACTCCTTATTAAACTATGTGCATCTGCTTTTAATTTACTCCAAATAATTGGAAAATGCAATGAAGCTTTCCAATTAAAGCTTGGCTTTATGCTGTTTAATAATACCCCCCATAATATTATAGCTTATGAAGTGACAGGTGAGTTGGTGTATGAATAAAACATAAAGGCAGCAATAAGGGACAGAAAACCAGAGACAGTTGTTGGGGATTTTAAATGCTGGATGTAATTTGCATATATTAATCTCTTCTTTTCAGCCTTATCAGGCGTTCTTCAGTATTTGAAGTTAAAATAGCATTGACAGGCGGGAGTACGCTTAGTTTTTTCAAGGATTTATTACTTGTATAATTTCTGATCTTTAATAAGCAGATATGACTGATCCTCATAGTTCTATAGAAATCAGTTAATTGTTCCAGATGGCGTGTACTGATTATGCAAAATTACTTTTCACACCATTTTTTTTTTGATGGAGTTTGGAGCAAAATTAAATTTTTTATAGCCTTCTTATCATGCTGTTTTACAGTGGGTTTTGCACAGAAGTTGAATTTAATCTACTATATTACATTGACCAGCAGAGTTATTCTAATGTAGCATTCTGTGATTTGACAAAGAATAATAGAACACGTTGCTCATTGTGCATTTCTGTGCCGCTAATAAAAAGGAGTTGCAGTGCAGCAAACCAGGCTGTTATTTATGAAGAATGCTTAATGTGCACAGTTAAAAATGCAAAATTGTTACAATGAGATGTTCGCTCTTTTGGATAGAAGGCTTGGGCAGAATAAATATATAAATAGTCTTGTTGCTACAGCTTCCATCAAAGAAAGCAGGAGTTTGTGAATGCCTGGTGTGGCAGGGTGGGATGGGACTGGGAGGAGCAGCCGTGCAGGCAGCACGTTCCAGCTCCGAGCAGGAGATGTCACTGGTGTTTTCCCTGATTATCACCATCCGGATATCTCAATGGCATCATTTCGTAATTGAAAACATTTGTAAAGGTTGTTGGGCTTCATTTATCTAATGAAAAGCTGTTTATACAAAATAAACCACACATAAAGCCCTCTTGCTAATAAGTTCATTGCGGTTAGCTGTGGCGGCGGGAGCTGTCCCCGGCCTGGCCGTGCGGGTGTGCCCAGCCCGGGCTGGGTGCCCGGCCGTTTTAGAAATGACCCAGGGCCACGCTGCAGCTGTGCCCACAGCTCCTGCCAGCCCCGGGGACTGCTGGCAGGTCCATCCCCAGCTGGAGGGGCAGAACTGGGCCTGGGGCTGGACCCACCCTGGGGGCTGCGCTGCCGCCGCGCCCCAACCTCTGGGGAGGGCCCAGAGAGCCACGCGGGGCCAAGCCCACGGCATCGTACTGATCCCTGAGGAGCAGAACAGCAAACGCTTTAGAAATGACCTGAGGGTCAGTGGATAAGTGAGGACACCATAAGTGGACTGTTGTGAAGAGTGCGTATTTTTAACTCAATAGAAAAAAAACCAAGTAATTAACTCAGCTGTTAGAAAGCTCAGAATTTCTCCCATCTCTTCTTGGACTTGAAAATTATTTTGTGTATACTTTCATATGTGCATACAGATACAAATATATACTATATGTGGAGACAACTGGTGGCATAAATCAGAAATTATTAGAAAATATTTGTTCTAATGAAGTAATAATTTGGTGGTAATGTATTTCATCAGTGTAGCTTAAGGCTAAATTAAGTGGACAGACTTTATATGGATTCTCTAATTCTAATCTTCAAAATGCTATCTAATGTCTCATTAAGACTTTCATATAATGTATCTTAAGTACAGTCATTAAATATAGTTTAGGGAGATGTATGTTCAGATATTGCTTAAAGATGTTTTAATAGGCCCATTTACTCTGATGATATTAATGAGCTCTTAACACATATTAAGCTTCTAAAACTAGTGGTGTCTCCTTGCAGTGAGCAAATCAGCACAGGAATTGGGGAGGAATTTGGTGCTCCAACAGAGTCCATTTCCAGGGATTCTCCAGGCTCCATCTCTAGCTGTGTCAGCATGGGATGGTGTCCCTGCTCCCGGGTAGTGTCCCCTCTCCCGGGCAGTGTCCCCATTCCCGGGCAGTGTCCCCTCTCCCGGGCAGTGTCCCCTCTCCTGGACAGTGTCCCCTCTCCTGAGGTGTGTCTCAGGTGTGCGGGGGCTTTGTGTGGGGGGCTTTGTGCAGTCACATCCATGCTGCAGAGCTGCACGTTGGGAACTGGCCAGGCCCGTCTCAGGGTATGCATATTTGGCTGCATATCTGTTAAATAAACAGATGAGATATGTTAAGGGAAGAGCCAAATACAGGCCTTTGTTTAGATAAATTCTGCTTTTTGATCATCTAAAGTGAAGATGCGAGAGTAGTAATTAAGATAATAAAAACTGCTCGTTCTCTGTTGTCACTTTAATTCCAACTCAGAAAGTTATTGCAAAGAAAATTCTCTGGTTTCATCACTCAGCTCTTCTTAACAAATCCTTCTGAGTTCAGAGACTTTTATAATTACTAAATTGGTTTGTTAGAGGGAGATAATAGCAAATTTCTTCTTTTCATAATTGGACATTCCTTCCCTGTAGGCTAATGCAGGCGCAGCGCTCTCGCACACAATGAGCTGTGCTTTTGAAAAACCATAACTGGCTAATAAGTGCCGTGGTGTCACCGAAGAGTAATGGCGTGCTGATTAGCATAATTAATGACAAATGGTGGTGCGGAGTGGGTGGATAGGTTTAGCAGATGATGGATGCGGCGCGCCGGGGCCGAGCCGTGCGCGGTGGCGTGGCAGGTGGCACGGCTGTCCCCACGGCCCCAGCCCCGTGCTGGGGTGGCCCCCGTGCTCCTCCACCTGGCCAGGGGGTGCTGAGGGTCCCTGCCCGGGGCCGGGAGCTCTGCAGTGCCAGGGCCAGGGCAAGGAGCCTGTGCGCCACGAGCAGCTCTCACCCTCCGAGGGCTGGAGGGCCACAGGATGGGCACGCTAATCTGCGATTTGATTAATCAGGGCTAATTTGCATTCACAAATGAGACTGATAAAAATGGAGTTACCTTTTCACCTTTAGGGGGAGGAGGGATTATTTCTACGTTGTCTCTTTTTTAAGTGATAAGCAACTCTTTTACCAATAAGGATGAAAATACTTAATTTGCATTAGCAAAAGAAGCTAATTATTATATAGTTAATTAGCATCTGGAAATGAGGATTATCTTAATTACAAAGCACAGTTTCCTTAATAGCTACAAAACTGTAAGTTTGATGTGTGTGGAGATTGGTGACTATTATTATGTAATTACTGATCGTATTAATGGTGCAGTGTATTTAGATATCATTTGCATATGCAAATGAAATTTACCTGATAGAAATATGTGGCTCCAGTAATGATTTTGAGCGCTTAAAAATTAAATCCCATTAGAAGATCTGGATCCCACAGTGGATCTCCTCCTGCAGAAGAGCTTTGGGCCTGGCAGGGCCGTGGCTGTTGGCAGGAGGAGGGCACCTCCCCTGGCCCTCAGCCCCCAGCCCACGGGGTCAGGGACTTCCCCTGCAGCCGGGCATCACTGTGGGCCCTGTGCCATCCTCTCAGCGCTGAAGGCCTTAGCTTTGGGTCTGTGTCGAGGCTCTTGTGGCTGGGTGACTGCTCCACGGGATGGTGGGAGCATGTTCTGGGCATCAGGGAGCTCCAGGGCAGAGGATGGGTATCCCACATCCTTCCTAGCCATGCTCAGGATGAGTTTCTTTCCATGAACATGCAGGCATGCTTACAGAATGGAGAGCACGGTGTTGTCAGGGCAGCTGATCTAGCTTCTTTCTTCTGCTTTTATTGGAAACAAAGCTGCTGCGTGTTAAAAATAACTCGAGTCCCTTAAACCAAACCATGTCAAGAGAGGCCCGTTGTCTCCCCAGGGAGTCCTGTGGGACAGATGTTGGTCGCTCAGAGCCCTGCTGGAGGCTGTGGGGTGCTGCTGGCCAGGATCACAGGCCCTTGCAAGTGTGAGCATGTGCCCCTGGCCAGCGACCTGGCTGCTGCCCAGAGTCTGGGCAGCCTAGGACTGTCACAGGGGCAACAAATCCCACCTCACACCGTAGGTGGCTCAGCTAAGGAAAAAGCTTCCGGGGCCAGAGACTGTAACAATACGCAGCGTGTGGTTTTAATACCCCCTGCTCCTACCCTGCAGCGCTGGAAGCCGTGTGGATGTTTCTCTCATCAAGCAGCAGGAATTTACAGCTGCTGGCCAGGGAACACTGCGGCCATTGTGGGGCTGCCCGAGATGCTTTTTGCAACTGCTGCTGCAGCCTGCGCTGCCCGGCCGCCGTGGCAGCCAGACATGACATGTTTAATGACTTCCAAGGAGTCTGTCATTACAGCCAGAGCTGAAGGGAATGGAAAAGCGTCTGGGTTTCTCTTCAGCACGCAGCCGTGAGCGGCTGCTGGAGGAGTACCTGCCTCTGCCTCTGCCTTCACCTCCCCATCACTAAGCGGGCCCTGTCCGAGCTCTGCCTCAGCCCCACACGAGGGCCCTGGTTTGTATCTGCTCTGCTCTAATTAATTAAGGGTTGTGGCTTGGAAACAGCACATGCTAAGGTGTGATCTTTGAAGTTTAGTGTGGTGCAGAGACTTCAAAGGGGACATTTTATTAAAAAATAATAAAATCAAGAGCTCCTAAACACTTGCAATTTGAAGAGCTTGTTTGAAGTCTCTCCATGTTCTCTGGTGCTGATGGAGTCACAGTGCTGAGGTGCTCCTTAGGCGTCACCATGCAGTACTTAACCTTCACTTTATTTAAAAAAGAAAATAATCAAATCCAGGAGTACTTTCTCAAGTGTTTTCATGGCTTGATCTTTGCAGTAAAGAACTAATTGTGCCATGTCATGAGCTATGCAGGAAACGGAGAAAATCAAGGCTGACAATCAAATTAGCAAAAATGAAAATTTAGTCCAGGTCTGTTTTTTTAATCAAAGTCATTTCAAGACGAACAGGAAAGCTGTAAACCTTTCCCAAAGCAGAGATTCCTTCCCCAGCCCAGGAGGCCCCTGCTCTCCCACTCACTGCTCCAGGCACTGGGTGGATTGGTGCTGCTGCCATCCTGCTGCCCCCTGCCCCACAGCAGCCCTGGGGACAGCTCTGCTGCCTGGAGCCCCGGGACCCGCAGCACATGAAGTGCTCGGGGGCTCTCCTGAGCTTGGGCTCGTGCCTTGGGCAAGCAGAGCTGAGCCTGTACCGCCTGGCTGTGCCTCTGCCTGCACCTCTGTATTTCATTGTCTGACACAAAGAAGCTGCATGCATGTTGGGGTTGGTGTCTGCAGCTGGGGAACACAGCTGGGGCAGCTGCAGGTTCCCCGTTGCAGCTGGCTCGGTAGGAGCTGTCAGGAAAGGCTGCTTTTGCTTTTGGCCCCGAGGTTTTGCCATCGGGATTTGGTGTGGCTCCAGCTGCGCCCCGGTGCACCGTGGCACAAAGCACACACACATTTACTGTCCAGGTTGCTGTTTAAATCTCTCTATAGAAATGCAGGAGGAGGAGGCTTGGCGTCACGGAGAGCTGGTTTGGTTTGTAGAGCTCATGCCCTTCTCTGGATGCATTGCAAACTATTTGAAAGCATTTTTTCACACTTGGGAGCGGATTTCCCTGTACTAGGCGCAGCGTGGCAGGTTTGCAGGGGTGCAGAAGCAGCTCGGCAGTCAGAGCTCACGCTGGGGTGCATGGTGGGAGCCCGAGCTGTGTGCTGGGCGGGTGGCCTGGCTGCAGCCTGCCCTGTCCCGTCAGCTGTGGTGAGCGGGCACTCCTGGGCCCGGCCAGGNGCAGAGCTCCCGCCGGGGTGCGTGGTGGGAGCCTGAGCTGTGTGCTGGGCAGGGCCCGGGCGGGTGGCCTGGCTTCAGCCTGCCCTGTCCCGTCAGCTGTGGTGAGCGGGCACTCCTGGGCCCGGCCAGGCTGGGACAGGCCGCTCGTGGCCGTGCTCTCCTGCCAGCTCTGCAGAGCCGCCCTCACCGCGCTCAGCGCCTCTTGTGCCGCACAGAGCTCGTGTGTCCCTGCAGCCTGGCCATGGCTCCTCTCCAAGCGCTGCTGTGCCCGAGCTCTCTGCCAGCCCTCGGTTCTCAATCTGCTTTCAGATTCCTCCGGTGCCATTTAGCTGAAAATCAAGTTTTCTCTAAGCAGGGGAGCTCTGCTGGTTTTACGGTGTTGCTGTAGGCTGGATTATGAGAGGCTCTTCTCGGTAAAGGATGAACACTCTGTTAGCATGCAGGTCTGGAGAAAATGGGAACAGTTCTGCAGCATTAGAGAAAGCCCTTTCTAAAATCTAAGGTCATTTGAATTTTAAAAGTGGCAGTAGTGCGCTCAGTATTGGGTTTTTTGTTGGTTTGGATTCAGTTCTTCATTTTCAATCATGCAGGAAGATGTTTTGCAAGGGATTTATTTATTTATATATATATTTTAATATCAGAAATTGAAAATTCAAGTGTAAAAGGCGATGCAAAAGCAGCAATAAAGAAATCCAAAGCTATAAAAGCTTATGGTGAGAATTTAAGGCAGGAAAAACAGCTGTTATTTCCTTGAGAGTTAAGGTATGTAAAGTCTTCCGTGGCTGTGTATCCCCCAATCGTGGTGTGAGGAATTAGCGCTCACTGCAGTGTGCAAACGGAGCCCGCCAGGCTCTGAGGCAGCGATTCATCTGTACCCAGGAGTTAAATATGACAATGTTAGCATTTTTCATTTCCCTGACGTTACCATTAATAAAGCAATGATCCAAAAGAAGCTTTGCTGAGTCTGTTCTTTATGCTTCCATCACTCACAACTAGATAATTTCACACAGGATCGTTTTTAAATTAAATGACGATAAAAGTGCTCTGCTGTCCTGTGCTCACTAGTTCATAGAAGTCTATCAAGTCATTAATGTGTCATGACAAACTGGGAGTTGCATACAGGAGTAATTAATTATTTGCATAAATAACAGGTTGAACTCTGTGCTTTCAGCCACAATGACACATGCATGTGGTGGACATCCCGGAACCTCTGGCAGAGGTCATGGCAGGGTGAGGGCTGAGCTGGCACACGGGTGGTCCCACTCTCGCTCCCTTGGAGCCTGGAAGCTTTTGTGAAGCTTTCCAGGTTCTTCACTGATGGTTGCTTCGAGAGAGCATCTGATCTTTGGAGCGTTAGGAACAATTATACAGATTTTCATAATCACCATTAATCACCACATATTTTTCAAGATAATTACAGCAACTATTATTTAGATTTCTCTTTTATGTGCACATTGTAGAAAAGAACAAGTGCTTATTACGCTGGGTAGTGTAGAGAACTACTGTCTGAAGTTCTTTGTCATCCAGAAACTCATTATGTTAGCTGATGCTGCCTGTGAAAGTTCGTCAGCATGTTTAAATTAGGGTAGCATTGGCAGGTCTGATTATTTAAATCTGGTAGCTTGGCTAAAAATATAGTTATTCAAGGAAGATGAATTACTAATTTGACAACTGAGATTTAGTTGGAGTCTGCAGCACAGAAGGCAGCATCTCTCGAGTGCTTAGAGAAGGGTGACAATACTTTTACAGATTAAAGAGAGGATTTCTAAGCAAGCTAGCAAGTTGAATTACAGAGTGTGCTTTGGTGTCCTCCCCAGAAGAGCCTGAGAGCAAGTCTTTGTAAAATGCAGTGAAGAAGTAGCCACCAGGTAGAAGCCAGTTGTGTGTTCCAGTGAGGCATGTCAGCTATACCTCACCTCAATTTTGGGGAATTTTTTATGAATTTTGGGGATTTTTATTTTTTTGTGGAAATCTGGGGGATTTTTAGGAATTTTTTTTTTTTTTTACTATTTAGGGAATTATTTTGGAATTTTTTTAAGCATCCAAGCAGTGCCTGCCTGCTGTCAGGGGTTCATGGGAACACTGTCCTTTGGGGCTGGGCTTTGCCAGGTTGGTTTTGGCTGCTGGCTTCTTTTAACTAATTGCAGTGCCTGAGTTAATTAGCTGCGACCCTCAGGAAGGAGCTGGTCCTGGGAGGCAGCCATTGGGAACAGATTTCTTTGAGAACCCTGACTGTATTTTGTTGCATGTTGAGGAGGAGCAGGGTGTGTCCTGAGCTGCTGTGGGTGCCCTGGCTCGGAGGCAGCCTGCCGTGCTGAGCCCCTGGGTGCAGGGCCCTGGCACCAGCTGTGCTCTGGCCAGCCAGGGCCAGCTCTGCCCACCTTAAAGCAAGGAGGCTTGCATCTGCAAGGTGCAAACACTTCAGGCGTCTTTAGGAATATTTTGAAGTCCCAGCCTTCACAGGAGTTGAAGCCTGTGTGGGTCAATGTGTGAGCTGCTCCTGTGATGAGTAATGCTGTAAAATTGGGACTCTGCCCACCGTTTTTATCTGAATCAGCGGGCACACCTTTGGAAAGAACTGTGCTTTGTCATTCACCAGAACCACTGGTGAATGGCAAAGCATGGATCATTACAAATGATAAATCCCCTGGTGTTTATCCAGGTGTTATCCCCTGGTGTCACCATCTGCTGGTCTCAAACGTGGCACGCATTGACATGGAGGAGCCTGCTCTCGCTTCTGGCCACACTAAAACAGGAGCTGTGGCTCGGGGCCGGGGCGAGGTCTGTGAGTGTGACAGTGCCCATGGACGTGGTGACACGGGAGGATCTCAGCAGTCACTCCTCAGAGCCTGCCAGGAATGCTTTAAAGGCAAGAGGTAAAAAAAAAAAAAAAACAAAAAAGGAAAAAGGGAGAAATCAGAGGCTGCTGCTGACGTTTATTTACAGAACAGCATCAAAACTGGGGATATGGAATTCAAATGCCCTCCTAGACTTCAATTTGATTTTACTATGAAGTGAGCTGCTGCTGTAGAGAGCAGCTGTGTGCTGCCTGGCACTGTGAGCTGGGAGCAGTGGTCCCCCCATGCCCAGTCCCTCGTGCTGGACACGGGTTGGGTCCCGCAGAGCGCTGGGAGCTCTTCCCTGCTGCTCCTGGAGTAGCCTGGCTCTGGAGATCATTGCCAGTCTCCAGGAGCTTCTGTGGGAGGAGGGGGCCTGACCCGTGAAGTCCTCCTGAGCGTGAATAAACCCATCCTGGGCAGCAGCAGCTGTGGGTGTCTCATCCTGTGAGCGGGGCACCCCGCAGGTGAGGAGGGGGCACAGAAGGGTCCTTCCCCCAGAGCATCTGCTTTGCTCAGGGGGCAGATGCAAGGGGAGAGCCCTGCTCCCCGTGGGTCTTGGCCCCTGGGGGTCCCCAGTGCCTGGCTGCAGCCCCTCGGGTGGCCAGAGCGCTCCTGGAGCCCGGCCGAGCCGTGGGCTGAAGGGCTGAGGCCGCTGCCCTCCTGGTGCCGGGGCAGGCAGCAGCGCTGCCCCAGGCCTTCGATTCTGTGCAGGGTCCAGGATTGGTGGAATTTAAACCCTCGTGACACGGGTGCCTGGCTGTGAAAGGAGACGCTGAATGAGCACCTTGTTTTCTGCTCTCTGCCTTTAATGCATTTTAGCAGCAGGCTGGTGACGGGCCTGACACGGCAGCTCTGCACACGCTCCCGCGCTCGGGGAGCGCAGCATTAATAACACACTTCCATGCATCATGCCATTTTTAAGCATGATCGTTATGATAAAGGGCATATACTTAATTACAGGCCTGCTTAATTACAGCTCTGTGGAAGCTCGTTTGTTTAGGAGAGTGCTAATTGCGCTGCGGAGCCCTTGGCTCACCCTGCTTTTATCTGCTGCTTTGCTCTGGAGCTCTGAGCTGGGGTGGGCTGGAGCCCGTGCCCGGCACGGGGGGGCTCTGGGGACGCGCACGCTCGGCGCAACTCAGCCTGTAGATTACTTTACAAAAGCTGGCGTGTGGCTGATCAAAGAGGGTTTCTGTCGGATAACAAGTGCAGATGGTCTTTCAGGTTTAAAACTTCCTGGATTTGGTGATGCTGCTTTTCATCTGTTTCCTTTTGTTTCCCTCTGCGCTGTGGCTGCCACACAGCAGCTTTGATAACAAAATAACTCCCGTGGAGGGGGTTTTAAAATCGAAAAGAGACAAAGAAGATGTAAAAGGCTGAGTATTCTTAAATGACCCTTGTTTAATCACTGACATGGTAACTCACTGACGCTGCAGAAGTTAGAAGAAGCAGGCAGAAGAGCGCTGGGTTTGTGGGCACAGATGCTTTCTGAAAGAAAACCGTGTTTGAGGATCAGTGGAGGGCTTTTCACGGCTTAAACTTGCTCTAATTTGAAGGTTTTATTTCTTGCAGAGTTGAAATTTAAAGACTTCAGATGTTGCAGGTGTAAGTGCAATAAAGGGTGTATCTGAGGTGTGCGCTGCCTTAGTAACATGCCCTTTTCAGTGTGTGTGCCAATTGCTGAGTTACATGTTTTAAAAATAAGTGTCTCCCTTGTACTACCACATCTTGTGGGAGGCTTCTTGTGACATGGTGATAGCAAGACACAAAGAGTGATCGTTGCACTAGGATGAATATACGAGGTGGTATAAAGGCCTCTCAGTACTATTAAGGTTATGCTACAGAAAAAGCTGGGCTCTCTGACATGAGGCTCTGCCATGTGCTGTCATGCCCTCATGTCTGTCTTCGTAGTCCACTGGTTTACATCCTCCAGATGTGGTTTGCAAGTGTTTGAGCTCCACTGCTCACTGCTGAGTTTACACTGGCAGCAGCCAGGCCAGGGAGGGTGCTTGGCCCCAGGTGTTTGTCATCATCCTTGGTGTTTGCCCAGGTGGTGGCATCTTACTGCCTGGTACACACGTGGTGGTGTTGACTGCTTTTGGGGGCTGCAAGTCCCCTGAACCAGCTGTTCCTTTTCTCTTGTTCAGACACCACTGAGGTGTGCTGAACTGGTTTGGTGAGGAGGTGGTAAATAGAAGTGTGTCCTCCTTCCAGTTTGAAATGCTGTCCTGCTTTGCCAGCTGCATGAAATTGGAAAATACAAAATTGAGGCCATGAAATTGTATATGGATAGAGCAAGGAGAATTTTCTTTGAGTCCTGATTTGGTAGTGACTGACCCAGCTGTGTCTTAAATGGAAAAAAAAAAACCACTGGTGGCTCTGAGGGAGGAAAAGGCTGGCAGTCATGTTTGGGAGCAATCAGTCATGTGTCAGTGCTGTGAATACTTGTTCTGTCACTGGGAATGTGTGAAGTCGCATGTCAGAAGGCAGCTGGAAACGCCACATGTGATGTCTTGTCCCTTTCAGCAATGGATGGAGTGCCTTTTATGATTTCGGAGAAGTTTGCCTGCGCACCTGAAGGGGTGAGTTGCCTTTGTTGTTCTCCCAGTGTCTGAAATTCATCGTTTCGGGGAGAGTGATCACAAAACATCAAGACAAATTACCTGCTTCTGGGAGCTATTCTGTTGGGCCAGATACACACCCAGTGCTTGAGGTGGGCTGAGGGTGCATGTCGCAGTAGCTGCCCATCAGGTGGGAAAGGCTTTTGCCAGATTGCTTCTAAACCTGAATTGTCCTGGGATTTCAGGGTTTATTACCGTCAGAAGCAGGAATGGCAATGGGACTCCCTGGCGCTGAGAGCATTTCTAATTTCTTAGCATAGATTGTAAAGAAAGCTGCAGATGTAGCGTTCTCCTGGATTTACCTGCTGTGAGGATGGCGTAGTGCCCCCAGCTTCACCACTTCTGTTGTCACTCCAGAAGTTCAGGGCAGTGGTAATGGCACAGGACACGTCAGTGCCATCAGCTGCCAGCAGGGTGGTGGCTGGCTGCGGGCGAGCTGGAGGGGGCACAGGGCCTGCTCCATGCTGGGCACTGCAGGGCCATGCTGGCTGAGCGTGCTGCCCACAGCACGGGCAGGGCACGTCTGCTTCGCCCAGGCAGGAACGCTGCTGCTGGTTCAGAATGACCTCTGGGTGCCACTGGGCCAGTGCTTGTTAAAGTCGATGATCCAGAGCTCAAAGATTCAGTATCCCACTCCCAGTTCCGGAATCCGTCTGATCCTAAAGCAGCATCTTCTTAAAAATCAATTTACAGGAAGCTGTTAAGGCAAACACTGGGCCATCAGCTGTGTCTGATTTTTCAGTAGTGCTCCAGCTTTGTGCTTTCTTCTTCCTGCTGACAGGGGTTTTTCACATCCCTTGCTTTCTGAGAGGGTTGTTTATGGGCCGTTATTCCCAGAAAGCTGAAGTCCCTGCTGTGAGGACAAATGCAGAGAGATTAGGTCGTGCTAATCCTCCCGGCGGATCCTTTAGACACCATTGCCACCATATGGTCAGTTTGGTCAGGGCTCCCCGCAGCTGGTGCCGCTCACACCTCGTGGCATGCCGTGCTCCAGACTCGCCCTGCCCTGGCAGATCCCCCTGGGCAGAGCAGCACGGGGGTGAGTCAGTGTTGGAGCTGGTAGCCCCAGCCCACCGTCTGCTGTTCCACTCTGCTGCTGGAATGAGGAACGGGATCATGCCTGTGTTTACAGATGGTGTCTCTAAATCTCTGGTGATAGAGTGTTTGCTGGCTTTAAACAACAACAAACAGACAAACAAACACCCCCCTCCCTGACCCTGGATTTGACATTTTTGCTTTTTTCTTGCCAGATGCAGCCAGTTGATCTCTTGGGTATCACAATCAAAACCCTTGCAGAAATCGAAAAGGAGGTAAGTAGCCAGCCAGGCACTGAGCAAGTCACCAGGGCTGTGCTCACTTCTTTTTAAGAACCCTTCCCTTAAGGAAAGTACTTTTCTTATCTCTCTCAAGTCCCAGAGGACAGATAAAGTCAAGTAGTATGCCCAGGGTCAGGGATATGCCCTCCATGATCTGTGACGAGTGAAGACACTTCAGGTGGTGAATTTAACAGCAAAGTGTGGGGCCTTCTGTTTATTTCCAGATGTCTGTCTTGGTTGGCCTTTCTTTCTCGTGTCTTAGCAATACATGGGACAGGCAGGACACTCTTAGGTGCCTCTCCCATGTCAGGGAGGCAAATGGACTTGACTCAGCAATGTCAGGTAAAGACTTCCCTCAGTTTTTAGTTTGCTGATGCTGGGAAGTTGTTGCTGGGAGAACCGGGCTGCACTGCAGTGGGAGTGAGTGTTTGAGGAGCGCAGGGAGGAGCAGCCACCAAACGGAGGGTGGTTCTGAGGCATGCATGACGTATATGGCACGGTGCCAAGGAGCCGGCTGCTCTGCAAAGGTCCCTTCACATCTCAAGTCTCAGGCTAGGAGGAAACTTGTCTCAGCAGCACATGCTTCTTCAGGCATCTCTGGTCGCAAAAGCCTCCTCCTATGCCATCTAGCTGGGTTCGAGGAAGAGAGTAAGATGACCTCGTAAAGCTGCCAGGTTCCTTCTTCTCCACTTCTTTATTCCACTTGAGTCCTCTTGCCCGAATCCATCCTCTTCGCCTGAAAGTTTTTCCAGAGTACAAGAAGCTGGTCAGGCCCAGTTGCCAGGGCGTTAGCAGGCACCCGTGGGAGTGCCGTGGCCGCAGTAGTGGCTCTGAAGGTGCTGCCTGACAGGGGCAGTGGCTGACACTGCACCAGGCACTGCAGTCTGCCACGTGGCACACATGCCACCTCTCCGTTTGGGACTGCCTGTGTCTGCCAGGAGGCACTCTGGCAGCAGGGGTGCTCGGGGCTGGCGGCCCTTCCACGTGCCTGTCTGCTTTGCCACCCTTGCCCTCAGCTGCCCGGGGAGCAGATGGTCCCTTTGGCCAAAGGGAATCCACGTGGTGCTGAATTTCCATCCTCTCTGTGTGTTGCTCGGTCTGGGAGAGGTCTGGCAGCTCTGGGGCTGCCTGGAGCTGCCCTCCTTGTGCCCTCCCAGGCCTGTGGAGCGTGGGGACACCAGCGTTGGAATCATTTGTGTGGGCCAGGGAGGAGAGGCCAATACCTGCCTGCTCTCCCACAGCTCCTGCTCTGTAGCAGGCTATGTGTGTTCCAGTGTAATGAAAAGTATGATTATGCAGCCCATATTCCTTGATGAAGCATCTTGTCTGCACGTAGAGAGCTACACATATAAATATTGTGAATTTCGGCATGGCTTTATTTCCCTTGCAAGCAATAGCACCATTACAGCAAATCTTCTGGATATCCAAAGCAGCCAGAACATTCTCCCTGGAGCAAGATGCCTTGCAAAAAATATTCCCAAAGAATTCCAAGAATTACTGTTCTCTGTCACCACATTTGCAGATGTATGCACCCATCCTTCAAGCTGAAGGCAGCTGAATTTCAGGACTCGATCTGTCAGGAGAATGATGGAAATAGGTGCAAATCCTGGACTGCACCTGAAGTGCTCTCCTTACCCCAGGATGGCACAGCTGTGCCTGGAGGAGCACACGAGAGCTGGGCTGTGGAGAGGTGGTGAAGTGCAGGTGTAAGCGGCACGTGCCGTCACTTCATGGCTGATTTGGTGGATGTGGGACAGGGAGGAGGGTGTAGGACGGACAGTGCTGCTGCCAGGTCTCCCAGCAGGGCTCTGGGGGCTTGTCCTTTCTGCCCCTGCCCGTCCTGGGTGGGGCTGGGTCACTGAGCAGCACCTGGGCAGGTGCAGGTGACAGCAGAGGTGGTGGCACTGTCACTGATCACAGCTCTGTGGTCTGGCTGCTGGCAGGGTGCACCCTGTCTTCACTTGCACTTGGTGTGGTATAAAAAGTCTAGAGAGTCTAATTAGTAAAGGGAGCATCCAATATTCATCATTCCTTTTAAACTGATAAGGAAGGCAGTTCATTTAACCACTGAATTGCTACAAGTTTTCATGGGCTGTTCTTTACAAATATATTTAATGAAGAAGTTGTAAATCTAGAAGAGCTTAAAATTTTAATTTTACAGAGAAATATTTTTCCTTGTTTGCATGTTTGTAGTCAATTCTCCTGAGTGCAGTCATATGAAATGTTCTTTAAATGAACATATTTGCTAACTGGCATGATTTCAGATTTTAAAACATTGGTTCCAGCAATTAGGAGTTTCCTCAGTTCCCCAATGACTGGAGAGATTCGTCTTGATTATAATTGCTCTTAGCCACGCATATCTAATTTGTGTCTTTTTAAGTGTTAATTAGTAAACAGTTTGAGCTGACATCTTTATGCGTTTGGGTGTTGAAAAATGAGGCCTATTGCGTGCCAGCGGCTGCGGCATCGCGACAGGGAGCTGCGGCCGCGGGGAGTAAAGGCCTGGCACAGCCTGGGTACAGACTGGGAACAGGCTCTGCTACCGCCCCGGTACAGCCCGGTACAGCCCGGTACACCCCGGTGTAACCCAGTACAGCCCCGGTACAGCCTGGAATTGCCCCAGTATAGCCCGGTATAACCCAGTACAGCTCGGTATAACCCAGTACAGCCCCGATATAACCCGGTACAGCCCCGGTATAACCTGGTACAGCTCGGTATAACCCGGTACAGCCCGGTACAGCCCAGTATAACCCTGTACAGCCCGGTATAATCCGGTACAGCCTGGTACAGCCCAGTATAACCCGGTACAGCCCAGTATAACCCGGTACAGCCCGGTACAACCCGGTACAGCCTGGTACAGCCCAGTATAACCTGGTACAGCCCAGTATAACCCGGTACAGCCCGGTACAACCCGGTACAGCCTGGTACAGCCCAGTATAACNAGCCCCGGGCCGGGCCAGCGCTTTGAGGCTGCCCGGAGCGCCTCGGCGGCTGCGGAGCGCGCAGGGAGATGCGATCGGGACATCGCAAGGGCCGCAAGCGCGACCCTGGAGACGCACGGGAGGAGAGCCCGACCGCGGGGCCGTGGCGGGGGGGGGCCGTGGCAGCCCCTGCCCCGGGACC
>VWZN01008408.1:298675-316702 GCA_013396955.1 Regulus satrapa
TTTTCTCTGGTTCTTCTGCTTCTCGCGTTGTCCCCCGGCAGGCAGGGGCAGTGCCGTGTGCGGTCAGCGCTCCAGGTTCCCTCTCTGTGCTTTGCCCCACAGTACGACTACAGCTTCCGCACGGAGCAGAGCGCGGCGGCGCGCCTGCCGCCCAGCCCCACNCGCTGGGAGCCCGACGCAGCCCCTCGCTCATCCCCACTTTGTGACTTTGTGACCCTGCTGCAGGACGCTCACAGGATCCAGAGCTGCAGCAAACCTCTGCGAGCACAGCCCGGAGTTCGCGGAGCGCTGAGAAATCTTAGCCCTAAAGGAACAATGGAAGGCACGGCTGGGTGCTGCCCCACGAGCTGCCCTGGAGCTGCTTGGCTCTCGACACCTTGCACAGGAGGCTCCTGCGGCACTCAGGCCGGTGCAGAACTCAGCTGCTGTGAGTGCCAATCCCTCTGCCAAGGCCCGGGCACAAGTTCCGCTGTGGCTGGGATCAGTCTCAGACCCGCTGTGGGCACTGGATTTGCTGGAGGCTGGGGCAGCCAGGGCCCCCGACCCTCCCTGGGCACGGGCAGGGCAGGCAGGATGCCCAAGGTGCACTGCAGGTCTTGAGATGAAGCACCTTCACTTTGCACAGGGTGGCCATCTGTCTGTGTGGATCCAGGGCAGCAAGCATCCGGTGTTTCTTTCTGGATGGATGCTAGCAGCGACACCCTGGCAGTGCCCCCTGACCCCGGCCAAGCTGCCTGTGGACCTGCTGACAGCCGGGGTGCCATGGCCTGCCCGTCTCTGAGACAGTTCTCTAAGGTGTTCCCCGCTAGCTGCTAAAACAAAAGAGATGTGCCTGTTTCCTGGGCGTTCCTGGGGAAGCACTGAACGCTGACACGGCGCAGGGTGAGTGGGATGCATTAAACCCGGACGTCTGCCCCCCTGTGATCGCTGACTGGGCTTGCTCCCTGGCCAAACGCATGTCTTGGAGAAGTCCGTTGCTGTAATAAGTTAATTTACAAGTGCCCATCTGACTCTGTGCTGCTCTTTCAAGTCTCTGCTGTAGAACAAAGATACATCCTGGCAGCGAAATGGCAATTTTGGAGTAGGAGTTAAAATGTACAACTTTTTATATTGTAAAATACTGATTCCCTGACCCCACTGAAATGCAATTGCCATGGTAATGTAACAGTGTTGTTACACTCAGCCTGGGCCCTACATGTGCCCCGACCCACTTTGCACTCCCTTGGATTGATCTGGCATTTACTACTTCCACAGGGTGGTAACTAACAGCAGTTTTTGTACTGTCAGCTAATATTTTTTATTTGTACATAAGTAAAATAATTCTTGTCCAAAGATTCATTTCTGGTTTCAAGGCACCACACTGTGCTGCTGAGATAAAGAGCACAAAGTATCGTGACATTTGGGACAAACCGAGTCCAGATCTTTGCTTCAGCTTCTTCCAGTCAGGTAAATAATTTTCTGGAGCTGCCTCTGTAGACTGGCCATGTGGTTGGAGAGCAGAGACCAATTTGGTTGCATGTATGTTGTTTTTGGGCAGAAGAGTTCAAGCTGTACACCAGCTCTGGAGCCCTTGGGTGACCCCCTGGAAGTGCTCGTTTACTCGGAGCTTGCACCACCATTTTTAGTTGTTATTTATCCTGCAGTAAAGAAAAGCCAGACCTCACTGCCAGGCTTCACAAAGGCCAGATTGATGATGCTGACATCGACAAATGAACATACCATGGCAGCTTGGTCATTCGGCTCAGGTTCACTTCAAGTTCAAATCCACTCTATGCTGTAGTGCTGTGCCCATCTCATCCATCTTTTGTCTTTCTATTTTTCTGCTTGTAATTTGTTCTGTAGTTTTCTGTGACATCCATTTATAGCTTCTCCTGTGGCTCAGTGGTCACGGCAGGTAGGCAGGAGCCATCTGCAGCAGCGTGTTCCTCATAGCTTTGGGATGAGAGCTGACCTTCCCCGTTCACGGTGGAGGGACGAGGGCTGCGGGCTAGCACGGGGTCTGCAGAGCTCCAGGGGCAGTGCCTGCCACTGGGAGATGGAGGGACAGCTGCCAGGAGCTCCTCCTCGAGCCGCCTCTTCCGTGAGGGCAGGGTTGCCTGCACAGGGACAGGGGCTCAGCAAGGAGCAGGTCCTGAGAGCTGCCGAGCCCCACGCTCAGTGCCACACTCCCTGGCTGTGTCTGGGAAAATGGCTGTGGGGCTACGAGTCCTTTATGTGAGAGGAAATCAGTGCTTTAATATTCATACCAACTGCTAGGTTTGCTCAGCCTTCTTGGAGCAAATGAGCTCAGCTTGCTTTGCAGTGACCTACAGGAAACACTGGATACTTGAAACACTGGCAGGATACACGGCTGGGACAGGCATCTTCATCTTCAGGACACGTTTGTATACTTACTTCTCCCTCTATAACACTGGGCCAGCAAAGCTGCTTCAGGACTCACCTGCAAAGAACCTTGAGAGATGAGTTTGCTCTCCATGGTGTCCTGCACCACGGCCTGTTCCAAATGCACAGACAGGACAGATGCAGTTCCTGTGGGGCAAACACAGTGAAGGTGTTTTGAACAAAAAGCTGCACCTGCTGAGAGCCAGCTGAGCTCTTAGCCCTGTTAACCACAGGCTGGAAAGCAAGGCGATTCCAAAAGGGAGAGGGCTTGGAGCCGGTGCTTGGAAGCACAGCGAGACACAGTGCAGGGTGGTTGACTGTGTCAACTTCTCAGTCCACTGATCAGAGGAAGCTTTTTTTATTGCACTGCTGAATTCCCAAGAGCAGGGGTGTCAGGTCAGCATTTCCGCGGGAGGGTTTTATTGGCTGCTCCGTGACTTTTGTACTCACAGCAGCTCATTGCAAGGCTGGTCCTTGCATCCTTACAGTGAGTCCTCCATGCTGACATGTGCCGTGGCCAGTACCAGCATCTCTCTGCATCTGCCTCCCTGTCCGAGTGGTGACTGTGGAAGAATTGGCCCAGGCAATTAATGTTTAGGGAGTCTGATGCGGATGTTGTCTGGCTGTGGAGAGGCCTTCTGGAGCATAAGGGGAGGGGAGGAGTCTGTGGAAAGGAACAGAAGTGAATTTGCAGAGCTTTACCAGATGTTCTTGGCTACCTTGTCTGAATTTGTAGAACAAAACTGGTCTCTGGGTAGTTTAATCTTGCGGCTGTTGGAGAAGTTAGTTTGCCAAATTATTATACATCTGCAACAGAGATAGAAAAGCAGCAGGGAGGGGTTTGCTTACTGTAAAATATGCCTTCTGATGTGAATTCATAGTGACACGCTGCCTCCTGGATTCCTCACGGCAAGGAGCTGCTCGTGTGCCGAGGTGACTCGTGGCCACCCAGGCCGGGCTGTGCTGTCTGCTGTGTTGATCATGGAAAGGCAAGAAGTTAGTCCAGCAAGTGATGTAGAGTGTGAACTTCGTGATAAAATTCAAGTGTGAATAGTTGTAGCAGGTGTCTTTCCTTATGGGAGCACCTCGTATCTGTAGTTCATAGGAGTAAACTGTGTCAGACTTTCCCTGTGACTGTCCCTGCGTGTCCCCATGGTGTTTGTTGGAGGTTTCCTGGGAGCCTCCTGTGCAGTGGGAGGTTGTTGGTAGTCTAGCATTGGGCTTGTTTGGTTTCACACCCACCACTGCCCCCTCAGTGTCCTCGGCTCCCCAGACTGACCCCCCCGTGCTGCCGAGCCCGGAGCCCTCCTGTCACGGGCGCTGCGTGTGCCAGGTAGGTGCTGGTGGCAAGGGCACGCTCCACGGGCCTTGGCACTCCTGTTCTGTGGGGCCCTGAAAGCTCCTGGGAGGGGGGAAACGGGGTAGAGCTGGCGGTGCCATGCTGGCCTTCCCTCCCCGCTGCTGCCCAGGTGCCGCTGGCTCTGCGTCCCCAGACGCGCCCAGGGCAGCCCCAGGAGCCCGGAGAGCCGTTCCTGCTGCTCCCGAAGGGCAGGCACAGCCCGCTCCACCCACACCGTTACCTCAGCCGGGGGGAGCCCAGCAGCAGCGCCCGCAGTGGGGCTGTGCCACAGAGCGGGGCCAGGCCGCTCCTCTGCTCACACACTCGGTGAGGTGCTGCTGGGTTCCTTCGCCACAGGGAAACCAAACGCTTCGGATGTTCTGCTCGTTTGTTGTGAAATTGTTTCCTAACAGCAACAGATTTAAATGTCATCGTACAAATGGCAGATAGAAAGCTTTGATGCAGTTGCAAAGTGGTTTTCTAAGATGGTTGGGTTACTGAAAGTGATTTTACTGTGCATTAATCTTATGAATGTTACTATGTTTTATATTTATTTTAGATGACTCTCCTGTATTTTACAAAGGGAAGTTTCATTGTGTGATAACTCAGTCTGTATTCTTAATATAATTTGTTAAATGAAACTTGTTTTAATCAGATAATTCTGTGTGCTTTTGTGTTTTCATTTTCTGACTGGAACAACTACCTGGATCAGAAGGGTGAACTACAGAAGTGGCAACACGATCCCCTATAGGGAACCCACTCATCTGTGGGCTTTTTTTCTTGGAAATTGGATATAAAAAGCCTTGGAAAATGTATCCAAAACAGGTATGCTGCAAAGTCAAAGCCAACTGAGCTGGGTGTTCAGTGGGGTGGGATGGGGCCACGCTCAGCACAGCGAGGGTGCTGGCAGCCCTGGCCACCAGGGCTCAGCCCTGGCCGCGGGCTTGGCCTGCAGTGGCCACGCTGGCAGCAGTGCAGGCAGGCCCCTGAGGGGAATGGGCTGCTCAGCCGGGGGGAGCCTAATACTGCACTACACTGGAAATTGTTTTTCTTTGTGCTAAGTTATTATTCTTCTGAACTTGACCCAAGCTAGTGGTGCACAATCTGACCTCTGGCATCTTCTCACCCCAGACAGTATTTCTGTCTTGCTTATTTTGAGTGCTCTTTGAATTAAGGGAGATTAATACCCAAGTTCCCGACATTCTCTTCAGGCATATGTTTTTATAACCTTTTGAAAGCAGTACCACTTGTTCCACAAAGAAACTCAGAAGCAGCATCTTGTGGCTGCCGTGGGAGCTGTCATCGGCACCTGATGGAATGTCCTGGCTGGGGAGGAGGTGGAGTGGGGAGGACACGAGCCAGAGCGGGCCCATCCTGTGCCACCCATGGCATGCAGGGCCAGGGCTGTGCTGGTGGGGCCTGCCAGCATCTCCTCACCTGCTGCCCTGCACGGGGGCTCAGCCCTGTGGCACAGCACACCCAGGGAATGCAGCCGAGCTTCCCGGCCTGGCCAGGAGAGCCCCCAGCCCTGGGCTGGGACTGGAGCTGGCTTACGTCCATCATTCACTTGGTTTCTAAGGACAATTTCTAATTTCTTCTGCTCTGCTTTGTGCTTTGGGACACGGGAGCAGCTGTTTCTCTCTGGAGAGGTGTCTTGTGGCCATTCCTGCCCCAAGGAAATCCTCCCAGTGCCTGAGGGGAGCAGCAGGCAAAGGGGCTGGAGGCGGCTGGCACGGTCCCTGTGTCATCAGAGGGCTCCTTTGGGCTTTGTGTGCCGGTGGCTTTGGTGGTGTTTTGTTTTCTTTCCTCCTCTCCCTCCTACAGCTTTAAAAATTAACTTGCCTGGGGAGTTTCTCAAAATCCTTTCCTTTCTCTGGAATGATGGATAAGCCATGTAACTGATTGTCATGGCCCTAGGGGAGGATAAACATCTTCTGCAGTTTAAAATAAAACCTCCTCGCTCCTTGGTTAATAAGTGTTGAAAGAAGCACAAACAGAGCTAACACGGGATTTCCATGACTAACAAGATGACCACATCAGTGAATGTTGTTTGGGGTTAAAAATGACTCAGCTTTTGCTTCCCCTGGGTAAGATGTTTTATCCCAGCGCAGGAAAAGCTGCCAACAGCACTTTGAAGCTCTGGCAAACGCGATGGGGCCAGGATTGTGAACTGGGAAGTGTTTGAATGCCGGGTTAAAAAAACCCTCATAAACTCCGCTCCATGTGTGCGGATTTCTGGAAGATAAAGGAGCCCACAGCTTCATCCAGCTTGTGCTGACTCTTTTCTTTTCAAAAGCCCTTTCAGATGTTTTCACTTTTCTGCTTGCTTTGTTGAAAGATGTAAAAATTTAAGACAACCACAAAGTAAACATTTCAAAACTTTCTATTCTGAAAATTAGTGACATTTTCAAAATCCCTCGAATTCCATTTCGGCACTATCAGAAATGAAGATGTTTGGGGGGTTTTTTGATTGGCAAATTTTCCAGGCAGGTTTTTGTTTATTGATAACTTTTATTTTTCAAAGAAAATAAATTTATTATTCAGTAGAAACGCTAGATAAGTAGATGTCTTGTCAAAATCAAGCAGGTTTTCTTTATTAGAGTGAAATAGTAATGAACTCATCTGCTTCCAATATTTATAAAGAGTAGGGAAGGCCATTAATTCTGCTGCTTGTGAATAAAACCATCTGTGATTTCTTTCCATTTGATGTGTTTTGGTTTTAATATACATTTTTCACAAATAAGTGTAGGGATTTTTTGTGAAAATGTCACATTCAGAATCTCATAAAGAAGGAACGCAAGGAGGGGGAAACGAAATGTTTTGTTAGCTCAGTAATTTCTCACCTTGCACAGAGAGTAAAATTCCTGCCAACTTTAACACATTAGGCGACAGAATTACATGTTCGGCTCTAATGCAATCCATGACATGGAACAAGGCAAACAGAGGATGTTTGGAAGTTTGTTTTCCTTTGGGAATCACACAGCACATTTAACTTAATCTGTCCTGACACTTGAATTATAACATGAGCTTCTTTAAGGAAGCAAAATGGTAGATGCCTCTTTTTAAAGCAAAGCAGAAGTTAATAAAATGGGCAACACGTCGAGGAGAAAAAGCCCAAATGAACCATCATGCGATTCTCAGAGCAAATGGCTCTAGTCTGGGGTTTTGCCACCAGAAATGCTGGAAATCTGGTGACATCTTTCCACTGAGAGTGAAATTTGACCTCTAGAATTTTATTCGATGAAAGCAAAAGCTACAAGGATGCCCCAAGTGAGAGCACTTTGTAGTCGGACTTGGGAGTGTTCGATCTTAAATTAAACTGAGTGTTCATCCAGCTGCTCTGCCAGGATTTATTTCACAACCCTCCCAGCAGCTGATGTGCAGGAGGCTGCACTGTGCTGCACCTTCCTGAGCTCTACCTGCAGGGCTGAAGGAGACTCCTCTGCTCCCAGCTGTGCCCTGTGGCATCTCCCAGTGCCTGGCATGGGAATGGGGCTGAAAATCCAATCTGCTCCACGGAGCGCTGCTGGAAAAGGTTGGCTCCTGTTACAGATTTTTAGGCTCAGATTTAATGTCTGACAGGATCAAAGCAGATCCTTGGAGGTTCCTCTGAGTGAAGAAACCTGAAATCAAGTAGCAGATGTCCTCACCTGAAGCCCAGAATTCCAGGTGCTGCAGAGCAGGGCAGGTACTCTCCTGAGGAGGGAAAGGCAATGTCAGCTATCAGTGAAAAAAATGAGGAGAGGGCTGTGCTCTTCTCTCAGGGGACTTTTCCCACCTATGCCAAGCAAGAAAGTCTGTTCACTGGTTTGCTTATATTTTATAGTTTTAAAATTTCTAATTTAATCTGGTGTGGAACAAGAAATACAGTAATTTGTCCCAAACATTGTTTTCACCAAATTGAACAACACTGCCAGCCTGACAAAGACATAAAATCTGATTTTTCAACTTTAAAAAGCTTGACCAAATAGTTTTCAATCACAGGGCTTGGGCCAGGCTTGGGTGGGTTTGCACGAGCTCCACTCTCCCCCATGGCCCTCTGCAGGTCCCCCACTAGCACAGAAGCATCAAAATGGGGCTTTGAATGCTAATAAGGAAAATTCACACTGCATATTAAGAAAACTTGGGAAGGGGAAGCAGGCAAGGCCTGGGAGGTTGGGGAGTCTCCATGAGTCTTTGCCAAATATGTGTTGGGAGGGGGAGGCGAGGTGAACCTCAGCCTCGGTGTGGGAGGGTGGATCCTCCTTCCCATGGCTCTGCCCCTCCTCAGCGAGCACACCAGTGACTGTTCCCACAGTTACGGCAAAGGGATTTGGGATTTGGGTTGTTTGGGGTTCCTGGGGCAGGGTGACTCCAAAGCTACTGAAGTGTCAAGAAAAGAGGGAGCCCAGGAAGCCATCCTGCTGTAAGATCATTTCAGTCTAATTCCCTGCCAGGGGAACGCTCCCAGCAGTGCTTGAACACGGTGCTTATTCAAAAACAAGGCAAGAAGCCCGTGGAGGTTATTCCCTTTTGGGTGTCCCACGGGAGCGGGACAGGGCTTGGCTGGGATGCATCAGGCCAAAAGCAGAGGGATGGGGGGAGCAGGGTGAGGAGGGCAGGAGCGAGCAGGACGGCCCTGGGCCAGCGAGGGTGCTGGTGGCTGTTGTGCAGTGCCAGACCAGTCCCCACTGCTCGGGGGAAAGTGTCCACAGGCTGGGCCAAGGGCTGGCAAAACCCAAGGAGTGCAAACTTGGGGATATGTGAGGATCAGTTTCATGAGCTGTGGAGGCCACAGAGGTGGCTTCCTGTGACTGATTGGTCTCTGAATTACACAAAGACTTTCTGCTTTTCCCACCGGCGCATAACCCTGTTCCCACAGTCCCCAGCAATGACCTGTCACGGGTGGCAGAAGCCAGTCAATGGACTCAAAACCCTTAATGCGAGCTTTTTCCCCCTTCTAACTCTAAATTCCTTTTTCTGTCCAAATTCCTACTCATATGAACCTTTTAGGAACTTAATTATCCTTGAGACTTCTACCTCTCTGTGAAATCTGGTTTAAATCAGTAAAGAAAAGAGTTCAAAGTTATTGGGCAGGACAGGCAGACAGACAAGCACACAGGGATCACAGGAACCTTGTTTTCATAGGAAACTAGATTAAAGAAATCCCCCAGCAGTTAGCAGCCCCTCTGGTGGCACGCCTGCCTGGCAGCGGCGCGGGGCGGTGCTGGGGGCGCTGGGGCACGGCCAGCTGGGGCTCTGCTCTCTGGCACGGGCAGGGGGCTGCGAGCAGCCCCTGCCTCCTCCGGCCGGGCTGGGCTGGGCTGGGCAGCGGCGCTGGCAGCAGCCACTCTGCAGCCTGTCTGCTTCTCCCAGCTGGATGCAGATTCATGACATCCCTGCTCGCTTTGGCGTGCAAACCTGCGCCTAATTTCTTCTGAAACGGGCCCTGAGGAAGTCAGCAGATGGTATTATTAAAGCATTGAGCATCAGCAGCTCCCGAGATATTGTCAGTCTGTTAATGAGCTGATCAAACCGAGGAAGGCAAGGGCTTTCCCTACTTCTTAATAAGGAAAATAAGACCTCCAAGGTTAAAAGACTTCATTTAAACTGCACCAAGTTTATAGGTTGCAAAATGTTCTTTAATCAGTTTATTCTTAGAAGGCCCTAACTGCCCGTGAACAGGAGTGGACCATCTTAAATGATCCCACAAAAACACAGCAGCTCTGTCTTGGTGGGATTTGCTGGCATTTTGCTCCCTTAGTCTCCTTAACTTGCCTTATCCATGCACCTTCTGCAATTCTTTTGTGAACATTCTGTGCATCATTACCCACAGCACTGCCCCAAGACTCTTGATGATTTGTGAATTATTAGGTTTTGCCGTTGGAAAGTTAAACTGATTTTCCTATCAATTTATTTGTATTTGCGGCTTTGCAAATCTTAAATCCCAGCAGTTTCCCCAAGGCTGCAGGAGACACCAGCTGCACAAGTGAGCCAGAAATATCCTGAATTGGACATCTCTCGGCACCTCTCCGTGTCTTCCCTCACTCTGTCCCTGTCCCTGTGCACCCTCTAGATGCTGTTCTAGTAGCAGTGGAGCCCACTCTGTTGGCTTTTCATCTCATACTATCTGGAAGTCTGCTTGGGATTTTCCACCTGCAGTTTTGCTTAGAATTTGCACACCAGTGATACTGATATTGGAGTAAGTTGGAATCAGGTAAAAGTTTGGAAGAAAGCATAAATTATTTCTGCAGGAGCAGAGGAGCGTGACATGCCTTCCTCGCCACCACTGTCACCCACCTGAGACAGGTCCAAGCTGAAGAGCCCTTGTCTTGGGCAGCTTCGTGATATCCAAACTGCCAACAGGTAAACAAGCAATGATCAGAGAAGGAGCATACGAAGGAGGCCCCTTTAATTCTCTCCTTGGTGCAAGTGGGAAGGAGAACCCAGAGGTGAGGCCCCGTGTCCTGCAGTCCCTCTGCGGGAGCTGGCCTGGTGTGGTTGTGGGCAGCCACGGCCAAGGGGGGCCAAGGTGCTCAGCAACACTTCCTCCTCTCCACGGATGGCTGAGCTCACACCCATGCCATGATTTATTCCAGCATGGACATATTTATGCCATCTGATAAGCAGTGCCTGCTATAAATATGTCCATGCTCTCCCTTTTGCTATGCACCAGTGAGGAAGGGGCATGTTGTGATAAATTGACCCTGAAATATGGTGCATGTACACAGTTTCAAGGACTGGAAGGATCGGGTCAGTTTGGTGTCTCTGTGTTGTGATTCAATTTGTTATTTTTAAAGGTGTCTACTGAACTGTGGCTTCCAGGGAACACTTCCAACATTGCTGGTATTTTTAACTCTAATGCGTGTCCCTTGGCAAAACTCTATGAACAGCAATAAACAAAAAGACCCTGAGTTACATCTCGGCACCAAGGCAGGATTATTCTTCCCCTGCTGTGGCCCTGTAGTGACCAGTGAGGGCAGGGCTGTGCCCTGGAAGGGGACATGGGGGCAGCGTCCACTGGTGGCCTGGCAGCCCCTGCTCCTCCCCGGGGAGAGCAGCATCCCAGGGCAGCCAAGCCCAGCCCCGCAGCCCCTCTGCACACCCTGCTCAAGACCTCCAGGGAGCCCACAGCCTTTCTGAGCAGGACCACCCACAGGTTTGGGGTCTGCTAGCACCCTTTCACAGTCCTGGGTCACTCCAAATGTTTATGTGGAACAGGGAAATCATAAACGGAAAGGAGTCCGTGGGAAACAGCTCCCACTGGTCCAGACAGCAGTCTGGAAGGGTGTCTGCTGTGGAGGAGGGTGAAGGGCACTGACACCCAGCATGTCTGGGAGTCTCACTGAAGCCAGTGTGACCAGGTGAAGCTGGTTGGGTGCAAGGCTGTGTGATCAGGTCCCAGCTGATGATAAACTGAAGCACCTGGGCACAAGCCCTTTCTAATCATTTCCCTCAGATCTGGGGTCCATCAGTAGTCTGTCTTTGAGCTGCTGCTGCCTGCCTCTTCTCCCAAACTGTGAGTATCAGCTCTATTTTTTTTCATCTTTCAGAGGAAGTTTATAATTAGGCTGGAATTCTTTTGACAGAGGCAAAGGCCGTGCTGGTTTGGGTTAGATTGTTTTGTTAAGTTTTGAGAAAAACTGTCCTGCATTAAAGAATGTGTGTTGGTTACCAGAGGAATGGCTGAGACCTTCTCCTCTCCAGTATTCAGAGTCTTGTGCAGCTCTAAACTTGAGTTTCTTTTGTATTTAAATATCTAAAGCTTGTCTTTGCTTCTGTTTTCATGGAATGAACTGAGCTGGGGGGTGCCAGGGGTGCCACAGGCTGTGGAAGCAGAGGCTGGGCCAGCCTGGTTTGAGCTGCCCGTGGCTGTGCAAGCCCTGACCGTGTGCCAGGAGGGGCTGGTAAAAATGTTGGGAAGAGGGAGCTCATGTTCCGAGGTGTTTTGAGTGCTTGGACATTGCTGTACAGGGCAGAGTAAGACTCCCAGGGGGGAATTGGGTGAGCTGGGCTCTGCTGGCTGCTGTGGGAGGAGTTGGCTGCCCTCTCTCTGCTGTGCCCTTGTCTGTTGGGTTTGAGCAGTGACACTGGTGTCTGTGGCCAAAAATTACCCCTTCAAATGTAGATTTTACTTCTGTTTTGTAAAACCTCTTTCAGCTGTGTTTCGGCTGGGGGCTGGGCTGCCCCTGGGGCTCCAGTGCCAGGGGTTAGTGAGCTGGTGGTGAGCCAAGGCTGAGGCTTTTCACCCAGCCTGGCACCAATACATGAGCTGGGCTGCCACGAGGAGGGGAGGGGAGCGTTCACAGAGTGGGCTTAGCCACAGAAACCTGCAGCCTCAGGGAGCTCCTTGGCCCTGGCGGGTCGGGATCCAGAGGAGGGATGGCTCTGGTAGGGTCTGGGAAAGCAAGCAGCCCTTGCTTTCAGTTCTGGTGGCTCTTCTTGTCATTTCTGCTAGCAGGGCATGGATTTTAGGTGGAAAGATTTCTTGCAGACTCTGCATTGTTGAAGAGGCAGGAGTAGGAATGTCGGTGCCTGCAGAGAAGTTGCCCTTCCCACCTGGGGCTGGTCACCCCGGGGCGTGGGGAGTGACCCAGGCTGTGCCCGAGGCTCCCTGGGCTGGGAGCAGAGGGGCAGCTCCTGCCCTGCCAGCCCTGTTTGTGTGCCCCCACATCAGCGCAGTGGGAAAGGTCCAGCATGAATCCACTGCAAGCGTTTTCAGAAAAATAAAATAAATCTGGAAGGGTCGGGGCAGCCATTGAGAACTCTTCTGGTAAGACCCAGCCTCAGGTGGTGCTGGTGGGGTGCAGGTTTGTTTGTTGGGTCACCAAAACTTTAGAAAACACGCAAGCACTTAATGTAACCAAAAAGGATACTAGGTGCAGACTTAGTTCTGTGTTTACAGAACTATTTTGGAAGTAAAACATTTATTATTTTCTTTAAAAATCAAGATAGAGTATTTTTTCATAGCATAACACCAAAAGGAAAGTAGTGCAGCTTTGGACAAATTAGAAACAGGCTTGAGTATTAGGCTTTACATGGATGGTACTCAGGTATTAATCCATTAAAGTAATCAAAAGAGCTTAAATAAGAATCTGAAGGCTGCAATATATATGTCAATGAACAAGCTGTAAAACTTCCTGAAAAGGTGATTTCAAAGCCATATTGTCCAAGCTTGGCAAATTGCATATTTAATTATTTTGTCAGTCCCTCTTTCTACTCTAATCTTTTGGTGAAATACCTTTAGACATATGAAATCAGTTAAGGTAATTAGGGTATGATGGAATTAGGTGTTACTTGAATTTAAGAAAGATACCATCCTCTGCCTTGGTATAAAATGTGTGCAGACCCCAAAAGCTGGACTGTATTGTAATGTTTTCTTTTCCATAAAGATCAAAGGTCTCTAGCCCCTTTCAAGATGTTTGCAGAATTTGTTTCCTAATTATCCCACATTTACTTATTTGTGTGCTGAGACATCAGAGTTAACTCTTTGATTGTAAAGATGAGATGGGACCTTCCTCCAGATGACTGCGGCCAGCAAAGCCTTGCATCTCAAAATTGTTTTTCAGATTACATGGCTGCTCCAGTTCTGAGGTTCTGGTGTGGTTTAGGATAGATGAGGTGTTGTGTGTGCTTGATTTTAATACCCAGTCCTCTACAGCGCAGATTTGGTTTTCTGCAGTAAGAGTTTACACCTTCATTAATATCCTTTACAAGTTTACCAACTCTTGGTAAGCAACAGTAAACTATTTAGGCTTTGATTTGTCTGGGATTTGGGACTGTTTTCACCAAACCTTTATGGTCTTTCCGTGATGTGGTGCCGGAGTTTCTTCAGCAGAATTTTCTATAAAAGGTTTGAAATTAGAATTTCTTGGCTCACTTCATTGACTTTATTTTCCCCCCATCTAGAGAGATATAAAAGACTGACAGGACACCCCAGAAATGTGAAAACAGGCTGTAAGTTTTGCAGTTTCAGTTGCGAAGTTACAAAAATAAAGTTGATTATAATAGCATGAAATCTATAAAATAAAAGGTAAAATGTTTATAGGGGAAGCCTAATATGAAACATTTTAAAACAATGTGTTTTATTTACTTTTTATACATTTCCTTTCTCATATTCTTTTGAACTTTTTTGAATCTTCTCATATGTTTCCTAATTACATTTGCCTCTCTGACTCCTGTCTGTTTCCCTGGGCGCAGAGGGGCTCGGGGTTTGTCTCGGTTTGTGTTTGTTCCTTCCCTTTGCAGAAGCTTCGGGCGGTGTCTGTGCAGGGCGGCGGTGATCGGGAGTTGTGGTAGCGGGTGAGGGATGAGGAGGATGAGGATGAAGGCTCTGCCCGGGGCCAGCAGCGCCTCCGGCCGCCGCTGTTTGCTGTCCTGGGGAGCTGCTCGCCCGCTGGCAGCCCCGGCTCTGTGCCCGGGCTCTGTGCCTCTGCTCTGTGACAAAAAAGAGCCCCGCTGCCTGTGCGGGATCCCCGGCGCTCGAGGAGCAGGAGGGCCCCGGGCTCTGCTGCTCTTGGGCTGTCCCCCCGAGCGGGACAGGGGTCCCTGAGCTTGTCGGGGTCTCGCTGTGTCCCTGTCCNCGGGCTCCCGGTGCGGGCTCCCGGTGCGGGCTCCCGGTGCCGGCTCCCGGGGCCGCTCCCGGTGCCGGCTCCCGGTGCCGGCCGTGTGCCGCGAGCCTGCCCCGGCGGGGTCAGAGCCCGCAGCCCTCCTGACCGATGGCCTTAAATGCTTCCCCGACTTCTGCGGGGTCTTTATTTCTCTGCCATCTCCGCTCAGGTGTGAGGTTACTTATTGTCGGCTTTTTCCTCCGCTTTTAAAATCCGGGGAGGTTTTCTTTCGAGTTCACCGTTTCAGTCTTGGCTCTTAAACTGGTGTTTTGTTCGGTTTCCCCCCCAGTATTTATTATTTATCTACATAGGGTTCTGAATTTTTCTCTTTCACGTGCTTTGGTATGAATCGTTTTCCTCCTCAGTAATCAGTATATTACTCACCTCTTCAGCACCCCCAGAAGCCAGGATTCATTTCAGTATTTAGTTTGTTATTGAAGTCAAGAATTATAACATCATAGCTGAGCTTTTGACATTATGTAGCCAGCTTGGAAAAGGTGGGTTTTTAACTAAACATGCACTAAAATACATCTCAGATTTTTAAAACTAAACATGCACTAAAATACATCTCAGATTTTTACAGCCATTAATAATTATTCTAGGTGATGCTCTGGACTGAGGGCACATCCTTCAGTCTGGGCTGGGCAAAACATTTAACTTCTTTGTTTTCTGTAAATTTGCAAATTTAAAAAAAAAAAAAGCCTGAATTTGAAATGAAAAGGCATCTTGGGTTTTTTTTAGTGATAGGCTTGTTAAATATAAAGAGGTCTCTTATGCACTTGGGTAAAACTTTTAACTAAGCTTGAACTTTGAAGTGTCACAGGAGCTTTGGAAACAGTTTACCCAGGGGCTCTTTGAGGGGATGTGGTGCTGCCCCTGGCAGCTGCCCCTGGTGCCTGCAGGAGAGACACTGAGGGGTTTCAGACCAATTTGGTCCAGCCTCATCTCAGAGATTTCTAATCTGGGCTGCTTGACGTATGCTGAACTGTTTATTTGGCTTCTGGCTGCTATTTTGTGCTGAAACCCCTTCGCTGGAAAACCACAACTAGAAAGGGGGAAAAAAAAATCCAAACCAAAACAAAAAAGGGCATGGGAGAGGAAGGAAATACAAAGATTTTACTGAAGAACTTGTGTAAGTTTTGAAACGAAGCTGAATTCCTCAAAGACACGAACTCTGTTGTATTGCCATGAATAGCTGCACAGAAATGAACTCCCAGCTCCTGAGTGAACACAGGGACCTGGGAAAAGCTTGAACAACAAACGGCTGCAGCACACGCCATGGAGCTGCTGGACGTGGAGGTTTCACTCGTGTTAATTACTGTGATGAGCAGAATAGTCCTCTGCACTCGGCATCCTTGGGAAACCATAGATACAGCTCTGTTAAGAAGGCTTTTAAAAATTTATTTTTAAAGTTATCCTCATTGAAAAAAAAAAAATCTGTTATTACTGGCAAGAATTAATTGCACTTTGTTTTTACTTAATTCCAAACAGATGAATAACAGGTCGGTAGCATACATTAATTCCAAGAAGCTCTTACCCAGACGAGTCCCCAGTGAGGAACTGGCGCTGCCCTGCTCCGCCGCCCGCGCTCTCCGTTCGCTGCAATTTGTGCTGCAGCTTTGGCCAAGGCTGCAGTCGGTCCCTGTGCCCGTGCAGCTCCGAGCCACCTCCCGTTTGGGGTTAGGCTGGTTGGGCGCAGCGAGGAGCACGAGTTCCCCTGGCCCAGGAGCCCGCGGAGGGTTGGGGTGTGCTCAGCCTCTCCTCAGACAGGTGCACAAACACTTCCCCCTTTTAGGTGCTACCTGCTCTTTACTGGACGTTTATTACAAGTCGATGCAATTTCACAAAGCACCTGCATGCAATAAAAGCCCATTACATGTGTGAGGCCTTAAGGAAATTAACGGTTCCTCCCTAGGGATGCATATTTTGTTAAGATGTTTATTACAGATGAAGTGGTCCTGGGGTAAAACATTAACAAGTTGTAGAGTGATAAAAGGAATTTTATCATTTCTCAGTGACATAAATAGGAAGAAACCTTTAACTAAATCTATAAAATTCCTGTTTCCTAATGAATTTGTTTTAACTATTTATTAACTGGATAAACTTATACAGGCTACATTTTGGGTTTTTTCTTTCTCATTCCCTCCCAAAACCTAAGCAGAAGGCATTGTCTATGAACTGATGAGAGCTCTGGTGTTCCAAAAAGGAACTTAATGTCTATAACCTTTTTTTTTAAAAAAATCAATTCTTCTCCTCTGTGGGTTTAAGGCAGGACCCTAAACTTCAGATCTTTCTTGTGATACTGATTTTAGAATCAAATGCAACATTAAATTCTGTGAGATAATAATGCTAACTTCTTATGTTACTGAAATTACATGTTATATTTTAGGTCCCAGGAATTTATTTTTGGTTGCCATTCCTCTTTTTTTAACACCATATTAACGAAGTTTGCTCTTTACCATTATTAGAGATGAAAGCAGGAGCACTGCTTTGGACTGAGAATGCTCCATCTAATTGAATTATATGAATGCAGTTAAATGTCTACTTCAGAAAGGCCATATTCACTTTCAAGATTAGTTACTCCAAGAGTTAATGGCCTATTTAAGCAACATAGTCCAAGAGCCAAACACAGGTGGGCTGTGTTAATAACTTTATTTAAACCGTTTTTTCCCCTTTTGAGAGGCACAAGCCATCCATTAATGCATTCATTAGAGTTTATGGCATAGTTCTGCTTTTCTCCTAATGACACTATCCAGACTCAAACTTGCTTGGCTAATTTAGCCCAGCTGCCCTTTGCCTCTCAGCAACAGGTCCCTTGTTCTTCGCTCCTACGGGCTGGAGTGTCACGATGATTAGTTTTTGGTCATTGCTGCCCTTTGCGATATTGTTTTGCGTTTTCTCTGCAGCAGAATTTACTTTTTCCTCAGCGTTTTTGCCGCGGGTTTGTGCGCGGCAGCTGTCGGAAGGGCCCTGGCAGTGCAGAGGCACGCACAGAGGCTGCAGCCCTCGCATTCCAATGTGATTGAACATGGTGCTTTATGACTTGACTCTGACCAAACAAGCTCTCGGCTTTTAATATCCAGCTCTGCCAAAGGTATTTGTGGAAGTTCCTCACAACTGCGGCATCTGAGGCTGCCTGGACTCTCCAGTTTGCTGCAGAGGTGCCTCTCACAGATGTCAGTGCAGCTGTGGAGTGTGTGACCGTGCGCAGCCGTGCCCGCAGTAGCTGCAGCGGGGGTGACCTGCGTGCGTTTAGTAAGGAATTCCCCGGGCACTAATGAACATCACAACAAATCAGAATGACCAATGCATCACCGGGAGAGGAAAAGCCAGGGTGGGTCAGGCTCTGCTCCGGCAGCTCCTGACGCTCGCAGTCCCTTTAGGAATGTTTAGCCGGTTTGGGGACGCGTGTCTGATGTTTCTGGGGGTCCTGTGGTAGCCGTCGGCCTCCGGTCCGAAGTGCCACTCCTGATAAACTCGTACAAACAGCGGGGGTGGCCTTGGGCTCCACGAGGGGCTGGACCCGAGCAGCCCACGGCGCTCCCGAACTCCAGCGAGCACAGGGATGCGTTCGGGCCATTCCCAGCGGCTTTCTGGGGAACGGCGCCTTGCAGCCCTGCTGTCCCCGCACCCAGCGAGAAGGAGCACAGCTTCAGGGGGAGGCAGGGATGCTGCCGGTGGAAGCTGTCACTTCTGCACGAGCTGGGCGAATTCTCG
>VWZN01008411.1:0-18530 GCA_013396955.1 Regulus satrapa
TCCCATCCCATCCCATCCCTCCTTCTGCTTTACTCATCTGGCACCCTAAAACTCAGAGGTGGTGGGAGTCCCAGTGCTCAGAGTGTGAGGACCCTAAGGGCACCATCTCCAGGGATTTCAGGTTTGTTCAGCCAAGTGAGACCTGTAGTTATTCAAGCCTGGGAGAGTGAAAAATGTGAAGGGAAGTAGAATTCCTATTGGATGTACAGAAATGTCAAGAGTGTCACTGGAATTTTCTGCCACACAGAGTTGCAGAGAGGGATATACCCTGAGGAATGAGCACTTACTCTTCTCCAAGCCTTCCTCGGCAGCCATGGTCTGAATTTCCCCTTCCAGGAAGGAGAATAGCAGCCCCGGAATAAACAGTGTAGGAGGTTGATCTGTACAGCCCCAGTGCAAAGCCTATCCAGATCTCCACAATCCCTCATGGGACAGCTCTTGTAGGGCTCTTTGCTTCTTCCAGGGTCAGGATTAACGAACAAGGGATGACATTTCTTGTTCGGACACAAATGTTTATTACTTCTTGTCTGTATTATAGTCTCACAGAACAAGCTAACAAACTAAAAATGGATCTCAAGGTCTGTCTCTACAAGGCCTTTTAATCATAAACTAACAAATTATCAAATGACACCTAAATTATTTTTACTTTTAACCCAATAACGAGCCACCTGTGGTCCACATTGTGGACTTTTCTACCCAATCACACAATATCACCCAAGAAAGTGAAAAAAAAAAAAAAGGACAAACCTACACCCTAAAACCTCCATCTTGCTTTATATACATTGCTATATCCCAAACCTTAAAACTGGAAGTTTCCCACCATGTAATCTAACACACTTCTATTCAATTCCACACCCATAATCCCAGTCCCATCACTCAATTTTGGAAGCCTTCTCCATAGCCTCATGTCAAATGCAGTGTTCTCCTAGGGGTCAGGGCCTGCTAGCACAGAAAGCTTAAAATTCTCTGTGCCCAGGGTTCCAAAAAACTCTGTATAAACAGTGAGAGGATTGAAATTCAGAGCTTCAGCTGCAGTGTGCTAGACACTGATTTAGACTCCAAAATAGCCCATCTCAGGTAGCAGCAGACACAGGTGGTGCTTGCAGTGCCCTGTCCTGTCAAGTACCTCCTTTATTGGCACAGAAGCAACCACAGCTTATTTGATTCTTATAAACCAGATTTGTTTGCAATATCAGTGGTGATGCCAAGCTTCCACAGAGCCCTGTTTCATTTATGAAAAAACATTGTTTTGATTTGGGTTTATGATTATTTTTTTTCCTCTGAGTCATATATTTGCAGCATAGGAACAGCAAAGCTTTCTCCAAGCAGGGAGAGGAGCAGAATTGAAGTGTGAGAATGTGGAGTAAAGGTAATTTTGATATGATGTTGTTTTGATGAACACAATTATTTTTTAAAATGATGAAGCCTGAGAAAATGTGCTTTTAAGAAAATAATACCCAGAAACTTTCATGGCAGAAGCAGTAAGTGCACTAAGATAAAACACACAAAATTTCTCCCAGGCACTTGCAAGTTTTTCACAGTTCCAGAGGGGAAACTGTTACTGATCCAATGGCCTCCCACCAAAACCAGCCAGAGTTATTTGCAATAATACAATCAAAATATAATAATTTTTAAAATAAAATAAATAAACACCAGTGTGATAACAAAAATCAAGATGAGAGCAGAATCCTCAAAACGACCTGTTATGCAAGTCAGGACTCTGGTTTCAAAGTGCTTTTGGTGGCAGAAAAGACAACTGGCAGAGCTTTTCTTTGCTGAGAAAGGCTGGGTGTCGGTAAAGCTCTAACTCTCCTCTTTGCATAGCCATGGTTGGATGCTTTTACTGATAATTTTCAACCACTCATAAATATTTTATCTGAAAGCTGTACAGCAACCTCTCCTTAGCATGCAAGCAGGCATTTGACAGCTTGCAAAATAGGAGGTGAGTGTGCAAGGTGGGCTGAGTGCCCAGACTTGCAGAGAGCTGGTGGGCAATGCCCTTTATTACCCTGAAAATCCAAGCAGCCTCAGGAGGAGGCTACAGAAACCCTCTGGCCAGGTCAAGTGCGTTTTCACAGCTTACAGTTCAAAGAAAACTCCTCCATCTCCCAGTTGACCTGAGAAAAATCCATAATTTGCAGGGCCTGAATTTGGGTATTTATCATACAGTTTGAGATCCTGAGGGTTTTGACAGAAAATGCAGGAAAAGTTGACACAACAGCTCCAGTTCAGGCTCAAAATGCAGTATGAGCACACACCCACTCGCTGTGTTGTCTAGTCCTACATAATTCCTAAAAAAAATGAGGAGTTTAAGTAATAAGAAAAGCATGGGGTGGGGGAAAGATGCTGTTATTGAAAAGTAACTTTTCCCAAGGCACAGCACGCCACCAAGTCCAGTAGTTCTGCCACAGCTAAGTGCCATTACTTTAAAGGAACAGTCCAGGCAAATGAGGCCAAGCAAAGGCAGGCTAAGCAGAGCAAATGGAGCTGGCAGAGCTGCTGACAGAGGCAGGTGAGTCCCAGCACGGTCAGCGCAATGCTGTGCTGCAGTTCTTGCTGCAAGAGCAAGCGCTAACCTTGCACTAATTTTCACACTCTTTATTTTCCTTCTCTTCACACGGATTTGTTAAGCAGTGCCCTGTCCAGAAGAAAGGGGAGTTAATAAGGTGTCAGCTTTTCCAGACCCCTGTTTTGAGGAAATCTAAACTTCCAAGCTCAGCCAAAGCCCTCCCAGCGTGCCCACCTCTCCTCCTCCCCACCGACCCAGCCTTTGAAAGAAAAGCTGCCTGCCTTCAGCCATTAGGCTGCTAAGAGCCTGGCACTAACACTATAAATATCCCATATTCAAACATTACCATTGAGCTCCCAGAGAAGAAACCACCTTGATTGAAGAATGAACTCATTAAGGGAGTGAAGTGACAGCTCTGAGCAGGCTCCCTTTGCAGTTTCTAAATGCATCTGCTCTGATGGGATTAAAGATGCATCCCCCACCAGGAGCAAAGAATGGCCTTAATATAAGGTCTGCCTCTGGCTACATCATTAAGCAATAAGACATGACAGGCAGTGTACTTTCAGGGGGTTTCTTGCATACTCAGGTCTGCAGTGTCACAGTGGTCATAGCAAAGCAATCTTGCCCCCCAAGAGCTGTGCTCACTGCACTGGTGCATATTAAACACAGCTCTCAGCCAGCCAGACACTGTGTATCTTCAATGCAATAATACAAGAGAGCACCATTTTTTGCATGCTAAACCATTTTTGGATGCAATTCATCCCAGCTGCCTAAACTCCAAGCAAACAGGTTTTAGATTAAACACACATAAGTCGCTGGATCTATTAAAAAAGATTTGTGAGCAACCATCATTTTAGAGTTGCTAATAACAGGACAAGTCCCAGAGAATATCCTGAGCAAGTGCCATGCCAAAATATTCCCTGATGGGTGTGGAGAGCCAGCAGTGATCCCACAGGGCTTTGACACCTCACTGTGCACAACTGCAGCAACCCAGGATGTGCATCCCCATGGGTATCGCTCTTTAGGAGGCCTGAGAGAATGGCACCTACACTGGCAGGGAACTCTGCATCCTCTACTGCCACCTTGATGTAGGTTTGCCCTCAGTAAACACCATTTCTGTGTGAGAGTGCCACCCATCATCACCAAAGCAAATAAAGTGGTTTTAGAGCAGTTTACCTTCTACTACTGCATACACAGGGGAAAAAAACCATCATTTTTGTCCATGGAGGACATACAAGTGCACACCCTACAACTAGGGAGTGCCTACATCTGGCACAGCCACGACTGCCAAAGAGAGCAAGACGGACACTGGTGACTGGATTAAGGGTGGCAAGTCCATTTTAAAAAGAACAAAAGGGTCTTGAACCTCTCTGATTCCAAATAGTGGGGAAGAAATTAATGTAGGTCCACTAATAACTGCTTCCAATGTCAGTCCTTTTCCACACATCAGGTCTGGCAGCTCTTCTTGCCTCTGGACTCACTGCTAACTACAGTTGCTTGAATGTATTCATAACCTGTTGCTTACTCAAATAAATTTTTCAGAGCAGAAATTCTCCAAAACTCCCTCAAGGTAAACACCTAAAAATGAAGATGTGGGAAAATACCTTCAAGATGCTTTCCAAAAGCATGTACTTTCCATATACTTTCCAAAAAGCAGTTTTCTTTTGGACTGCTATGACTGCAAAATGCAAGCTGCATATTTCATGTCTTCACAACCCCAAAAGCAAGTCTGCTCCACATGCAGTTTGGCCATGTGATTTATATATCCTATGTGAGTAAATCAGGAAAGAAAATTACATTAAAAAAAAAAAAAAAGTCAGTGAGGAAATTGTTTCTTAGCTCACAAAGGGCCAATCATATGATCAGATACCATAAACTGAAAGAGTCAGGTGCTCACATCTGCTGTAATAGTCTGACCACAGCAAATGTTCTCATCAAGCAAGCACCCTTACTAAAGATTTCAAGGGCTTATACCATCTCAATAAGCTATGAAATATGTAGGGCTTCTCTCACAAGCCTGGGGATTTTTCTAAGTTGCTTAAATGAATGCATGTGGATGGGCTTAGGGCTGGCCAGCCCAGCACAACCTGCAGTGGGCATCTTTAGACTCATTTAATACAAGAAAACACCACCTGAACTATCTAAGGGCTTAGTTCTCCATTCCTGAGAGAGGCTGAGCCAGAACACATAAAGGGTATTTCTCTGCTGGCTCTGAGATTTGTAACCAAAGTGTTTCCTAACAGTAAGAAATCACATAAACAGGAAAGAAAAACAAACATGTCCGATTAGCCAGGATTTTGGTTTTTGTTTGTTTGGGGTTTTTTTGATGGAGTTAGAAAAGCTTAGACCACCACCATCATCTCTCATTGCTCCATTCAAACAGAAATCTTCACTCCAATGTTTTAGCCAAGAGGCTTCTGTTTCTACCTGAGAGGGACTTTTCCATCCACACAGATGATGAGCTCAAAGACACCCTGGGACTCCTCCTACCCTACCCCTCCTGTATTTTTTATCAATCACCCAGGTTGGTGTGCAAGCTCCCAGCCCAATCCCTCACCGTAATACAGCCACAGCCTCATTAAAGCATGAAAATTTAAACTTCTCGTGTTCTGCAATATTTACAAATCTGTGAGAGTAATGCAAGCAAATGGCAGCTGTCTGGGGCTGAGGGAAACTGCTGAGCTGGGACACTTTCCACCAGCAAATCTGTTCCCATCTTTTATTTACAGGAATTTAAGAGATTTTATTAGTCATAGAACAATTCACATTTCAAGACAAGTGAGGCCACACAATTGTACTGTACTCAGTAACTCCCAAAATGCTCCCAAATAACTCCCCAAATGCTCCCAAATTTTTTGTAGAAAATGCAGAGGCTGAAATTTTTCAGGCTAGAAATCCCCATTGATGAAACCCAGCAAGGAACCCTGCTGCAGGGGGTCCCACCCAGGCTGTGCTACACCAACCTCTCCAGGCAGAGGGTGTCCTGCTGTGGAGTCAGGAGCTGGCCCTGCAAGAGAATCTGCCTCTGCACTATCATCCTCTGAAAACTCTGACAGTCCCTTCTCTGCTACATATTTCCTACTGGCATGGGAACCACTTTGCTAAATTCATATCTGTCCAACTTTTTCAAGCTTATGTAATATTGGATAATCTTTCAATTTTAAATTGAGGTGGATTTTTAAAAGCTGTTTAAGTTCTGTGCCACCCAAACCCTTTTTACACATTTGCTATCATGTTCCTAGAAGCAGAAGGGCCACATTGCAAGAATATTCCCATTTCTTTTATTCACAGGCAGTTTTGTGTTACAGGTTCCTTTGGCAAGAAATACCAGTAATATGCTTCCATCCCTGAAAATATTCATTTGGTGGGAGATGTCCCTACTCACTGTAGTGGGGTTGGGTTAAATGATCTTAAAGTTCCTTTCAACACAAATTATTCTATCATTTTATGTTGGGACAGAATCTTTGCCACCATATGGAAAAATTATTTCCTTGATAGCCATCACAACCCACACCACCATCATCCTTTCTGAATGTATGTACCATTTAGGGACCAGGAAATGGAGAGAACCTGATCCATGCCACAGGCAAACCATCTTCCTGAAAATGCCTTATCTTGATGCCATTTGCTGTCAGACAGGATAAAGCCCCCTTTGGGAAGAGGATGCTGATGAAGAGAGCTACAGAAACAGTGAGATAAATGTGTATTTACCAATAGTTTATGATTTATATAGGATGAGAATTGTCTTGTGTGAGGATCTTCAAAAACATGAAGTGAAGAAACAGTTAAAGTTTTCCAATAACAGAAAACAAGAAGACTCATAGCATTTGAAATGGATTGGTTTTTAACAAGAACATTTGTAAATTCAGAATTTATAGACAAGGCAGATTATAGGAACTCAGAAACCTCCTTAACTTCAGTTGACTTCAGCTTTCTTTATAGAATTACCAAGCCTGCTCTTTTTCCTCCTTGTCTTCTGTCTCCTTTGTCTCTTCAGAGCTCTTCAGAAACCTTTTGAGAGCCCAACACACAATCTATGCAACACAGAGCACAGTGACCTCTCTTCTCAATTCACCCATAGGTCCTACTGGAGGGAAACAAAATATAGGCTCCTCATTAGCATAGGAGTTATTCCTGGAAGGCTCAAGGATTTTACCATCAAGCTTGGACTGTTTTGGTTTAAAAGATTTCAGCAATGTTCCTCTGCCATCTTTTCTCCAGCCTAGTCATTAAATGACACTGCAAATCTACTTTAATTGCTGTTCCTTTCCCTCATCTCCTCCTCCTTAAGGGGCTTCAGAATAATCATAAATTTGCTTTATTCTTGCTTAAAGACTTAGAGCTGCTCTATACCTTCCTGACATCAGAAATTCAGGTTAAGCACAGTCAGCCTTCAGGAAACCATCTGAGATGGACACAACTCTCTTGGCTCATCTTGGAAGATGCACAGAGCAGAGCAGGCAGGTTTCCTCCACAGGATAGGAATTGCCCTCGGTGTACAGCCTACGTGTCCTTGGCACCTTGACCTCAGCAAATGCCAAACCCTGCCTCGGGCTTCAGATTTTAAAAACATCACCTCCTTTATCATGGAGATGCCTTGCAAGCCCTGTGGTATGGAGCATAGCTGGCTGAAACCTTCCTCCCCCCCTCAAATAAAGATCAGTCCTGCAACAGGGCACACACATGCCGTAGAGCTGCTGAGAATCCCATAAGAGAACTTGGAAAACAATTACACAGAAAATAGCTGGCTTGCTCTAGGAATATCCTGCAGTTGTGAATACAGTAGCAGTCCTGACAGCTTTGGGAAGGGTTGCCATCACTGCCTATCTCGGTGCTATGGAAGAGCTCCAGCCGAAACACTCTGGTTGGTGTGGGAGGACACCCAAGCACAGATCTGCTTGTGGCTGTCACTGCCACCTCACTGGGGAGCTATCAGCCTCCCAATCAGCATGGAAATTTCAGAATATGGGACTATTTTGTGACTTGAAATTTGTCTAGACTGTCCTAAAAGAAAGCTTTCTTCCTTCACTCTTGTGTGTGCTGGTGGAATTCCACATGAAGGTCCTATTCCATCTTTGGATGCCCCATATTCAGGAAAAATCAGCCTTTCTGCAGCTGGAGCTGGGCTGGAGCTCAGTTGGCTCCAGCCAAATCTGGTGACAGAAACCACATAAAGAAGAGTTCTGGCCAGGCCCACTGTGCCTGAAAACAGACAGCAAAATTCTGGCACTCACACAAGTCTGAAATTTAGAAGACTGGCAAACCTGGCCTTGAAAACAATCATGGCTAATTAAAAATGAAGACACACTCCTGAGCCAAGCACTGAGTGGGGAGACATTTCTGTTGGATGTCTTATCCCTTCCTGCACCCAAAATGATTCCTCATTATTGGTTTAGAAGGAAAAAAAAAAAAAAGCCACCATTTTTCTCTCAGTTTACCATTAATTCTTCAATTTGTTTACAAGGCAGCAAGTGAAAGACTCTTTCTACAAGGAGCTAAAATGCCTACAGATCACTGTGAGTTCAAAGGATGTGTCATAGAAATACATTGGGGAGAATTACTATTTCTCATCAGTGGGATAATTGCAGGCAATCCATCTGAAGGTTAGAACACAATATTTGGAAGAAGTTATTGCTTCTACATTTCTTTATAGTCTGACATGAAAGATCTGAAACTTCTTCTGCATGTGACTCAAATATGAATAAAGCTTATAACAAAATGTAATAGAGGAAAATGAAAAATTCCTGGCTGATATAGAGGTATCTGTGCTGTGGTTAAATTATATTTCGATTTTCAGCTCATTTGTTTATTTCTCTGGACAGCTGCTGATCGTTTTCTAGAGGGTCTTAACTTTGTTGAGGACCCCTCAACTTGCTGACTTTCAGTCATGCATCAGGGAGACTTTAATAAATCAGCCATTGCTATTGGCAGCAATGAAAAAACATTAGAAGAAGATGCAAGCAGTATCTACAGATTGCTGAGGATACATACAGAGAGCTGAATTCCCATCCATGGTGCAGATCATTCCTCTGCAAAGTCAAAGCCTGCCCAATGGTCCTGGGCTACTTAAACCAGGCTTGCCAGAAGCTCTCACAACCTTTCCTGCGGTGACTGGACCAGCAGAAACAAGAGCAGATTGCTGCTTTGCCAGACTCCTCATGACAAAGCACCACAAACTGAACTTACCTGGGAAAAGGAGTAAAATAGTTTTTCCTTCTCACCCCAAGAGTTCACCTCTTTCAGTTCAAAAATCCCTCTCTGGAATCCATTAAAAATATTACTGGTACTCATCTGAGTTTTTCATCCTTCCTACTCGAAATATGTGTAAGAGGTCTCTTCATCTTCAAGCCCAGAGTGGTTTCTTTGCTCAAACCTGGTCTCTGAGTACAGAATTCCTCTGGAGTTCAAGGTGTCTAGGAGTCAAAATGCCAGCCCATGGGAAAAGGCCCAGGAGAGCTCTATTTCACTGTCTGATGTCATGCTAAAGCCACGGTGGCAAAGATCAGTCAGTCACCTTAGAAATGTTTTGCAGATCTCAGGAAATGCATGTACAACACAACTGTGTTGGAACAGACTAAAGCAATCTGACATGCTCCCCAGTCTTCACTCCTCAGCATTTATTGCTGGTAATTGGTGCGGATTCTTGCCTTCAGCAATTTCACACCCAAGCAATGCAACTGCAGATACTGACTCCCACCGTGCTGGGGGAGCACGGATCTGCCTTGGGCACTAAACACTTCCCAAGAACATTCCCGAGCAGATGGCATACATTTAGTGAACCGTGGATGGGAAAGGGAATCCCCAGGAGATGCAGTGACAGCACAGACACTGCAGGGAAGATCTTTTTTTCTGTGTCCTTACAATCCATTTCCATACAGTTCTCAACTTTTCTCCATGCAGTGTTTGGGACTTGAGCACCTCTAAGGAATCACACTTATTTGAGGCGGGGATGAGGAAGAGAGGAATGAACAGCATTTCCTACTCTTGAAGAGAGATCATTGAGACACCAAAGGGCTCTCTCTACCATGTGGGGTGAGAGATGATGCTTTCTGTCAGCATGCAGGTGCACCAGCAGGATCATAGCAAATGCCCTGAATTCTGCTGCCTCCAGGCCTCAGTTGTTCCCTTGCTTAGCTCCAAGCTCTGCATCAGACACACAGCTGTCTCCTAACTCCTCTGGGCTCTGCACACTGGTGTGCTCCAAAGGCTGAGACACCTCCAGCAATCATCATAAAGTACCTCTCAAGCACAAGATCACAGAGCAGGGTCACACCCATGGAAAGAAACAGGTTACTGTGCCTGGCTGGACTACATCAAACAACCTAGCTACTTTTAAAATATGTTTTCTGCCCCTTTTCTGAAAGCCACCTTCTCATACCTCCATGCTCATGGGCACAAAAAGCCCCAGGACATGCAAGTCACCTGCTAGGCAGCAGAGCTGGGCTGGCTCCAGTGCTCCAAGGTCTGCAAAGCTCTGCCCATCCTGGAGATGTGCACAGCACCAGCACACCTCTGGGTATCCCATAAACACACCTGGGCAGCTGTGCCAAAGCAGGAGGCAACCTAGCAGAAAACAATACAGTGCTCAGGATTAAGAGGAGGAATCCTCTCTGCTGTTAGGAATGTCTGTGGTTGGGCTACCAGACCATGTTGCTGAGTCACTCAGCCTCTAGGGAGCCTTTCACCTTAACCAAATGCTTCAGCATCCCGCAGCACCAGCAAGCCCATGGAGAGCAGAATCTGAATTAATGACCAGAAGGGGGCTGGCACTGGAAGTGGCACGCTGAAGTGAGTCACTCAATTAGCAGCCTCTGGGCAATGTTTACTAGCCAGAGAAGGGCTGTCCTGTCTCATAAGTTACTCACAACATGAAAGAGCACCACACAGCAGTGATCGATCGGGAAGGTGAATAAGCAGCAGCGGTTTTGTCCAGGGGCTGAGTAACAAACTCACATCAGTATGATCCATGGCCCTGCTCCTTTCCACTTAGTTAAACGAGCGCTGCTGACTGTGAGCCGATTGTATCAACGCAGTGTCTCGTCTGAAGGGTGGAGATCAAAGAGAAGCAGAGGGAGAGGTTTTCACACACTCCTCCTACCCTCACTATTGCCAAACCCCCATTGCAACACTCCTCTGACTTCAGACACGCTTCAGAAGATCACAGGGAAGGAAATTCTGCGCAAATTCTACCTGAACAGAGGCTTGGATCTACTGGGAAAAGGTAACAAAATATAATTTAAAATCAAGGTAGTGTTTTTTACCATCTTTTCTGGGAATAAAGTCTGCACGGATTCCTACCCCTCTGCGTTCAATCCTGTTATAGAATAATAGAACTCTTTGGGTTTATTCCCAAGCCCCTTGCCATGAGCAAAGTGTCTTTCCACCAGACCAGGTTGCCCAGGGCACATTTGGGTGGGACTTGAGCATTTCCACGGATGGGGCATCCAAAGTTTCTCAGATCAACCTGTGCCGGCACTTCACCAGTCAAGAATTTCTACTTAATATCTCATATAAATCTACCCACCTTCAGTTTAAATCCATTAGCCCTTGCCTCTCAACACATGCCTGTGTCAAAAGCCCCTCTCCAGCTCTCTCCCCAGTACCTCTACCTCAAGAGCTGAGCAGTGACAGGATCTTCAGAACAGCATAACCAGGGTGAGCAGGGAAAGTAGTAGAGTTTTCTCTCTTAACAAGATAAAGCTGCCACACACCCTGCCACACTGCAGTTGTCTCAGTGGTCCTGAAAGCTGAGGGCAGCTGGTGGCTGCTTGGGAAGAACTGGCTTTGCACAGCATGGGACAGGAACTCACCAGGCAGAGGAAGAGTTTGTGCCATCAAGGCACCCTCCAGCTAAGCCATAAAATCCTCCTTTTCCTCTCATTATGAGGAGCAGAATGGCTTTAAGAAGCACACAGAGTAATGGAAAGTAGAGGGATGTCTGGGCAGGTGAGCACTGCCTTGAGCAGATTCAAGCTCCTTCTATGGTGCTGCATGTGTTTAGTAACTCCATGCAATGTTGGAAGGCAGATATGGACTTAGTGAAATGTCAGATCTTTTTGCTTTCTTGGTAAAGGGAAACTCAGATTTTCATACCACCAGCAATCAAAAAGAAAAAAAAAAAAAAAAAAAAAAAAAAAAAAAAAGAGAGAGAGAGAGAGAGAGAGAGAGAGAGAGAAGGGAAAAAAAAAGGGCAAAACCCAGAGCCCAGTCCTTTAGCACTGAAAGTTTGACTCTACAACCTTAGTACCTTTACTTCCTCCTGTTAAGACATGCAAATACAGATAAAAATACTTCAATGATGCTGATACAACCTTTACAATGCTGTAAAGGGGTGATCACATTATTCATAGGTTAGCAAGCTTTACATGAATAGTGCAGCTCATTTGGTTGATTTTTTATTCAACTCTTATACAGTGGTAGATAATGGCACAGCATGTCATAAACCCTTTAAAATTCTATTTTAATGTCTTCCCCAAATATTTCTAACTTAGCATTACAACAGTTGCTTTCAACTCCAGAGACAAATTCTTTGGAATGCATGAAGGCAAATGGGCAGAACTCAGAAACAGCCTCAAGAAAAACTAAGCAAGAAAAATCCTTTTTCACACTTAAAGACTTAGTATTCACTCAGAATTTCCAAGGATAATGATGTTTTCTCCCCTTCAACAGCCCACAAAAGCCAGATCCATCTGCAGAGATGCTATAATCCAAACCAGCTGATGTTGCAGTCTGGTGTTCAGGGGAAGACACCTCGAGGTCTCTTTTCCATTCCACCATCCCTTATAAATCCATTGAGATGTGAAGGCACAAGATAAGGGCTTATTAGGGGTTTTTAATCAACACTTGAGGCAAATGAGAGTCTGTAAATCCCACTGTTTTGTTATCAATGCAGGAGTATTTTCACATCCAGCACTATGTTAGATTGGAATTTAGCCTGAACTCTTCCATTCCAGATCAGTGCCTTCAATCTATTAATTAGACAGGAAAAGGCCTAACAATTCTCCTTCATCCAGACAAGCTCTCACTTTGATGGATTTCTGAGCTAACTTTAAAGAGTTGCACAAAAGGCAGCTCCAAGGAAGGCTTCCTGTCGATCTCAGCAGCAGGGCCCAGTATGTGCTCCAGACAACACCTAACTCAAAAAAGACTGAATGCCAAAAGAGCTGCCATGACCTAGTTTCATGTCAACCTTCAAAAGACCCCGGTGTGTGCATTGTTTCTACATTTTGACTTGATTCAGAGAAACCCAACAGTTTGTTTCTAGCCCCAGCATAGAGGCCCAAGGCAGTTTTGGGTTACTACAATATAATCTCTCTATTAAGTGATGGTCTGAGTTCAACAGACATTGGGTTCAGGGCAATCTTTCCTTTGGCTGCGTGCAGAAGAAATCATGTCTATAACACCACAAACTCTTCTGTGCCTGTTCTGCTCAAACCCAGATTACCCTCAGCCTTTGGATAAATCAAGTTCTCTCCCAACTTTCCTCAGTGTAATGGAATCAAGCCCCAGAGATTTTCAGCAGACCACGCTTAGAGATCATTTGTGTTAGACCAGGATCTCCAGAGTCAAACCATTCAAATTGTGTTTGGTGAGTTCTTATGCAGCAGCACCATGTCAGCTCTTCTGCATGACAAAACACAGGAGCACCCTTCATATTGCAGGATAATAAGGGAGATGAACAAAAAGTATATTTAAGCAGATTATCCTCAGATAGGAAGAGTTGCTCTGTATTCAGGTTTTGTTGGCAAAAGCAACACTGTACAGTTATGAAGCACACTCTTCCAATTCTTTCAACCAGAAACAAGATCATTTGGATCCCATATACCATTAATCTGATTATTAACAATCCCAAAAGGAGTCAAAGAGAGTATAATACATGTGGAACAGCAGTCAGGCCCATAATGTACCAATTGCTCATTCAGCATGACACAAAACTATTTGAGTCTTTAATGATTTGGTTATGGTAATTCCACCTTCAAAAGGATCCTTAAGCTATAGGGAGGAATACAGGGTACTCACATGATGCTGCAGCTTGAATCTTTTAATCTCTTCCTTAACACAGGCCACATATATGCCAAAATGCAGTGCCATGTCCAGAAAAAAAGTTTTGAAAAGCATATTTCCAGAAAATTTTAGTGACATTACCATAAATATATACATTTTATAGGAAAAGCTTTGATTAAATAATTTTCTATTCAACCAGTCCCAAGTATCCCAAATTTACACATCCACTTAAACAACAGCTTCAGTCCTTATATCCTTACATCTCAAATCTAGCAAAACTTTCATAAGAGCTGTTTCTTTTTTAAAGATTAAATGGGAAAAATCAGTGTCAACGTCTGAAGACTAGTCTGAATGTATTTTTTACAGTGCTATAGGAGGATGAAGTACAGAGAAGACCATGACTTTGCACATCTCAAAAGTAACCTGCCTCTTTAAAAGTCTTCATTACCTTGGCCACAGACCTTTTGAAGTTTCCACCATATTTTGAGTTGCTGCTTTGTCCACATTCATTAGTTAGGAGGAAATCTCTGAGTCAGCTGAGAGAAGGAAGGAAAAAGAAAGAAAGAGAGAGACAAAAAGAAGGAGAAAGAGAGAGAAAGAGGGAGGGAGGGCAGGAAGGAAGGCGTGGAAGGAAGAAAAGAAAAGAAAAGAAAAGAAAAGAAAAGAAAAGAAAAGAAAAGAAACGAAAAGAAAAGAAAAGAAAAGAAAAGAAAAGAAAAGAAAAGAAAGTTAGTTTTGGCTTTCTGCAAACCTGATTGTTGAACATTTTCTGCTGATTGCATTATCCCCTGGCCTAAGCTGACTAATTGCTTTGGCTCAATTGAACAATAATTGGATTGTTCCCTATGGTTGTGGTTCAATGCCACAGTATTGTGCTGTCGATAATACAGTAAAAGCCTATTAAATCCATGGCCTTGCTGTGGAGAATGGTACCTTTAAAACAGACATTTTCTTCTATTGTGCGTATCAATGCTAATTTTCTTCTTACTTAAATCATAGCAAAAGGGCATTAAAAATGCTACAGCAAGCTACAGCAGAGTCAAAGAGCAGAAACTCTGCCCAAGTTTCCTTCCAGGCAAAAATTATAGAAGACCTTTTCTAAGGTTTCAAAAGGCCTCAGAATTCCAAAGATTTTTGTAATTGTAATTTAGACCCTTTGCCTGGAAAACTTGTATTTAAGGAATTGCATCCCAACATTTTTCCTCTTTCTTCTGGCAACAGTCTAACATTCAGGGCAGAAAGGTCTCCACAGCTCTAACCCCAGCTCTCTCTTTAATGTTTACCACGAAAACACAGGTTTCCCTCCATGCTCTGCAGAATGCAGCAGATCAGAGGGTAAACTATGCTCCAGGTGAACATTGCTAATGGAGACTTCTCCATCACAAAGGTGGAGGAAGTGACTTTTTTTTCACAGTGATTCCAGCCACTGCAGAGCCCAGGTGCTGACCAAGGTGCAGGACAGCCCTCAGGTGGGTGAGGTGAAGCAACCCTCGAAAAGAAGAGCTGCAGCTGAGGTTGAAGAGCCACAGCTTTGAGTGGAAATTCTCAGCCCAGATTCTGCAGAAAATCCACATGTGGTCCCTCCACCCTCCTCCCACAGGCTGCTTCTCCTTATCAAGATCCTCAAAATTGGTGCTGAAGCGCATGTTCAGCTCACAGAACCTGGTCCTGACAAGGCAACATTAATTCTGGCAAAAAAAAATTTTCTCAAATACAGATAATTTGAATCAGAAATTATTACAGATATCTCTGAGACAGCAGGCAGCCTGGGACAGCTTTTGTCATAAAGTTTAATATAAGTTCACCTCAAAAAGGTCTCTAATGTTTTACCATTTTCAGGAATCACCTCAAGGCAAACACGCCTGGGTTCATTTCATGGTTGAGAAGTGGCCTCTGTAATAAATGAGAACTTCAAACCCTCCTGCACCACCTGAGATGAAAACTACCTCCTCTCTGAATTTCTCTGGCTCCTGTTAGCATGCTGTGACACAACTGTGCTTAAACCCACACCTCTTCCAAGAGCAGACACTGAAAGTCTCTAAGCCCCCTGCATGAGGTGATTAATTAGATGATTATTCACACACAGGGCTTAATCCCAAACCCAGGAAGACCTGTGGGAGTTTACTGACTAACGACCTGCAAGTTGCTACCTAGAGACTCCCCAAAGATTAATTATGCACCAGGTCTGCTCAGATTATGGGCCTGATTTACAACACTCTTTGGTATTAAGTTTTCCCAACTCTTTCTATTTTTCAGTCTGACACTAAATGTTTGTGCTGAAGGGCTCACACTGTTTCTTCAAGGAGCACTTTTGGAGAACGTTCAAAGCCAACCAGCTTTGTGGCTTTTAAGGAGAAAAGAAAACAAACAAGAAAATAATGTAAATATGTTGGCTTGGTCCCTGGTGCCAGACCTAGGGGTAAGGAAGGGAATTTTGTTTGAAAACCTCAAGTGAAAAGGGGGCTAAGAGATACCAACTCTTCTCTCTCTCTCTCTCTCTTTCTCCTTCACCTCATCAAGAGGCACATTTGTGATTTTTGGTATTTCAACCCCTAAAATACCAGAAGAACCTGTTCTCAGCCCCCATGGAAGATGACAGTTTCCCTGCCACTCCGAGTGAACATCACTGTGGGCAGTTCCTGGAGTGGATGGGAGGGATGGACTTCTCAATCAACAGCTTGCACCAGTATTTTCCTTCTGACTACATGGTGTGAATAAACCACTTGAAGAACTGTCATTACAATATTTCTGAGGGAGTTTAACTTTCTGACTAGCCTTAATTGGGTCAGTACACCAGGAGCAGGAAAAAGGCATTTGCTCATTTGTAACAGAATGGGTTCATGGCCCAGTGTTTTTTGTTTCAGCCTGTTCTTGGCTTCAGTCCACCAGCTGGGCCATAAAATCCTTGCAGAGGGAGGATCCTGTTTCAGAAATCCCTTAGGCTGGAATTTGTATGTGAAGGTTGCCATAATTCTATTGGGAAAGGTAAAAGAGCATCTCCAGAACAGAGCTGGCTTCACAGCTGGCATGGATTACAGCCTGTCAGGCAGTCCTTCATCCCTTAGGAGTTTACAGTAGGGAGAAGTCTGGAAAGCCAGAAATAAATATCAAGGGTTTCCCTAATAATAGGGTTACTCATCAAAACAGCACAAAGGGACAGAACTGGCTTCTTCTCCCAGGCAGGAAAAGAGAAAAAGTGAGCAGGAGGTAGTGAGCACACTGAGGTACAAAACTGGGGCTTCACCAGAGCTGCTCTTTCCCAGTTTCTGGGGGACCTGGGTTTCATCAAGCCCCCACTTGCAGTCTTTAACCCCAGAATCCATGTCTGCAGAGCTAAGGCAAGCAAGGGGAGAGCATCCAGGAGATAGATCTGTCCTTATCCCCAAATAAGTCCACCTCTGGACAATGCAAGGCAGATGTAAAGGTCTTCCTGTAGAAGACCACCTAGACTGTGAACAGGATTTCTTTTGCTGTACGAGACAGTCGTATTTGGTTTATATCCTCCCACCAGCCCCAGAAGGCACAAGACAAAACACTGAAATTATTAAATAGGAGATGTTAGAGCTGCACAATTCACATTACATACAGCAGGCAAATACAAGGATCTGAGTGTCCTTGCTCTTTCTTTGCTCTTCAGCCCAAATTGTCCACAAACCCCTTGGGTGAGGGAGGAACATTTCCCAGAAATATGCTGCAACACTATTCGCTCAAGTGCTTTATATTTTCTCACACAGTTTCTCAGCCTCTGTTGAGGGCAGGTCACAGGACTGGTCAGACTGTCCTCACCCAAGAAACAGCATCCAGCCCTGCGCAGGCTTCAAGTCCACAAACTGAATCGAGGAAAAGTGTCTTTGCTAGATTGTCTAGGATTGATCATCTCTCCGACTTCAAAGCTCACATCTGTCTTGTGAGGTGAGGACGGTTTCTAACTTTAGTTGACCCAAATTACTTCCAGCCTTCCTCTGCAGCACACAGCAGCTCTGAGTCTTTGTATCATGCCTTTGATCACTGCATCTGGGAAATAAACTGGTCTGGTGTCTCTGCAAAGAAAGCTTTACAGGCAAAGGTGTAGAGGTGAAGCCCTTCGTTGAGTCAGTCATTAACAAAATTCTTCTGCTTTGGAGACGCAGCAGGGGGAACCTGAGCAGAAAACACAATTTACCTGGAAGGTGTTGAGCTTTTGGACACTCCTATCACACCTCAGGGCAGTTCCTCCCTTTAGGGAAGAGTCGTGCTCTGGATTTCCACAAAGTGATCCTGCAGGTAGCAGAGGCAAGCTTTCCTGAAGTTTTAATTAGTAAAAAGTCTACAGCCTTCCCAAGTCCTAGAATAACTTTTAACTTCTTCAGGGATGTGAGGCTGGGACGTTGTTCCTCTGTACCCTGAAATCTTTCCCATTCCTCTTTGTCACAGTCCCCTTAATGAACACACACTCTCTGTAAATGCTGTATTAACATACCTATGAAAAAGATGCTTAGCATTAGAGAATTTATGGCAGGACATTTATTATTCATATTTTTTTCTCTCAAAATTAATTTCTAGTGTACTTTGCAGTTGTATTCCTGCTGAGCAGGGTGATTGTGGTGATTGTCCTTCAGTATCAGGATGATTTTTGGTCTTCTACACACACAGCTTTGCGGACTTAGCCACAGTAGCAAGAAAGTAGCTAAAATTCTCAGGGATACTTGTGACTTTCAATTTTGCTATTTAAAAAAAAAAAAAATTAACCTCAAGATAAAACAGCATCTCAGAAAAGGGCAAGGCCATTTTTAAACACCACGGATTAACAGAACATAGCACAATTCAAGCTTTTACCTATGCATAGACATAAACCTTCTAGAAAGTGAGAAAAAGAAGATAATATTTTTTGGTTTTGAGAAAAGGTTTAAACCCTTAAACAGCAGGATATTATGTACCTGCTATTAAGCTCCATCTGGCACAAACCATGTAGGCAAATGACAAGCCCAGACAACTTCTTTTTTTTTTCTTTCTTTTTTTTTTTTTTGTTTTTCTGGTG
>VWZN01008411.1:18632-44355 GCA_013396955.1 Regulus satrapa
TTTTTTTTTTTGTTTTTCTGGTGTGGGGAGGTGGTGGTGAGGGGAGTGGGGAGAAAGGCTCGTTTTAGCAAAAGCTGTACAACAAAAAAATTTTTGAAGTGTTTCTGCACAGCTTTTTGTCATGCACTTGCAATTCTTAAAACTATTTTAAGATACAGTGGTAAATGTGTTAAATAGGTCACTGTCTGTGTCCAGCACAGAGATAAGAGACTGTTTATAACTCCAACTACAGAATTTTGGCTTTTGAGCTCAACTGGTAACTGCTTACATGGCAGGTTCCCAGTGCTTGCCCAGAAGGCAAAAGTTACAGTCAGTTAAAATAAATAAATCTGACTGCTCTCATGTTCAGCCTTGCTCCAGCTCACCAATATTTCTATATATGGCAGCCCTGGAGCTCTGGTGCACAGACACCACTGCGGAGCACATGATGAGTAGGAAAAGCAGTCCAAAAATGTTAAAGCATTAGGCAAGGGGGCAAACTGGACGGTTTTCCAAGAAGATGATGAGAGAAAGTAGCTGACATTTCTGCCAAAGAGGACTTGGGTTCTGCAGCTGCTCCCAGAAGTGACACACAGTGACATTGTTTGTTTGATTCAAACAGAAGATGCAGGAGGGGGCTGAAGGAGAGGCACCCAAGAGGCCTGGGAGGCAGCATCAGCATTGATCCAGCACTGCCTTGGCCAGGACAGAACTGAAGGCAAGAGCACTGTGACCGATGGAACCAGTGTACATCAGGGTAGGCACAGCTTTGGTATCCAGCAAGGAAAACCTTCTGGCCAAAGCACGTGATGAAGGAGATGGCAGGCAGCCCAGAACAGAGATAAAAGGCTGATTATAACCCCAGCTGCAGAGCTCTGGAGCCTGGGGCCACATTTCACAGCGTCTGCTGTCCTGCCCAAGTGCTCTTACATCCCACTCAGATTAGTCCTACCTCTAAATTGGACTGAAGCCTCACAAAGACTGTGATTGAGACTTGTAAAGAGAGGATTATAAAACAAAGCCTCTACTTTCTCTCCCCTTGTGTATCCCAGAGGAACAATATGAAACAGGAGCTCTGGTCAAGTCCTGGTCTGGCCATGAAGAATCCATGACTCTCATGGTTTTAAAACTTCCAAGACTTCATTGTGGTTGGTACCATTTTGTTGAGGGCCAGTAGTGGACCATCACCCATCTGTGGGCTGCACAGCACCTTGTTTGCTATTCAGGGGTTTAATCACCTCTCTGATTGCCCAGAAATTAGCTGAACCACTGCCTACCTCCTGTGTGAGCCAGGTGTACCCACAAAAGGAAGGAAGTTGTGTTACACCAAAGTTCTGAAAGCAATGTGGTGTCTGGTCCAGAAAAACCTAGTGTAATAAATAAATCCTGTGGGAGTTATCAGGGAGCGTGGGCAGAAATAATTCAGATACTGAAACTGGAAAGTTGCAGTTGATGGCTGAAATAAGTTGTGAGATGTTTCAGAGAAGCAGGAGACCAAAAGATGTGGTGACTATGCAGGAACAAGGAATTGGAGCCATAAATCCTCTCATCACATACAGCCCTCCCTGACATAAAAATATTACCTAAAATACCCAAAAGTAAGGCCTGTGGGTGGTAAATGCCGTTCTGGGTCTTCACATATCTGCTCCCCCTCTGCCCTTTTGTTCCTGCTCTTGGGCACAGCAAAACAAGTGTGGAAACAAATCAAGAATCAGTCATACACAGGAGGAGAAAAATCTCAGACAGCAACTAACAGGAAGCAGAACATATGTTTACTGTCATCTTCCTCCCCACATTTGAAAAGCCAACTCACTTCCAAGGGGGAGAAAAATCCTTTTGCTGAGTCCCTTGGAAGTGAGGAGAGCACCTCATCAGCTGGCTGCTGGCTCAGCTCTCAGCGGTGGCTCATTTTCCTTCTGTGCCACCCTCCCAGGGCTCTGATGGAGCCTGTGATTAATTCAGCTCTTTACTCGAGTTTAATGCTGCTCCACAGTCATTTTGTGGAAGTCGTTTCTCTCCCGTGGCAGAAAGCATCGCATTTTCATGCGCGCCTGTGGGTTGTTGTTTCAGATTGATGGCTCCTCGTGCTGTCAATCGCTGAAACATCCCTTGCACAATCCACGTCCTGCCACTGGGCAGGGGATGGCTCAGTCCCTGCTGTACAGGAGGGCCAGGAGCCCATCACAGGGCTGGGACTGACCCAGGCTGATGCAGAGGAGTGGGATAACACAGCACCCTAAACTCAGACCCCACAGCCAAAAGCACAGCTTGCAAACACGAACCCACCTGCACATCACTGCCTGGGGAGGGAGAGGGAGGAAAAGGAGGAGTGACGAGCAGAACTAACAATTTTCACTTCTGACACTCTCGTTTAAGCACAGACTGCTATATAATCTCTTTGTCCCACAATCAAACATTATCTACAACCCTCAATTTTCCCCCACAGGGGTGACCTCTCCTACCCAAGTGCAGTGCATGCATCCAGGGCATTTGCACCACCTGGGAGACCATGAGCTTGTTCCTCTGTGGAACTCGACCCAACTGGAATTCATACAGGCTGCAAGACGAGGAAGATTGAAACTGGACCATGCACGAACTTCTAGCAAATGACAAATTGCAGATCTGGGACTCCTGTGTATAACACAGCACTAGACACACAAAGCAAGGAGCACTTTTATGTACTTAATTCCATCACCAAAAGTATAATAAACAGACCATGTTTATGTTTTCCACTATGTAATTCTCTGGTTTGTTTCATTTTTTTTTTTCCCAAAAAGTTCCCTTGCACACAAGAGGAAGTCATCTGTGGAATTAATTATCCTGAGTTTGACAGCGGCACTGAGAAACAGAAGCATAAAACCCCAAAGTGTTTCAAAAATAGGCAAAAATTAAGTCAATTTAAAAAAGAAATATCAAAATTACAATATTATATGTTAGGACAAGGGCTACCCTGTTCACTCTCACACACCAGTCACCTCAGAGAAGAACTTACTCCCACAAATGAAAGGAGACAATCTTTCCAAATCTTTCCCAAATATAGTCCATCCATGTTTTCTCCTGTCTGCTCCTAAAAGAATGAAGGTTTCAGTTTTTAGATTAGTAATTTTTACTTAGTATTCTGTATACTGTCTCTTGGACAGTCCCATTTAGAAGCTCTACAGCACCACCACGACCTTTTTTGTGTGAAATCAGAGCAGAAAGTACAAGGAATGTTTGGCATTATCAGAACTACACAAACTTTCACACCTGGAAATTTATCTCCACTAGGACATGAACAGCAGGGTCATCGGGACATCTTTTTGTTGTTACAGGAAAATCTTGTGGCATTTCTTTTATTACAAGGTCAAATTGAGCAGGTGTTGAAAAGATTTTCAGAGAGAGTAAGAATACAGGATTAAAGGGAAAAAAAAACCAACACCTTGAGCTGAAAAATTATTAACATGTGAAACAGAAAGAAAAACAATATATAATGAGTTGTTATGGGACATTGTGTTTTGCAAGACATTCATGTGGTAACCACGACATGTCACAGCAAACACATTCACTTGCTATGGATGTTTGGCTTCAGCTGCTCACCAAAAAGATGGAAGGTGCTCTCATTAGGACTATTGCTAGGAAATGAAAGCTTGCTAATAATTACAACTCACCAAGAGGGAAAAAATAGTAGTGTAAAGTGGTGTTTATACATTTATTTCTGAACTATTCACTTTCATCTCGTGATTTCTATTACTTCCATAGTAAACAGAAGAAAATCTCTCTATTGTATTGATTTTTTTCAGAGATTTTTCAGCATGCCTGATTTCCTACTAACAAATATGTGACTAAACATGCTTTCTTTCTCCTCAGAAAAGCAATCACTGTGGCCAGGACCATAGCTCTGCCTTTGGCATCATATATAGTCTTCATATTTCTGGGGCTTGTTATTAAGCCCTTGACCTCTCCTTAATTAGGACTTTAAAAAAGAAGTTTGCAACCACAGATTAGTTGATGGCTTTTCTCTCCCACACAAGTTTGAAAAGCTGCCTTTTTTTTTTTTTTCCCCCAGTAGAAGGCAGGGGAGTTATCAGGAAAAAAAGGAAAAGGCTTTGCCTGTTATGTGTTTGCTATAGTTATTAAAAATTTTGGAGCTTTATTGTTACTATATTTGATAAAAGATAAACAGGAGCATAAACCAGTAACTGTCTGGAATGAAAAGAACCCTACTGGTTCTTAGAGGGAACATGATATCCTTCCTTGCATCCTTAGATACTGTCCAGAGCATAACTAGACACACACCACATCTGTGTTATGTGCCACCATAATTCTTATTGGACAGAGCTTTTTCTCCCTCCCTGAATTTCTCCTTCATCCTGGGGAATGAATCAGCCAGCAGAAAACTCATCTGCACAAACTCATCCATGTGACCAGTAAAACTAAACCTAAAAATTACTGATTTCTTTTTTTTTTTTAATTAAAAAAAAAAAAAAGTTTTAAAATGTTTTGTTGGGTTTTTTTTTTGTTTTTAAATTACTAAACTAAAATGGTTTCTTGCCTTCCCCTTACTCCTGCATTCCCACCACACACCCCAGACCCCACCCCACCCCTTGCACTGTAAGTCTGCACTGTATCAGTGGAAGTCTGCTTCACAAAAAGGATCCAGCATGCCTCGACAGCTGCTTGAATTCATCTGAATTTTACACACACCAGGTTTTCCATGCAGGCATGTTCTGGACAGCATTAGTGCAATAAAGGGCATTCCAGGGGGAGCAGAACCAGCTCCCGCAACAGAAATCAGGGTGAATTTTAAGTATCAGTGTCAAGGCAGATTGTCTCCTCATCAGTCATAGCATGATAAATATTAATCTAATGTTGATTTAACAGGAATTTCTCCTGGTCTTGATCTGCAGAAGCAGCTCCTGGCGTTGACTACAGAAACACTCAAGAGTTTCTGAAGTTCTACTGCAGGGCCAGAGTATGATTCCCCAGGTTTGAGATTTCCTGATTAGCGCTGACCCCGAGCACCTGGGGGCTCTCAGAGAGCTCTGCACTCGCTGTGAGGATTTTGGGACTCGTGTTCCCCTGAGCTCTGACACCACCACAGCACTGTGGGCAGGATTACAGACAGCAGCTGGGCAACACTCAAAGGGACAACATAAACTGTTTCATCTGCCTCTTTTCTTTCCTGGGTCATCCATCCCTTTATATTTTTCCCTTTTTTCTTTCAATATGCAGGTTTGTTTTTTTTTTTTTTAATACCTTTGTGGTAGAGGGGACACCAGATTTCTTATCCTTGCAGAATTTCATGTCAGAAATTCTATGCTAGGAAAGCATCATGCAAGACAATGAGGAGCTGCTATGAACCCCAATATTGGACCAACACAACCTTAATATCCCCTGTGACCATCACACTGGCACTTGCAGCAGCATGAGGCTTTCCTGAGTTCAAAGATGCACTCTGTCCCCTTTCCAGCAGGTGTGTGTCCACTCACCTCCTCTCTCCAGATTTATCTGGAATTAATGAGTAGAGGAAATATTCTGACAAAGGGATCTGCACCCCAAGCCAACAGCCTGTCTCCTGGCACTGTAGGATGATAGATCCAGAATCATTTTTGCATTGCAGAGTCCAAACCACTGAAACAAACATTAAAAAAAAAAAAAAAAAAAAAGACAAAAATAAATGGATTAAAAATAAAAATAAAAAAGGCTACACTCTATACAGGCCAAGAAATCTTTAATGCTTCGTGTTATACTTTAGAAAATCACTTTAGCCCAAGACTCACTTAGTGATTACAGTGCCATTTCAGGCCCAGATACCCAAGTGAAGTTCTGATGGAAGGTTGAGAAAAGGCCTTTTAGACACAGACAGGGAGATCAATCTGTTTAGTCTCAAAAGGGAGAGAGTGGGAGGCAACTTGCTTACACTGTCTTCACTTGGAAAAGATAACAGGCACTTAGAAAGGGATTCTTCATCTAGGAGAACGGCTTAACAAAATGCTCCTGGCTAGAAGCTGAGTGCAGAGCAGATCCAATTAGAAAAGAGATATTTTTAAAAAGGAATTAAAAAAAAAAAAAAAAAAAAAAAAAAAAAAAGAAAAAAAAAAAGCCACTTTTTAAGGGTGTGNAAAAAAAAAAAAAAAAGAAGAAGAAGAAGAAAAAGCCACCTTTTAAAGTGGTTGTGACCACTGGGACAGTCTACTTGGAAAGGACAGTCTCCAAACCAAGACTGGATACTTTCTGGCTGTTGCCCTTCTGTCATCCCTGAAGGATCTCTATAGAGAAAGCCAGCTAGAATTTACCCCAATTTTACCTACCAGCTTCTTCTGAGCTTATCTAAGCCCCCAAAAGAGTAAAGAAAAAAAAAAAAAGTAGATTAAATAACCATTGTTAACAATGACAGTGCAGTACTATTTTATTCCTTGGTTTCAGCAGCATTTGTGCCTCTGCCAAAGCCATCCTTGAAATGAAGAGACCACCCAAAACAGGCAGTTTAATACCTTTTTCGCTGTGTTAATACCTTACCCCAGATGGTTTCTGCCTGCTGTCTTCTCTTTTGGTATGTATTTGAACAGGAAAATAAGATGTCTTTTGCAAAAAAAAAAAAAAAATAAAAATAAAAAAAAAAAATCAAAAAACATTTTACAGCCTGCTGCAATTCTGTCCTGGTCCCACCACCCCATAGGCAGGAAGGACAAAAGGGAGTTAACTAAACATAGGCACAGTGGACAGACTTGTATTTCACTCAATTTCTGCCCATTCATAGAATCACAGGATTACCAGGCTTGGAAAAGACCTCTAAGATCGAGTCCAACCATCAGCCTAACACTGACACATCCACCACTAAACCTTGCCCCTAAGCACCATATCCACACATTTTTTTTGAACACTTCCAAGAACACCGATTCCTTGAACAGCCTGTTCCAATGCCTCACTACCCTTCCAGTGAATAAAATCTTCCAAATATCCAGTCTAATTCTGCCATGGAACAACTTTAAGCCATTTCCTCTTGTCCTGTCGTTTGTTACCTGGGAGTAGAGACCGACCTCCACCCTGGCTACAACCTCATTTCAGGGAGTTGTAGAGAGTGATGAGTTCTCTTATCACCCTCCTTTTCCCCAAGCTGAGCCCACGCCCAGTTCTCTCAGCTGCCCCTCACAGGACTTGTGCTCCAGAACCTTCACCATCCTTTTCTTCCATTCAGTAGAGAGTGCTGCTGGCATTCCTCATACCAGCATCACTCAGAATAGAGGGAGGTGCTGCCACCACTCTCAGGTCTGTAAAAGCTCAGTGTGACCCAGAAGGGGCTCAGCAGGAGCCAACAGCTGCCAGGCTGTTTCTCCTGGCACGTTCCTCCTGTATGCTGAAAATAAAATTATACCGTGGGTTCCCAGGGAAATTAAATGTCTCAAAGAATCACAGAAATATTTCAGCTGTAAGGAATTTAAAGACCACCTAGTTCCAAGCCACCTGCCATCAACAGGGGCATCTTCCACTCTTCCAGGTTGCTCCGAGCCCCATCCAACTTGGCCTGGAACACTCCCAGGGATGGAGCAGCCACTGCTACTTTGGGCACCCTGGGTAGACAGTTCTGAAAATATCAATGACAGGAGGACACAAGATATCTAATACAACTGGCCCTTTTCTGCAAGGGTTTCCAAGGGAGCAGTTTGGTGCTGACCAGTGTCAGATCCCATTAGTGATTCTGAAGTGCAATGCTGTTTGATTTATTTATCAAAGCCTTTGTTTTCAAAGGAGTTTAAAGGGAACCTGGTCATCTGGGAGGGGAGGGAGAGAGAAACAGAAAGGTGCAGCACAAAGAGCTCACATCTAGAAAGCCCTTTTCAAAATCTGAAGTTCCATAAAAGATTTCTTTAAGAAATCCCCGAAAGCTTTCACTGAAGCAGTTACACACTTCCCTGCCCAGCTCCCAGCAAGAAGCACAAACACCAGGGTGGGATTTGTGTGCCCATGCAACACCCACAAGCAATGCAGAAGACTTTATCCATGGAGCACTTTCCCGTGGTTTTAACCTGGCAGCCCCTCCTTGCTCACTTCTCTCTTTTTTCAGGGGAGACTATGCACCCACATGGGGAGAAAAACAACTTTAAATATCCCACCATGGTCTGGAAAACACAAAGCATAGTCTTGCACTCCAGGTAGCTTCCACAGGCAAATGCATTTCCTCGGGAACTTGTGGGGAAGAGCCAGAGGTTACAGTAGCCACCCTCGGTGGGGAAGGTGGCCCTGCTGTCCCTTGGTCCCTGCACTGGAGCCCCATTCCTCTGCTCGGCTCCAGGGAACTTCTCCAACGGAGCTGCAGCTGCTAAAATAAGCATGAATCCTTTGGCATTCTGAACGATTTGCTGCCCTCTGTAGTCCAAGCAGAGCTTTATTCAATCCACGGCAGGAACACACTACTGCTTTCAGCTGAATTCCTCCAGCAGCCCTTGGAAGCGAGAGCCCAAGGTGGCGTGAGAAAAAGGTGATGGGCACAACTGGACGAGCAACAAAGTCTCTCTGCCAAGTGGGAATCTTCACCGGGGCAGCCATCCCAAGGGTTTCCCATCCCCAAGGAAGCCCTGCCTGATCATCAAACTCAACAGGCACCACCCTGCTGTCAAAAGGGGACAGGCATGCTTAAGGCAATACCTGTCTTGCTGTTCCCAGTGGCTCTGCTGTGTCTTCAAGCTACAGGAATTCAAAGCTAGAGTAGAAATCTGCAAAGTCTGTGTGAAGCTGAAAAAAAACCCTGCAACAGTCTGAGCAGAGAGCCCCAGAGAAGCACAACTCTTGAGAGCACTGTATCACACTTGCAGATAAAATATTTCACTTGTCAAGCTCCTGCTGCCCAGCTGCACCTTTCCATCCTGAAAGTTAATCAGGAAAGGGGAGCTCAGCCCACTGGCAGGCTCTGCAGAAGGCTGATCCCAAGAGTACTGAGAAGGGCTTGGGTTTGGAGACCAGAGGGGCTGAGCCTGAGGAAGCCACTGTCCAGCTCAGGCACAACACAGAAATAGATGAGTGGGAGTAAATTCAGGGGATTAAGGACCTCTTCATCTCCAATGGCCCTAGTATTTAATTTATGGAAGAGGGAGCACAGCTCAAAACAAACTAAAGCTCCTCTTTTCACTTCCCTGCTATCCTGAAAAACAAAAACAAAAAACAAACAAACAAAAAAAACAAAAAAAAAACCAAAACAAAAACAAAAAAAAACCCAACCCTCTGTCCTTCCCAAAACACTGTCCTTATTAGAACTAACCACAAAGCTTCCAACAGGGGAAAAAAGCATTTTCACTGCAAACCAATGAAGTTTACAGCCAGATTTCTCCCAAAAGAAAACAGTTTCTGCTTTTCAGCCTTCCCCAATTATGCTGGCACAACACATCTCTCAAAGTGACAGGTGCTCTGGGTTTTGTATAACCTAAATAGAGTCTGCAGGTAGATGCAGCCCTCCAGTGGTGAAGAGAAAGACACGCAGATATTTGTGTGTGTGTGGATAGAGACAGAGTAAAGAGCAAAGAATTCTTCTTCTCTCTTGGTGGTGTTTGGGGGTGCCAGTGCACAGAAAACCGTAAATCCAGACCCAGCTCCAGCTCAAGACACCACTGCCAATTCACCCTAATTGCAGTGGTCTCCCATCACCTTTGCAATGAAACTGAGCCAATATTGATGGTCAGGCAACAAATCTGGGACCTTGGTCATCGAGAGGTCAGGGAAGGTCATAATTCCCTTTCTGCAGGGTCTAATTCTTACCTGCAAAAAGTAGGGATCATTTGTTGCTTCTTCAGGTCCTTCAAGAAATGAAGGGGAGGGGGAAGCAAGAGCCCAGAAAAGACAACTTCATTTACACCTTTTGTGTAAGGCTCAAAACTTGGCTTCCTGCTGTTTTACTTGATGAGAACACCTGGGCAGAGCCTGGGTCACACTCCCGTCCATCTTCTAACCACCAGAGCAAGATAGAGATTGTCCTTTGTGATTAATTTATCTACAACAACAACAACAACAACAATAATAATAATAATAATGATGATGATGTCCTTGCATTTTGTCCTGATCACACCAGACCTCCGCAGAGCTCAGCAGACAACACACACATTACACAGCTTCTTAAGAGAGCAGAGGAGAGAGTTTGCGCCAAACTAGCAAGATTTGAACCCTCTCTGTGGTCAAAAGCTAAGGAAAAACTCAGGATGATGTTGCAAAGAGGTGCAGAGACAGCCTTGTTTGGGGGTGGCCTGTCCATGGGCAACAGGGTCCCTTGAGCCCCGACCCACCCCAGCGCCCACCCCGAGCTCCTCTCAGCTGCTCTTCCCCGACAGCGAGTTCCCAGCAGTCCTTCAATGTAGCAGTGCCATCTTCAGGCACAAAACCTGCCCTGCACCGCTGGGGGAGAGCGACCTGCCCTGGAGGAAGGGACCAGGGGTCCTCCCGCAGGGCAGGCTCAGTCCCCAGGGTGCCAGCATCAGGCTTGCTATAGCCCTGTCTTATCTGCAGCTTACCCTCACTTTCCAGGCGATCCCGGCCTTGAGAACTGCAAGCACAGGAGCCATGTGGGCTTTTTCAGCCTCGTGACGAGTCTCCCTCCCGACATGGATGTCTTTGTCCCAGGTGAAACCAGAGCAGACACCTCCGAGCCAGTCCATCAGCCCCGGTCATGTCTTCACTCAGACCCATCTTCCAAAACACAAACTACCAGGTAAAACAATCCCAGGAGAAGAGTAACTCCTTGGTAGCAAGTGCAAGACTTTTGGGACTTCCAGCTCAGGCTTTTTGTCCTAATTCAGGAGCTCACAAACCAGTCTCTCCATTCTGCAAACCACCTGTCTGAGCAGCAGCCAGACACAACCTCTGGCTTTCCTCCAGGGCAGACGTGTCTTCACCACAGCTATCTGCACATAGACCTCAGCCCCTAAAGGATACCAAGCTGCCCATTAGCCTTAGACCCAAAATTTTGCAGAAAAATAGCTATTTACACATAATGCTGTAAGTAAGTGAGCCATCTCATTGGGATCATCAGGACCAGAAATTCCTGATCTATTACCAAAAGGAAGGATATCACGTGGTGGGATATCACACTCTACACCCAGCCATGCAGGGCCTGCATTGATAGCTGCTAACACAGTGCAGGACCTTATGGCACAGTGGGTACATTGACAGAGTCCCACCCTGTAATTCCATCTACCTACAAAATCCCAGTGTTTCCCTGGATAACACCACCTTGAGGGGCTGCCCCTGCATGCATTAGAGAACTCTGGGAGAGACCCTGTCTGCCTGGGGCTATGAGCAGGGGATTCTGGCACCTTACAGGGAGAAAGACCTTTTCCTTTCCAGCCATCCTTCCTCTCCCCTGACAACAGATGTTACACACAAACCTCCTCACAGCAAATTGGCATTGATTTCCACTGAGCAGTTTATGTCACAAAAAAAAAGCCTTCTTCAAGCAGTAAGAGCTACAATTTGGCACCACTCAGCTCACCTGGGGACAATTTCCCCTCAATGGCACATCAGCCTTCAGGCAGCAAGGCAGAGCAGACCTCCCCACTGGACTAGGAAAGCTGGGAGGCTGGAGGGCTCTGCTCAGCACTGTGCAGCCAGGAGCTGAAAGCATCACCTGGTTTGGCCATCAGCGTTTCTTATCTCGGGGCCTGACTTAATCAAGCCCTGAAATGCACTGAGGGTGGGATGTAATGATGAGTTACAGCTCTCGGCTGGGTTCCCTGGGTCCTGTGCCAGCTGCTCCATGGATCTGGGCTGGCAATGCCAGGGTAGGGCAGCCCAGCAGCTACTTCAATTCAACGTGGCTGTAAAAAGATAAAACAAAAATAAAGCAGAGTATAGAGCAAGCCCCCCAGTGGTCTGGCCGTGGTTGCTCCTTAAGCAACAAGTTGCTCCTAAAGCAGCAGAGGAATTGGCACAGAGGACCCCACCTGAAGTTTGCAGCTGGATTTGCTTTGTGGTGGGATGATCCCCATGACTTTGAAAAGAGCCATAGTGGGAAAGCATTTGTCTGTGTTGGACAACCCCAGTGCCTCTGTTCTGGGAGGTGGGAAGCTGCTCCAATGCCTTTTGTTTCCACACTAAGGCTCTTCTACCCACAAGTGGGCCAAGGAAGCCTCAGTGTATCTTACCAGTGTGGTGAATCCTCAGAGGTGGTGGCTCCTACCAAGGATCCAGAAGGAATTTTGGGCACTTGAATATATTTCTCTATGCCAGAGGTACATCACCGTAGAGACCCTTGGTCATTCACACAAAATACAGGGGAAAAAAATCAGGTTAAAACTGCAGACATGCAGCGCACCCATTCCTCTAAGTCATTCACATCCCCAAGCCAAGGGATATGGCTTGGTGGTTTTTGGAGGGTTTTTTTTTTGTTTTGTTTTGGTTTTTAATGTTTTTTGTTTTTTTTGTTGTTTGTTTTTGGGTTGGGGGGGGGGTTGTTTTTTTGGGTTTTGTTTTGGGTTTGGTTTTTTTTTTTTTTTTTGTTAAAGAGAAGAGCAGTTCAGAGACAGGTAAAGGACTGTGTCTGATGAGGAATACCCCAGGATTTGAGTGGTGGATGCTAATCCTGGCAGCACCACGTTCACATGAGCTGAATGTAGGGGGCTCAGGATCAGTGGTTTCTGAGCTGTCCTCAGGCTGAAACACCCAGCTGTGGTCTCCTGATGCAACACCTTTAGAGGAGGTGACCAGCATGCTGCTGTACCTGTGGCACCTGGTTGGGATGTTCAGTCTGTACAAAACTTGGACCCAGGTGGTACCCAAGTCCTGGCTGGAGATGGGAGCTGAAGCCCCTGACCCTGGAATATGTTTCTTTGAGACGGTCTCAAGAGGAAACTGCCCACAGGGGAAAGCCCGTGCTTTTGTAAATATTTCTCCTTTTCAGTATCTCTTAAATATGTTCAGTGTTTCACTTCAGCTTCTTCAAGAAAAGGGTACAGAAGATGGTGATCTTTCCATCATAATCAGGATTTTTAGTGAAAAATCCCATTTTTCTGAGCATCTCCAAAAGCAAACTTCAGCAGCATCTGGAACATGCCCTCAGAATATCATTTGGAAAATGGATCCTTGCAGCTTTTGAAATAAAATACGTAAACAAGGAAAAGAAGAAGGGTCTTGCAAGTCCAGAGACAAGCTGGGATGCAAACAATGGGATCAGGGCAGGACAATGACAAAGGAGTTACCCCAGGAGGTTTGCCCTCTGATCCTCAAAAAATCCATGGTAATAAGTTTTTTGGAGGATTGATAGAGTTAATAACTTTTCTTTAGAAATGCTATATGCAACTTGCAAACCAAACACCATACAATCAACAAGAGTCCATCTGGTTCAATAGAAATAGATCTTTATTAATAACATGCACATCATACTTATATTTAAAATACATATACATTTTTTTTCTACTATTCACTTTAGAAAACAATTTCATAAAAACCTTCGATCAGGTCCCAGGTAATTTTAAACATTAAAAAGCTTTCTTCTTTTTTTTCTTTTTTTTTCTTTTTTTTTTTTTTCTTGTTACAGAACCAGTAGTTATTATTCCAATTACTTGGTGTATAATCACCATGTATTTAACACAATGCAGGCTCATGCATTTCAATAGAAATAGGTGTTCCCTTCTCTGCTTTGTCAATCATGTCAAATATATGATTATATACTTGACAACACTGTTGTTATATGCAGCTGTGATTCCTTCCTGGGAGCGTTCTACAGGTGGTGTTTAAAATATGGAGACAACTTTTTTTACAACGTTCTGAGTTCCTGCGAGGGGCTCCTGGTGCTGCAGGTGGCCCCCAGAGCCCAGCTACGGCAGAAACCAGAAAAACAGAATTTCATGAATGTCAGAGAGGAGAGCAATCTGAAAAAAAAGAAAAGAGGGAATTGGCAAATCCCCTCTGTGCTCATGGCAAACTGTGGCCAGGGTTGGGTTTCCCAAGGTCCTGCCAAGTACCAGAGCACATCTGTAGAGAGCGCACAGAGATACCAGCGACAGACGGCTTGCGGGCTTACAGAACATTTACAGAGGCTCGTACGAGGGTGGGACTTTAAGGCACAATAGTCCATATGCTCGACACATTCATTGGGAAGCAGAAGTTCAATTTACAGTGCAATAGAGATGTACTCGGGAGCTCAAGCGGCAGCTCGGCGGTCGCCGTCGCCGATCGTGCGGCATCTCCGCGACGGGAGCCCTGCACGAGCTCATGCACGTGCTGAGCATCAAGCACACAAGGAGCCTCTCGGGCTCCAGCGACAGGGTCTGTGCGAGGAAGTCGGGTGATAACCCAAGCATTTACAGGATCAGGGCCCTAACGTGGCAGAATCATGGAATCGTGGGATGGTTTGGGTTGGAAGAGACCTTGAAGACCAGCTGGTTCCAACCCTCCTGCCATGGGTGGGGACACCTTCACTAGAGCAGGTTGCTCAGACTCAGTGTTGGGGTTCTGCACCATCCACACCCACACTGTGGCCCCCACGAAGCCACCCCCACACGCCCTTCACCAGCACATCCAGCAGAAAAGCAGCACAAAGAAAACTCAACTCATAGAAACACTAATTACAGCCAAGCGTGCTGCTATTCCCAGGTGAAAATGAATTGTCCTGAGCCAGTCATTTTCAAAATGATCAGCTCTCCTCACCAAGCCTGTCCTTGTTACCCAGCTCATCTATATTCTCTCTGATGAATATTCTATCTCCAAGGCAACTGAGTCAAAGGGAAGCAAGGACTTTCTTTACATCCAGTGCAAACATAGCCCATATGTAGGAGTTCCTAATGCAGTCATAATAGAACATATATATATATAAATCTATCTCACTGAAAGTTGACCACCTACAGACAGATTCTCACATCAGAAGCCAGAAGAGTTGAACTATAGCTACAAACCCAAAAAAGAAAAATCACTGTATGTAGCTGTATTGAAATGCTGGTACCCAGTAACATGGCAACTAAATGTTAAAATCAATATGAGTATATCATTCAAAAGGTGTCAAATTAAATATTTTGAGAGTCACTTGCAATGTTATTGCAATTTGTACTTCTTTATCATCCCATAAACTATTTTGAACCACTCAAGTATAATTTTTCAGACCCCCTTTTCAGCAGCACCAATCACTGGGCAAAGCAGAAGGCAGTGAAAACTGAAGCAGACTTAAAGCATACAGAATAGCAATTCAATCCCATAACAAAAAGTCAACCATAAAAAACCCAATTTGCTCTCTAGAAAGAAATAATCCATTTTAACAGATCCTGGAGCAAGCAAATTTTTTTAAAAAAGAGACAATGTGTTTTGTTCAAGAAAACAGCACATGAGAAAAACATGAGTAAATTATCAATAGTCCTCTTTCCTAGGTAGCCCAAGCAGTTTTGTAACCTGATGCAGATTTTTGTCTGTTACATCTGTTCAGTTATCACAATGCCTTCACAGAGAAACTTCAATAGGCAAGAAATTATCTGCCTCTTTCAGCAGGCAAAGAACCTCTTCAAAGGTGAACCTGACAGGGCCAATGTTTTTTTGTTCAGGTGAGGTTAAAGACTTTGATCCTACTGAGCTTTTTTTTTTTTTCATTTCATAGAAACGTTTCTAATTTTAAGCTAAAAGTTTTGTTTATTCAATCCAGGACCATCCTATGAATATACAAAGTCAGTCAGCAAGAGAAAAGAAGCATTTAAGCATTTCCTGTACATGCTAGATTGTTATGAAAACGGATATGAAGAGGGGGGGGGGAAAAATAAAAGCATAAATCAGACCACTTCAGAGTGGAAAATTACACGGTTTGAAAAATTAGAAGACAGGAGCAATTTTCCTTTCCCATTCCCTCAGCCCCAGGATGGCACGAGGCGTTCCCGGTGCCGCAGGGGGCAGTGAGCTCCTGGGGGATAATGACACCTCTCACAACAGCAAATGGGCTCTCTGCCAGCTCTTACTGGTGGCACTGAGGCTGTGCTACACACCTGACCAGCAGCCTGGGCTCCTCCAGCCCCCCATTGAAGTGGGCATGGCCCCTTTCCACTGGAGATTTCTCAAACTGGAGATTTCTCAAACCGCATTGAAACTGTTTTTCAATCGTGCAACTGGATCAGCTGCATGATTTTGGGCTGGTGCAAGCCCAGGGGCAGCCGGAATCAAACCACACATGGCCAGGGATCTCTGAGGCTGAAGTGCACTGGCTGAAGGTTGAAAGACACCCTTTTCTAAGAGATAAGTAAATAGGACTTGTCTCAAAGCAAAAACAGAAACCTGAACATTCATCATGACTAACAGCACCTCCCAAACAGAACTGCCCTGTTTTTTCAGCCTTCCCACAGTATCTGAGATGTTTATATTCTCCAGTTTGCAGGTTATCCTTGTTTTGAATTACACTGCTAACATTTTCTTTTAATTTAGGAAAAAAAAAAAAATTCTGAATTTTACTGCTTCCTTCTCTCTCCTAAACCTGTCCTGACTTCTAACTACTGATACTAGAGTTAACTTTGTTCTTCACACCTTTTTGCTTTTGCCTTTCTGCCTTTTCTCCAGCACTAACACGTGCCTGGGAGCTGTGACGGTATGTGCAACACACACGACCAGGATGCTTTGAGCAGGGTGACAGGAGGAATCTGACACAAAAAGCACATTCCTGGCAAGCCACAGTATTTGTTCACACTATATAATGCTTCAGAAATAGCATCAGCCACATCTGCAAGAGCAAAGCCTTTCAAAATAAATAAAAAATTAGGTTCTTAGATATATATATATCTATATATCTGCCCCAGCTGAGTGTGCGCTATTGTTTACTTTGCTTTAAAGCTTTAAAGTGGTGATAGCCAGCGAATAAAAGCCATTTCCTTCACGGCAAGCCAACAGACCTGTAGGACTTTGCCAGGCTTTGAACCATCTTGTGTATTTGTTCAGCAGTTCTGGGATGCAGGCCTCCCGCGGGGGAGCTGCGAGCGTATCGCCCACGGCTGATTTACAGGCTCGTTAACCACATTCCCCCAGATTATAGTGCAATCTTTGCTTCTGACCCCATTGCTGGAGCACCATCTTCTCCCTAATGTTACTCTTTGGTATTTTCATGACGGTAGCTTTGGCAGCTATGAAAGTTTCCACTTGCAGCCGTTCCGTTTGCTGAACATCCCACACGCCATAGCTTGTGAAATATATATATTTACATATTTTAAAGTTAATTCCCAGATTGAAATTAGACATTTCACTTAACCTGAAACATTATTACTAATGCTGAGCAGTTTCATCAGGAGAGCCTCTGAGGTCTTACCAGCATCTGTCAGATACATTCATTCTCCATCTATGAGAGTTATCATTGTTTTTCTGCCTTTTGTAGTCCACATAAAAAGAAATTGCTGTCTATTCCCTAGCACCAGTGTGAACCTCAGGCCAAACAGCAAATTAGCATGCAAAGAAGTATCAGGGAAACAGCTAGGGAAAGTGGCAAATGAAGTTAAGGGAACACCAATGATGGGCTGAAGAAACAATCTTTCCTGTGAGTCATTCTGGTTCGTATTAAAATAGCAAAGTAGATACCAGCTAAGAGATAATATAAGTAAAAGGTGAATGCAATTTTTTTTTTTTTAAAACCAACCCACAAACCCTTGCAAATCTCAGTACAGAGTGTCTGTAAGTAGCAAGCGAGTTCAGTCTCTGAAAATCCTAAGCTAAAGACTGATTCCTTTGGCACTGACTCCTTCATGGTCAAAGCAATTCTCAAAGAAACTTTCTGCCTATTCTTTTACAGCAGATAACTCGTGTTTTACTCCTCACTGCTAGACTACTCCGCTGCTTCGGGGGCTCCCCTTGCACCGGGGATGGCGCAATTTAACTGCGAAAGTGATTTGGAGCATCCGTATCTACACACAGGTAACTTTAAGTGCAGCTTTTTTTGTTTCTACAGACCGCCTTGCACGCAGTCCCTGCAGGTTTAGGACCTCCGTGTCGCACCTCTCTGTGTGTGTGTGTGCAGCAAGGTGCTCCACACCGGGGGTCAACAGCGGGGGCTGCAGAGCATCATCCAAAAGCTCCTTCCACTCAGCTCCCGGCGCCTCGGCCTCCGCTCGCAAACACATCTGCAATGAGCGCCTCACCTCAACACCTCAACAAGCAGTTCAAGCATTCAGAAACAAACATCAGTGGGTCTAACAGCTACTTTAATTCATTTTATAAATAAGCAACTGAGAATTTTGCTCCAGGTGGCTGCCCGTGTAGCCCATCCCGTAAACGGCGTTCTCTGCAGAGTAAGGCACGATGCGATACGAGTGCAGCTCTTCATAATAGAGCGACTGGGAACAGCACTCCTGCACCATAAACTTCAGCCGTTTTCGTGCGTCAGAGTAGGCAGTCCTATAGCACGGAGCCTCCTTAAAGTATTCATAGCTCTCCCTCTCTGTCTCTAGGTGAATCTTCCTCAACAGATTGTTAATTAATACCGACCTACGGAGATAGGCTTCGGGGTCGTCCAGGAAGCGGAGTTTCTGGAGAGACAGTTTTAGGATACAAGTCCGGTCCTCTGGTAGTATCAGGTGCTGGGGATTGAAGGAATGGGTCTTTAGCACCAAGGAATGAAACTAGGGGGAGGGTGAGGTCTGGAGCAAGAGAGATACTCACTTTTGGACAATACTCATGGTAATCTTGATGTAAATGTTCTTCTTCTGCATATTTTCTCTTAAAGTAAGCTACTTTCGACGTCGTTAATGTCTTTGGTAGGCCCCGATCAGATCAGCTCTGCGCAACAGAGGAAAAACAAAGTTAGAAATGCTTGCTGCCAGGGGGGCTGCAACGTCACAGTCTGGGGTGTGCAGGGAAAGGAGGGATCCAGAGAGGGAGTGCAGCCAGGACAGCACTCAGCCTCAGCCTGCAGCGCTCAACCCGCTGGAAAAACACCTGGGAAGCTGCCTCTGAAACAGCCACCCTGAGGCTTGCCAGCACAGCAAGCCCCTCTCCCCTCTTTGGAGTGACCCCCACAGCACTGGGCACAGGCAGGGTCTCGCTGTCCTAGGGCTGAGAGGGGTGTTGGGGCCAGGCACAGCCCCACGGAGTGAGCAGGAGGTGTCCTAGATGGGGATGCCACCATGGAGGGTGACAGGGAGGGACCAGGATGGGGCCACCTGTGTGCAGGACAGGGGACCCTGTGCCCTGCTGTGGGGTGTGAGGGCCGAGGACTGGGGTCTGATTTCCACACATCACGCACGGAGCTCCGTGGCTTCCCTGGAAAACCAACGCAGGGTGTATTCACTAGATGGTAGTGTTGTCTCAGAAGAGCAGGAGAGCCCCAGTTCAGTGGGAGGGTGATGGAGCCGGTTTGTTCTCTACATGGCATCAGTTTTTCAGGGCACAGAGGACAGAGGCTCAACATTTGGGATAAGAAAATGAATTATTGGGCTTTCGTCCTGTGGCAGGAGCCCAGGGAAAATCTGTTCCTCCAGAGCTGAGCCCTGCAGAGGACCAGAGCACCCTGGGCACCTGCAGCCAGGCCTGGCTGCCTGCTCTGAGCTTGCTCCTCTCCCTGGAAAGGTGGCATGGTGCTAATTCAACATCTTAATGAGGTCTATAATTCCAGCAGTACTCAGCCTGGTGAGCACAGGGTGCCTGTGAGAGCCAGGGCTGGGCTTTGCTTGGCAATTCACCAGAAAACCCAGAGGAGCCATGTGCATTTCTTGGAGGCATGATCTCCTCCCAAACCCTCCTTTTTATAAGAAATTTCTGTTATTTGCATGTAAATGCACTTAAAAGAAAAACAAACAACCAAAAAAAAACAAAACAAAAACCCCAAACAAACAAAAACCCCACAAAACAAACAAACAAAACCCAAAACCAAACAAAAACACCAAACAAAAACAAATAAAAAAAACCCCTAACTTTATTATACTGATGTCTAAAGGCAATCCAGGGAAAGAAAATATCCAGAGACACTTCACAGAATAACTCAAAGCCAGGTCCTACGGGAAATATTTTCTTCCCCAAATTGGGATCTCCTTCTGGGAGCATTTGAGACTTGGATTCTCTGAAGAAGTAAAGGATTTGGTTCTGGACAGCTTCCTTGACTCAACAGAAAAGCCAAAATGTATTTCACAGCCATTACACAGACCTCATGCTGCTGGAAGGATCCTTCCATGGGTCATGAGGGGCTCCTTGAGTCTTAGCTGCTGGTGGGAGTGATGAGATACCCACACAATCATTCCAGGCACTGACAGCATCTCTTCTTCACTAGCAGGAAGGAGCAATGGGTTCTCCCTTCCTTCTTCTACATCAAAAACCCAAAAGAAGGGGCTGAAGAAGAAATCCCTTCAATGAGAGGATTCTAGCATTTTCTCACTGCGAGTCTGTGAGGATGGAGGTTTCTCATGAAGGATTCTGCAGATTTGTGCTGAAAACTGCCTGGTGGATTAACACCCTGTTTGGAGTCAAGACCCCTCAGCCCTGCTCTGAGACCCATGGATTGCACTCCAGAGCAGCATTTCTCCAGGAGAGGGACTATTGCTCTTACAGCAGAACAGCACTGCCAAGGTTGTCGAGGACTGCTGCAGGGCTCCAGTCGCCCTGGACCATCACACACACCAGAGCTGCACCCAGCACCCAGCTCAGCTCTCAAGGGCATGGGCAGGGCTGTGCTCTTCACCACCCCACTGGCATTGAGTAGCTGCAAACACAGGTTTAAATTCAAACACAGCAAGCTTCTCTGCTTGCAGGTTTTGTTCCAGTATTTGAGTTATATCAGAGCCTGGGCAGCCTGGATATTTAATTACTCTGATATCATGTTCTCCTAGGTGGAAACCCCACTGTGCTGTGTTATCTGAGCACAACAACAAATGCATTTATCTCCCAGTGCCACGGGATGGGAAAACATTACAGTTTTTCTCACACTGCTCTGAGGAAGACAAAGGCACAGACAGATGCAGTGACATTCCCATTGCCACCCAGGCTGCCAGGGCTGGGAAAGGAGCCAAAGCCAGCACACAGGTAGATCCTTTCCCTCAAACCAAACCTCTACATGCTGAAACATGCTCCTTAGTGTTTTCCAGGGGAAAAGGCTGGAAGCACAGCCCTATCTATCACTGTGTCTGTGTAGTAGAAGCAGAAAATCATCCTGAGTGCAGGGGCAGCACAGATAACCACAGTGTGCAGAGCATCTCAGCTCCGTTCCGCAGCTCTGCCATGCAAAGAGCTCCATGCAAAACTCTCCTTCGCGGCTCCAGGCCATGGGAATTCCACTCCCAGCCCCAGAGATGGAGGATGACAGCGAAATTCAGCATCCCCTGAGCACAGGTGGTGCCGGAGACATCAGGGAGCTGGGACAAGGGAAGGAGCACTGGCAGCCTGTGGCTGGGAGGGAAGGAGGGCTGTGTTATTGCCCATGCCACAGGCTGGGGGCTGGTGCTGGCTGGCAGGAGCAGACAGAAAAATTGTATTTTGCTGAGGGACACACATGACCATCCTGGCAGTGGGTTCATTGGGCACCCAACCAGCATCCCCTTCCTGGGTTCTGTTCAGCACCAGACTGGGACGGCTGAATTCAGTACCCTGGTTGGCTGAATTTAAATTCCTAAAGACTTTACCTCAGCTCAAGCAGCAAACTTGTCACGACCCTTTCACCCCATAATTTAGTTTAGGGACAAGGAAAGGAAACAACGACAAACAAGCAAACACCAAGAGCATCTCTAGGCTGCAAGTTTGGCTTGAAATGCCTTCCCAGTTTTAAATGAAAGACTACACACCAGGAGAAAAGTAGCCCCAGGCTGCTCAACACCACACCATCTGTCAGTAAATCCCAGCAGCTCCAAATCCGCAGAGCTTGGAGCACCCACTTGCCCAGCTCAGCAGCTCCCACCGGCTCTCACAGCTCCCTGGGAAGGAAGGGGTGCTGCCTGCACACCTGCAGGGTGAGAAAGTGAGCTGAAAGCACACAAATCCCATCCCAGGACTTCTCAAGGGAAGTTCAGGGTCTGCTCTTGCGATGGAAGCAGCTGCCATCCCACCACCCATTTCATCACTATCGTCTTTTGAGGTTACTGAGGGTGCCCACACATCTGTCTGCAGGTTCAGGGGAATGAGAGCATGAGCTGTGGCCTGTGTCCTCAACAGCAGCCCCGATGCTAAAGCCCTCGAGGCGCCCCTCTCCATGCAGAAGGCTCGCAAGGACCAAGCCTTTCTCTAGCCTTCATTGGAAGTCAACACTCGGTGGCTCTGCGTGCCTGGGAGCTGCTTGGCTGGGGTTACAGCCATCCAAGGCTGTAGTAATGCCGCAGTGAATCAGACCCTTAGTGTTTTGTTTAAATATAAACATATTGAATCAGTGCTTTTTTGTGTAGAAGGCTATTCTCGCGAGCCAAGTGTTTTGACAGCTCCAGCAAGGTGGTATGAGTCACTGCCTCTGCCTCACTCAAGCTCAGAGACAGATACATCTTAATCACATTACGGTTCTGTTGGGTTTTGGGTTGTTTTTTTTTTTTTTTAAATTTTTTTCCAGCGCTACACCACAAGTCAAGGCACGGGGCCAAAACTTCCCCCGCGGGGACCAACCAGCCCCGCGCTGAGTCCTCAGCCTGAGGTTTGTCCTTCCAGCCTGGATGGGCGCCGGGAAAGCGCGTTCAGCATCCCGGCAGCGCTCCGCTGCCCCCGAGGGCTCGGCAGCCCCGGGGCGGGCGCTGCTGCCGCTGCCCGCGGCTCGCCCCCCGCCGCNTGCCTGCTCGGAATACCCCGGGGCACGGCGGCTGGAGCTGCCATTAGCGCTAATGGAAGTTCGGGATACAAAACCCCACGCGCGGCAGTGAGGGAATAGGCGCCTCTGTCTCAGGCTCGGAGCTCTCAGCTTCTCGCGAGGGCTTTAATTGTGCTCTCAAACAGAGCAAAATGCGTCCGTTCCTGTTTATTTCTCCCGGAATGATTATATGGCGCTCTGTGGTACTCGCAGAGTTATTAGGCGTGTTTGGACAGAAGGCTGTCTTATCTAAATTGGATTGGAAATAGATTTCTGTCATGGCAGCTTCCCGTTCGAACTGCAAATTGCAGCAAAGTCACTTCACCTGCGCTCCTGCATCGCCCCGGTGACGGCAGCCCCTCTTGGGCACGATTTAATGCCGGGCGATTTCCACGGGGCTGCAGCCTAGCCGAGACAGGAGCTAAGACGGAGTTTAAAAAGTGATTGAACATCCAGGAAAAAAAAAAAAACACCCGAGCTTGTGCTTCTGCATCTCAGACAACAGAGAGAGATCTACAAGCCGCGGCTCTGCGCAGCAGCCCCGTCCCAGAACTTGCACCTGATCCCTTGGGAGCATCCCCACACCTGCACTCCCCTCCCTTTCCTGGGGAAGACAATTCCTCGCTGCCTGCTCGGTGCCGCAGTGAAGGGGCTCGTCCGAGCCGATGCTATCCGGCTTTTGGCGCAGACATCTGCAGGGGGTGAGCACGGAGCCGGCTGCCCGAGCCGGTGACTCAAATGTGCCGCTGCCCTGCAGGGTTCCTATCGCAGCGTAAAGCAGGCTGGTCGATATGCGAGCTACAGCTGCCTCAGACGGAGACCTTCGCTGAGCATCCCTTGCGTGCTCGAATACAAAACCTGAGGCTTCTGGGCACGCGGAAACTGGCCTTTACTCTCAGCTGGAGATGTGACTTTGACACGGCAGGACGTATCGTCATGTCCTTGCGACTGCTGTCAAGCTGCGGTGATGAACTCTCCCGTCTCTAACCTTCCGAGCGCTCGCAATTAGTGGGTGCTCAGCTGAAACGTGCCCCTGGTTTCACATGCTCTGCTGATGCTTCTCTCCTCTCCTCTCCTCTCCTTTCCTAGGGCAGCATAAGCAGCTGGTCCCACCGTGGGATTCCCAGCTGATAATGCAAAGCTCCCAGACCACAGGCGGATGAACATGTGGATCAAAAACACATGCCAGCCCCAGGATTTCACGCGGCTGCCGATCGATGGCAGCCCCTTCTAGCGTATCGAACCTCATCGGCCCGAGCAAGCCCCCTTTCATTGACTCATGGGGAGGTGGGGACCCCCAGCCGCACTCTTGTCCGCTGCCTTTGCACTTTAAAACCGCCTTTTAGTTTGCTGATTGCTCTGCAGATCTCCCTAATTGCAGATTCTCCCTGGGCACACATGTGTACAAGGCACAAGCATCCGAACAGCTCTCGTGAGGGTACGAAGGCATGAGACTTAATGGCTAAGTGACTATTCCTGTTTCCCTCCTTCTAGTCCCACTGCTTTCCTCAACAGAATAAAATAATAATTCCAGGTTCACCCCCTTTTGACATTAATTCCCGTAAATTCCCTCACTCAGCCCGACCAGGTGAAGTTTGCAAACTTGCTAGTTACCTGAGGATGCGGAGTCAGTCTGCAAAGGGTCTTTCTGGAGTAATCTCAGCAGTTCTGGTAAGATTTCCCCCTCGCACGGGCTCAGCGAGCATTTCTGGCAGCACGGCACTGCTGAACGGTCACCTGCCGTGGTGGATCAAGGAGAAACACACATGGCTCAGGTGGCAAAATCAGGACAAACACGGCGAGCAGCTGGACCACAAGAGGAGAAAGTGCTATTTCAGCATCCCCACGGGGCTTAGTAACAGGGATAAACAGAGATCTGATGTTACACCCAATTTTCTAACTTTGACCTTGCTTCCTGGAGTCCCTTTCACACATCAGGAAAGTAGATAAAACATTAAGTAAACAGCACTTCAGTCTCTCAGTGGTGTTGTTATAATCGACTCAGAGCAAATGCTGCAAAAAACCATCTTGCTCCTCTAAATATCTGGATGTTTCTGGAGCTAGAACATTAATTCTGCCCCAACCACCTCTTAAAATGGCACATTATTTTCTCCATTAATTCTTGTCAACCTCAGAGGAAAGCAAAAGGGCTACTATTAGAACCATGCCATTATTTTGCGTAGCAGCATTAATTTTCTGTCATACACACTCACTCACACTGCCTGCAGAGCAGTACAGGTCTGGGAAAAGCCAGAATCCCATTTCTCTTTAACAGGGTGCACATTTCAGAGTTTGCCTGACATACAGTACATTTTCCAGGCTGACGCCTTGCCTTCTGGGTGAAGAAGTATTTGCCATGCTGTAGTAAGAATATCTCCCACTCTCTGGGGGGAAAAAACGACCACAGACATGCGTGTACCTAAACTCTGCACTTTTGCATGGGTGTGCCAGAGACACTCGGACTTTTTGAGTACATGAACGAAATTAGACACGTCTAACTAAGTCCTGCGAGAGAGAAAGGAAAAGAGAGCTTGCATGTGTGCGTACCCATGTCTCGCAGCTATAAGACAACTATATTTAGACAGTTGTGTCATCCCAGAGGATGACAGCATTAACAGCCGATGGAAAGAGGAGCTATGGTTACTTTCCAGAGTTCAGCCCTGACTGTAAAAAAGAGGACTCTGATCGAAATGACCTTTCGTAGAGTCCGGCAGAGCAGCGGCAACCTCTGCCCGCGGCACTGCGGGACGCGCGGAGCCTCCCTCTCCGCTCTCCCCTCTGCCACGCTGCAGCAAAGCCACGAGAGCTCCCAAACAAACCCTAAACTTACTCCACGCCGACAGCCACCTGCCAAACCCTCCGGAGCAAAGCCCCGCACCGCCTCGCCCGACACGGGCAACTCCGCGGAGCTTCGCTGTCCCCCGGCCACCACCGCCGGCTCGGCGACACTCACCCGGCGAGCCCCGGCTCCAGAGGGGAGGGCTGCTCCGTCCTTCTTCTCTCGCTGCTCCTGGAGGAGGTGGCGGTGCTGCTGTTGCTGTTGCTGCTGCTGCTGCTGCTGGTGGTGGTGGCGGCGGCGGTGGCGGC
>VWZN01008413.1:0-19660 GCA_013396955.1 Regulus satrapa
CTTTTTTTAAAAATTTTTTTAGTCGCTTCTTGTCGGCAAGAGAGTAAGTTCGAAGCTTTTGGAGGATCAAACCGAGACACGTGCCTGTTAAAGTATGGTCAAAACAATAGTAATGAGAGAAAATTGATTTATCAGGTTGGAATAGATGTTCAGGTGTAAATATTATTCCGTTTGGAATCCAGAAGAATTTCCTGCACTGGAAAAAATGTAGTGGTTTCAAGAGCATTTTTTTGAGGCAGAGGAAGATATTTTTATCAGCCAACACCACTGTCCTCTGCGGTTTGCTACTAGTATAAAAATCTGGCATTGATTTGTAATACTCCTAGAGGAATTCAGAAGAATGATAACTAAGCTCTTAGCTTGTTTTGCAGTTAATAAGAAGGGCCACAGTAAACTTTGAACAGAGTTGGATTTCTGTCTACAGTTTTGCACTAGTAATGGTGATCACCATATTTTTGTAGAAAAAAGCCTTGTACTTCTTTTGGTTAATATTATGGATTATTAAAATAACTCTAGAAAATTAAAGATCTTTGTTTCTGAAGCAGCAGGAGAAGATGAAATCATGTTCTTCACACCTAAAGTTACTAACTCTTGCTTGTGACATCCTAGGCACTTTCACAGCACGCACGTTCATGTGAGATGGCCTTGGAAGGTTGAGAAATGAATTTCAAGAACAGTAGAAATCTTTATAACTGTGGTTTTTGAGAATAATTACTTGCATACTCTTTAGTTTGAGGTAAAGATTTTTGGCATAGGTGTCTTCAGTATCATTGTAAAGTGGTGAATACAAGTAAGCTCTTTCAGTTTTGTTTTCAGACAGTGCAAGCCTCATAGACTGTACATTATTTGTTTTATATAGACCTCTGCTTAAACACCTGCCCCTTGTGCCTTTTATAGTAACCTTAGAATGCTGCATCTTTACTTCTCCAGGTGAGCTAGTCCTAGCCCAGTAATGGTTTTGCACATTGCAGCAGGGGTTGTATGGCATGATGTTTTGGGGGTCTTTGTTGTGTACCCTGTCCCTAGTTGTACTATCTATGGTTGGTTGGTTTTGAGCAGTGGGTTTCTTTTTGCTCTTTGAGACTAATGCTGTGGTTCTTTGAATTAGTTTTTTGACCTGGTGTTCCTGTGGTAGTTTTGGGGGGGTTGTGGTTTGAGATTTGCTAGTTTGGTGAGTTTGGTGGTGGTTTGGGTTTCTGTTTGTTTTGTTTAAGTATTACTCAAAATATGTCTTGCTTTCCAGGAAAACCCATTCTTTGCTCAGCAGCCATCCTGTGATGGAATTTGCTGCATTTTTAAGGGTACCTTTATTTATTAAGGGTAACATTTAGACATTGAAAAACGAGTTCTTCCCTGCTCTCTGAAATTTTGAGGGCCTAAACTTTGCTGAGTGATGCTGCATGTTGGTGCTTCTTGGAAGCTTCTTGTACCTTTACACTTATTGCTTCTATAACTAGCAATTAAGCATTTCATCACATTTTTGGGGTCAAATTTTAATAACTGGTAATTGTTCTACAGATAATTGTTCTACAAGGTGTTATTGGGGAAGCTTGCTGCTAGTAACTGTTGCATTTTTTTACCAGCATATCCTTATGCAGAGCAATCTCTTTTCAGTATTTCACCTTTCTTAAATGTTTTTATTCACTGCCACATGCATTCCTAAGAATTGTTTAGCTAGGGAGCACTAGATCATTCCTGGTAGTGAACAGCTTCAAAAACAGTCTCCAGTGTCAAATTTGAGTACTTACTTACCAGTTAATGCTTTGCAGACTATTTACTTGTCATGTCTTTCATACAGCTCTGTAGTCATGAGAAAATGTTTTAAAGTATTGATTCAACCTGGTCAGCTGAAATTCTCAGACAAAAGAAGGCTGTGATGTAGATGATGGCTTGTTGGAGTAATCTGCAGCAATCCAGTTTCTTGCTGTTGTTCTCCTAGGTGCTAGGGGTAAGTTTACTGTGCTCTACGTAGCGACTTGGTCGTAGTACACACTGAGTTTTACCATTTGTAGCTCTTCATGGTGTGTGTTTTAAAATTACTTCTCATGAGATATTATTTTAGAGCTTTGCTGGGTGTTTCATTGTCTATTTTTCAAGAAAATAATTTTTGTAAGAATGAAGCAGTCATTTTATGCTAAATATCTCCCTTTTATGATCATCATGCCACTGTGATGAGACCAATAAGATCCTCTGAAATTACCTGTTGAAAAAGTGCAGTCCTAGAAGATACAAACTGCCTAAAAGCTTTTCTGCCCAAAACTGAATACAGAAATAAGTTTTACCCAAGGAAGTAGGATTTAATTTCATTTGCAAAGCAGCTGTAAAATTTATTGATAGGAAAGGTGGCAGGATAAGAAAGTTTATGTTGTCTCAGTTATCTTGAAACCGGCATGAAAAATGTTAGCAGATTATTCATTAATGATTAATTTCTCTCCTGTTCGATGGGAAGGTAATAGGGCCTGTTGTTAAAGAGCTCTGTGTCTTAAGTGTATTTTGTATAGATGTTGGTGGAGGACTGAAACGGTAGTGGAAGCTGTGAAAACAGATGGTGACAGGTTGGAAGTTGACAATGATTTGTATTTGGAGATGACCATGAAAATAGTAAAGGCTGGTTTTTACCTTCTCAGCACTATGCTTACCTAAGTAATGGTGACTTTCTAAAATGGGTTTGGAAATGCAATGTTTTTCCTTTATTTGCTCTAAATATTAAGTGCTGTGGGATTTGAGTTTTGTTAATTCATAACAATTCTTCAGGTTGTAAAACGTAACTGAATTATATGCAATTATCATTACTATGTATGTTCCCTTCCTTAAATATTAAGTTTTATAACCTTTTGAAGTTATGTTTGGAATGTGTTTCTCAGTTTGCAGGTACTCACTTGATGCAGGTGTTGAGTTTAATTGCAGCATTTTTGTCTTTTACAGTTGTGCCTATTTACAAAACGCAGTGCTGCCATTATTCACTGACAGTGCTTTGTGAGGATCCACATATAGGATGAAATTTTTATTTTGTATTGTTATGATAGCCATGTCCAGCTCCAAGCAAACCAAACTGCACTGGTGAAACTATATCTTTACTTCTGTAATTTTACATTTGAAGATTATGCTGGTATAACTGTGTAAGGGATTTTTTTTTTCTCTGAACTCCAGAAACGAGAGCAACAAGAATTTTTGTGATTACTTTTAAAAAAAGGTGTATATATATATTTATACATATAATCCAAATCTTGGTTCATTTAGGAAGGACGGTTATATAGATGGGCTTTATGTAATGTGTGCAGTACAGATAAAGTTTACATTTTTACTTAACCAGATGGAAGTCGTCTAAATTGGGAAGTGTTCTTTTGTTATTAACAGGGTGATGAATGATTTTAAAAGGTGTAAGGAACACTGATCTGTGTATTCTGTACCTGAGGCTGCCAGACCTGAGACACAGAAATCTCTGACCTGTTTGTGGGAAATACTGGAGTGAAAGGTAGAACTGCTCGGATAAGGACCCCGCAAAGGATGTTCAGCCAGTCTGTATTCATCTCTTGTCTTCTGAACAGCAGCAGTAAGGATATAACTTCTTGCAGCCCCACTGATGGCTCCCTGTCAGGAGCCTGCCTGCGTGTTTAGAAGGCACTGCTGCATATGTGACACTCGGTAGGTGTTGTACTGAGCAACAGCCTTGGAAGTAAGCACAGCAGTGAGTGCTTTCTGCGGGGAAAGAGAGTTCCTGCTACTGGAGAAGTTCAGTGTGCTCAGCTGAGACTAAGAGAAAAATGCTGTGTTCCAGTTGGAAAAACGTAAAGAAAATTTAAGTGCTACATGTGTCAGGCACAGCAATTAATGTGTGTGTTGTAAAGGAATTTAAATCCTTCTCTGAATGGCTGGAAACTAGAGAGAGGAGTGGAATCCTGTACTAGCTGTTGAGCTCTTTTGATGAGAAGTTTGCCTTCAGCATTATCTTTCTTAGCGATTCCCACCTGAGGATTAAAGTGTCTTCATGTTATATCTGGAGATTAATGAGGTAGTGTCTTTCCATTGTCTAACATCTGTTGTATTGTAAAACAACTTGTTTCTTTTCGTGTGTGTTGAAAAAAAAAAAAGAGCCTCAATAAGTGATTGTTCAAAGTACTAGGACAAAACCCTACATCTTACTGATACCCTTACCATTCATGCAGATGTAGCGTTATAATAGAAGTCTGAAATACATTTATTTGCCTGGACAACCATTCATGATAGGTTAGATCATTCTCCTGATGGCTTTGTCTTGTGAACACACCTTATTAGGATTCTATTTATGGTTCTTCCTTCAGATGTGGCAGGGAATTAATTTTCAGGTTCTCATAAAAGAATTGTATTGAGATTGTTTATATACAGTTGTTTTGCTGTTAATACCTTTGTGAATTCTGATTTTGACCAAGTCTCCTGACAATACCTGTTCAAAGGTCTTATTTTCTTCTTTCCATCTTTTTTAGCACGTGATAAGCTTATCCTTATTTTTTTCAAGTTTTGTTTAAGACTGTGCTTTAATATCCTGACATAGCTAGGTTCTGGAAATTACTTGGCCCAAAAAATCAATCACAACTAAGTTTATTAAAAACTTAAAAGTCTGGAAAACTTTCAATCCCAGAATCCATGTAGCAGCTTCTAAATTGCTGGTGTGTGCCTTCCAAGCCTGGTGTGCCCATCCTGTTGCTTATCACTGGCAGACCTGGGAGAAAATCAGGTTTGCCTGTGATAAGCAACCGAACTGCATGGCAGAATTTGATGGATGCATGCTCATGAGGTCCTTTAATGGTCCCCAGGAAGCGTTGGCTACAATGACCCGAACTTGAAACATTTCTACTTGAAACATTGCACAGCAAGAGGAACAAGCAAGAGAAGTTTCTTTAGTCCCAGAGATGTGACATCATTTGCATAAGTGTAACCTGGTGGGATGAGTCCTGTGACCACTGTGGTACAGTGGACAATTACAGACTCTTCAGGAGAGATCAGGCAGGGGAGGTGAGGTGATGTGGTAATAGAGGGGCTGGAATGTATGGAGCTTGGAGTTGGCAATGGCACAGTTGAGAGCTATTGAGTAAGGATTAAGGGACAAACTTGTCTGTGGAAATCATCTGTAGGCAACCCAGACGGGTTGACAGGCCTGACAAATTATCCTTTAAGGTGCCAAGGGTTATCTATACATCAACCACCGTTGTTCTTATGGGGCACTTCAACTTGCCAGATGTTAACTGGGAGCACCACGCTGGTGGTACAAACAGGGTCAGAAGATTTCTAGAACACCTGGATGATGATTTCTTTATATAGATGCTAAGGCAGTTGACTAGGAAAGGGGGCCGCCTTGATTTGTTCTCTTCATCAGAGAGGGGCTTGTGAGTGGAGTGGAGTGATTGGTGTCTTGGCCACAATGACCATGAAATGATCAAGTTTAAAATGGACATGAGGAGAGCAGACCTCCAGTTGCTCAAGGAACTGGTGAGTAAGGTCCCTGGGGAAGATGCTTTTGAAGGTGCTGTGGTCTAACAGTGCTGGTCACTTAAGTACTACCTTCTACAAGTACAGGAGCAGGTAATTTGAAAATGTTGGAAGTCAGGCATGTGAGACAAAAGGCTAACATATCTGAGCAGGGATCTTCTGCAGCTAAGGCAAAAACTAAGGTGTACGTCCCGTGAAAGCAATGTTCATGGACATGGGAAGATTACAAAGATGCTGTTTCTCCTCTGTGGGGATAAAATTTGTGTAGCTAAAGCTCAGTATTGAAGCTGGATAGAATTGTGAGAGACAGTAAACAGGGCATTTAAAAAGATGTTAATAACAAAAGGCAGTGCAGAAATAATATATGTGATGGAGATGACCACCTCACAAACTAGAATGTAAACAGAGCAGAGACATGTAATGGTTTCTTCACTTCAGTCTTTAACATGGTGGTGGCCTCTTGGAGTCCCAGTGCCCTGAGCTGGAGAACCATGACTGTGAGAATGATAAACTCCCAGTGAACCCAATCTACTATAGGATTTGCTTCTCCAGCTGAATCACATGAAGTGTATGAGGCCTGATGGGGTTCATCCAAGGGGGCTCAAAGAGCTGGCTGATGGCATCACAAGACCTCTCTCGATTATTCTTGAATGGTCTTAGGAATCTGGAAAGGTCCCAGTTGATTGGAACTTGACAAATGCCCCAATTTTCCAAAGGGCCAGAAGGATGCCCCTGGTAACCACAGGTCTCCATCTCACTTCAGTTGGTGGTAAAATTGTGGAGAGGATTATGTTGGGAATTACTGAGAGCACCTGAAGGACAATGCAGTCATGGTTTACAGCCAGCACAGGTTCATGAGGGGCTAGTCCTGCTTGTCAAACTTAATTTCCTTTTTTTGACAAGGTGACTCCCCAGTTAATTAGTGGATGCCAGTTGTGATCTTTTTGGATTTCGGTAAAACTTTTTATAATGTCTGTCACAGTGTCCTTCTGGACAAAATGTCCAGCTCACAGCTGGGTAAACACGTCACCCGGTGGGTGAGCAACTGTGAGCAAAAGGTTATGGTGAATGGGGTTACATTCGGTGATGACCTGTCACTGGTGGGGCTCTGCAGGGCTCTCCTTGGCCCCTCTGCTCTTCAACATCTTCAAAAATGACTTGGACACAGGACTCAAAGGAATGCTAGGTAAGTTTGATGATGGCACTAAGTTGGGAGGAGCTGTTGATTGCCATGAAGGCAGAGGGACTTTGACAAATAAATGGATTGGGAAATCATCACCCCTATGAAGTTTAAAAATTACAAGTGTGGGATTCTGCACCTGGAATAGGGCAACCCTGGATGGACAAACTGGGGAATGTAACATTGGAGAGCAGCCTTATGGAAAAGGACCTGGGGGTCCTGGTCGATGGCAAGTTGGAAGGGCCACTATTGATTATTTCCATACAAGATTGTACTGAGTTCTTAAAACTGTACCTAGTTTACATCCATTACCTATATGTAAACTCGTATATGGGTTTCTCTGCATTTTTTTCCCCCCAAGGTTGGAGTTATGTATTTCAGGAATTTAAGTTGGAAGACTAAGTGGATGACTTATTTTCTGTGCTACACAAGGTCATGGGAAATTAAAATAAAAACCACAACTCTGATGTTTTATTTCAGGATTTTACTGTATTCATCCTGAATTATGGTAAGCTTAAAAAAAGAAATTAACAAAAAAAAAAAAAAAGCCAAAACCAAAAACCCTCAGAGAAACAAAAGTAATGCCATGTCATCTGCAAGTTTTTACCCATCTTAATTCTCAACTGTTCTATGTCTTCAAACAAAAATACAAAAAAAAAAGTGCTAGGTATGGGCTTCACTCAGTGTTTTATGCCATATTTAATTGATTTTCTTGATCTGAAACTTAAGTAAGTCACTGATGTCTTGAATTTCTTAAGTCAGAAGCTTTTTAGTAGGTGAGAAACTTGTAGAAGCATAGTCCAGGGCAGTGCTGATTGTTTTATTTGTGTAGGTATTGAATCTAAATGTAATTAAGGATGAAAGGAACCTCCGGAGGTCTTAAATTCAACCTTGTTGCATCCAGTCCGATCCTGAAAATCTCCAGGATGAAGTCTCCACAGCTTCTTTGGGCAATGCTACCAGGACATGACTGTCCTTGAGATGAAAGTGTTTTCCTTTCTTTTGGTCTGTCCTTTAAATTTACATCCATCGTCTCCTGCCATGCACTGCTGCAGAGAGTCTAGGTCTATACTTGGTGTCTGCCTGGGACAGTTGGAAAAAATGGATTTGGTTTCTGGAAGAGCAGCAATCTAGACAGGTTTAATTGTCAGAAATAGGTCATATAACAAGGTTTGAGGTACAAAGGCAGGATAGCTGGGTAAAATGGATGCCACATTCAGATGTGGAAAAAGTGTTGTGAAATAACAGCTGATTGTATGTGTGATGTCTAATCACCTACATCTGTGAGATGTATGAGAGACCCTAGCGGTAGGCAGAAGCCAAGGAAGCAGTAATGGGGATTTCCACTCTTTCAATGTTCCTCCTCTCAGCATTTTCTGACCCTGCTACTTATTTTTGTGAATTATAGGAATTAGTGTATGTCTGACTTTTCCACTGTAGATACTGGTACATATTTTATGAACTGTTTTCCATGCAATATGCAGTTTAGTGTTTGTAGGAACATGGGATTTCAGCTGAAACCTGCATTCATCTGGATTGGTCTCTTCCCACTCTATGCACTTAAGACAAATTGTACTTAATTTGTAAAGCCCTTTAACTTAGTTTTTCCTCTCTGTACACCAGTGAAATAGTACTAATTGCAGTGTGTCTGACTAAAGAACCACCTTGCTCAGTGTCCTGCTCCTGCCATGGCCATAATCAGACATGTAGGAAAAGGTCTGCAGAAATGTTGTCTGGTGTTTCCTGTGAAATAGTTTTTTAGCCACTTGGCAGTTTTCATCTCAAAGGCTTGCAACAGCGTATAAAAAATTCTAAAGAGACAGAAGTTAACATGAATTTATGTGCAAAATACTCCTTCAGTCTCCTCTTCAACTTGTGTAAACTGTTAGCAAACAAAACATCAGCTGACAGTGACATTCACATTCCTAGGAACTCTCTTATGTGATGAGATACCTCTGTATGATTATTTCCTTCTCTTCTCTGCAGAAACTCAGTGTGGTATCTGTAAGCCTCATGTCATGATCCCTGTTCACTTGTTACTTCATATATTTCTCAAGATTGTTGAGCTTCTGAAATATGACCTTTACGGCAGAGTTTAGGAGTGAATTAATTTTCTGGTACTCTGACTCAGATAATTAAATAAAGTGAATATCAAAAAAGTCTTAAACCAACAATAGGGGGTGAGCATTTCAAAGGAGCTCTAGGATCTCTTAGTCTGCTCTTAAAACAAATTCAATCTGAATACTTTTTCCAAGATGCAATGAACAGAGTAGTCAGTGATACAAAGTGTAATTTCAGTTTCTTCCATAAGCATACGTTTTGCCTTGGCAGGTTTTACTAGGAATTATTATTAATACTGATCAATTAAGCAGAGCTTTGCCCAGCCAGAGCTATGCCAGTGCCTTATTAGCCTTAGTTTGAAGTTTGGCAGCTGTTGTGCTTGTATTGTGTGACCCAGACTGTTACAGATTGAGATGGAGTCTGTGTCTTTTTTATTCGTGGTGATGAAGCTTTTATAGACTAAATCCAGTCTGAAATAACACCATGACTCCATGTTTTTTAACAAGTTTGATATCAAAAGTCATATTGATCTCTGGTCAGAAAACAGTACTTGGCAGGACCTTACTCATACCTTTGTTAACTAAACAACTCTCCGCGTTTTGTCTTGTATGATACGTGTTCTTCAGAATGTAGGAAAACAGCCTGGAACCCAGCAAAGATTCCATGCATGACTGCTCTGTTCTTTGTACTGGTTTAGTAACTATTATCTTTTCATAGGTGCTATTTAATGATTTGTATTTTTTCCTGAAGCTGGTAGCTGCTACAGTTGCCTCTAGAACACAAAGTCAAAAGCTTCTCTTTGTTTTCTTTTGAGGAGTAGTTTTGAGTAAGATCTTCTTTGAGTAAAGATCCAGGTATTTTGGAGTGTGGAAATGGAAGTGGAGCATGCAAGTGCTTGATCCTGTAGAAAATTATGGTTAGACCTGTGCTAAATGAGTTGTTTTAACTTCTGTCTCTTACACAGCCATTTTTAGGATTATCATTATTTCCTTCCTATAAAAGCTCTGAGGTCCTTTCATAAAAAGTTCTCTTTAAATGGATGCACTAACTCCAAGATTAAATGTTTTCTGTAATGTGTGTGTCTGTAATGTGGTACTTCAAAAGACCATTGTGTGACATTCTCATTTCAATTAGACAAGAGCTAAAAACATCTTAAGCATCTGAAAAATGCTTAAAAAGCAGATTTAAAAACTGAATTTAGAGACATGACAAAGCAGTCCTTTGGTTTTATTCTTTTAGAATAATAGGTGAAGATATGATGAATTGAGATGGTCCACACTATTATTTTTCATATTTTTAATTGCATTAATTAACGCTATATTATGCTGAGAAGAGGTAAAAAATCTGTTTGGAGCTTAAATTATTAGTTAATGATTTGTTATTGTTTTTCAAGATGTTTGGGCCTAGAAAATGGTCACGTTTCTTTCACAAAGGTAGTAAAGACTGTAGTAATCTCAGAAATGTAGTAGTTTTTCAGATTTGGAGTTCTACAGCTGAATGTTTAAGAGGTACATATTTGGTGTGTTAAGTACTCAGATAAAGCTTTCTAATGAAGTATATTGGGATTGGGCACTTTGAGCATTCTTAAAAATTAAATTAGAGACCTGCACTTGACAACCAAATATTTAGGTACCTTCATTCAGACACTTGTGAATGGCTTAGCTAAAATTTCTTTGGTCCTGACCCATCTGTCAAAGAATTTTCTATTCAGCCTATTTCTCTACTCTTTTGATCCATTACTAATAGAATTGAAAAAGGACAAAGTCTGCAGTAGTTCTTAATGGCTAGAAAGACATAGAAATCCTAAAGATAAGTTTGTGAAAATAGAAATAAGCTAAAAATTAATAAAACTTGTACAATGAGTGCACATAAAGATATCTTGTATCCTCTTGAAGATGATGTGTATTGTAATTACCTTGTGTGAAATACTACACCTCAGGCAGTTCACTTCTGCAGCAAAATATAGGAGTTATTTTTAGCCTGAGGCAGAAACTGGGAAGCATCTCTTTATCTGACAACCTTCTTTAGTCTAAAACATAAATGGGTGTTTTAATATACCACACTTGTGGGCTTGCTTCTTCCTTTCATTAAAAAAAAAAAATGGGGCTTGTCAGATGTCAAATCAGTTTTTGTCAAAGTTACCCAGAGGCTATTTGAACGCAGGTGTTGCTAAGCAGCTCAATACAAAAAACCAATTCTCATAGCATATTACATTTTTTATGACATGCAAGAATGTTTCAGAATCAAACTAAGAATTTGGAAATGGGAATATTGATGCATTTTTGCATGCATTACGTATTCACAGCTACCATTCTGCTTCCCTTTTTGGTGTTTTTTTTTAAATTTGGGGTTTTTTGTTTGTTTTTTTGGTGGTCTATTTATTCAGAATGATCTGGAGGTTGTTTGTATTTTATTTTATGTTCTAAAGCTTTCATCATGTACTGCTGGCCTGAGCATTGAGAGCAGAAAATGAGATCTGAAGCCTGCATTACCTACGTTCTGCTAGCTATCAGTTAATATCTCTTCCATTATGATGAGTGTAAGCATCCCTACAGCTTTGTATTTTTTGTATTTACGTGCTACAGGTTATTAATTTAGGTTGGGAATAACTGTGCTTCTGTTTTGAGATCCTCCTTGGATCAATGTGGAAGGACCAGGATGGTGCTTGTGCACTGCTGAACTTGTGGTTAATCAATCATGCTGACCTTACCTGACTCCATCTGGAAATAATGCAAAACGTGGGTATGCAAATGTGGTGCAGTGGTGTTCAAGCTGACTCTCAGACCTTTGGATGTCAGTGTTTTGCTTCCCGCTTCTGAGAGTGTTTGGTGGGCTTGCCACTGCATTGCATAAGTACAGTTGTTTTTAAATCAGTGCAGATTGTACAGTGGTGCTTGAGGTCTGTGTATCAAATCTTAGTTTGGAAGGAGCAATATCAAAAAGAATAGGTTTTGTACCACTTTGGCAATATGGAATGGTTTCTGTCCCTTTAAAATATGCCCGTGAAAATCTTTCTTTAAATATGCTTGGATTTTTTAGCCTGAGGTGGAAACTGAGGAGCAATTTAGTAGATTTACTGAAGTCACTGTAAATAACAAAAAAAAGGCTAAACTGAAGGATAAATTCAAGATGTGTCTATTCTGTAATATGTTACAGAACTTCAACTAAAATGACAAATATCCTGATATTTAAAAAAGCAGATGATAAGGAAATATAGCTAACTATAGATGTAGTTTAGAAGAGACAGTTTTGTTGGTGTCTGGAGAGAATTGATGAACATGATGAATAAAAAGCAGCTCACTAAGCAGAGGTGATATTCTGTTGTGCTGTTGATTTGTGTTCATGGTTTATTTTTATCTTAATTTTGTTTTAATTTTTTGGTCTCTTGATTGCATCCAGTCCTCATACTTGCATATGAGATGGTGTTTATACAGCCTTTTGCATTTCTTTAATAATACAATTTCATTATGCATTCATTTCAATATGCATTTCACAATCCGGAGACTGAGATAACCTTTTTTTAAGAATACTGGGAAAAGCCATTCAGGGGTGTGTGTTACCTCTTAAATCTGCAGTGACAGTATGGCTGGATTCTCCCTTCAATTTTCTCAACACCTCCAAAATGAGTATGGGGTAGACAAAACTTGTATTGGAAGAAAGGGGTGAGCACATGACAAGGAGAAAGTAGAGCAGCAGGATTTGAGTATTAGAAGGGAGAAAGGTAAGTATGTTCCAGTCAAGTTGTATATTCCATGATTTTTAATTGTAGGTTCTGAAATGGAAGGTATGTTACAGCCATTCTTAAAACACAGGTGACCAATATTTTTGTTCATATAAATGTGAATGAATCTAAGATTAAGCGTGAAAATTACTTTGGTTACATTTATATGAGCCAGTATTTAAAATTACAATTTGAAATAAACCTCTTTATTTCCCTATGAAATTGAATTGGTAGCATTTAGGCAACCAGTAGTTCAGGGTAGAGATCTAAATCTGAAACAAAAAGTAAAGAGTCCTTTTTTCTTGTTTGGTTGTTTGCCACAGTCATTGGTAATAGCAGGACTCCAGTGCAAGCTTGGAGGGACTAGGATCTGTGGCTGGACTAGTATTTGGTCAGTATCAAAAGTTGTTCAGAAAAGGAAGTGAGGCCTGTAAAATATTTTTCCCCAGTTTTAAGTGGAATTTTTTTCCATTATGGTCTACTTCTATTCAACTTACAGAATTCAGATTTTTCTGTGTTTTGTGCAGGGATGGTTCTTCTACTTGGACACTGCACTAATTAATCATGAATGAATCCCCTAAAATATCCCTGGACACGTGCTACCATAAAGGGGTTTCCATCAGGTATTACAGATGCTGCCTTATTTCTGGCACTTAGCCTGGACTATATTTTTCTGGCTGTCTTCATGTGTATGAACTGTTTGTAGGCCAGCACTCAGTGAACTTCATCGATGATGGGGTGTAAGAAGTGAGCTCAGAGGGAGTGGTGCTGGCTTGGGGACCCAGGTACTCTAAATGGGATGTGTGAGAGTGTGCTGGGTGAGATGGGAAGCTGCCCGTCCTGACCAAGAAACTTGGAGAATCCAGTGATAGATCACGGGTGTTTGCACCTGGGGATAGCCACCAGACTCTGAATTCAGCTCTGCATCCAGGCTTGAACCAAAGTAAGTGCAGTTAGACCTTTAGTTTGAAAGGTCTTGCCTTTGAATCAGCTACAGGTCCAAGAAAGGACCTGTTTTCTCTTTCATAGGCAGTCCTTCCAAAGAGGACTATAAATAATGTCTTCTGTCTGCTCCTCTTTTATTTTACATAAAAAGAAAGCTTTTCTGAAAACAAAGGTTTTGCAGTTTACTTGGCTTGTGGTTATGGAAATGCATTGTTTGAAATATTTTACTCTTGAGAAAATGATGAATTTTCTAGTCAGCGCTTTCATCTGTTTGCAGTACAAGGTGATTTGAAAGGCGCAGTTGTAACTGTACATTAAGACTTCTTGAGAAGAAAAGAAAATTAATCACTTTATTTTCTCACTTACTTACTCTTACACTTACTTGACTAAAATTCTAGGTGGCATACATCATGTCTGTATGAGAACATTTCCTTTATGGGTTGTAGCCACAGGTTTTATTTAACAAGAACAAGGCAAGAAGTCTCAGAATGGCATGTTCAGTCATGCCTTAACTGTATGACAAACAAAATGCCTGAAGCATATAGAGATAACAGCAAATGGGGACTGTATTCTAGCAAAGAGACACCGACTCATTAAACAATCGTGTTCATCCCTGGCATTCCAACCCTTTATTTTTTTTCTTCCCTCAAAATTCATGCACTGCCAGCCAGACACTGGTGGTAGTATACTCCAGCAATTAAGAGGTGAAAGGATGTGAAGCCTGTATATTTGACAAGTTCATTTAAGGTAAAAACATGTTATACCAATAAAACATTTGTTATTGATCACTGAGAGTATTTAATTTGTAGCAAGTCTGTTTCCCAAAGTACAGCAGTGAAAAACCCCATTTAAAGTGTAGCTAGCAATCTTCCGAAGTCCTTTTCTGTGTGTGTATAATGAAGGAAAGCAGGAGGGTGGATAAAAGCTAAAATAACCTTTAAGGTTCAGTTTTAAAACTTCTTCTTAATGATGGAAAAAACCACCAAACGGTAGAGGTACTGGTATTTGAGCCTTTATTTGGCTTCATTTAGAGCAAGCAGGTAAAATTTTGTTTTGCAAAATACCTGGTTGCTTTATTTCTCTTTTGTTTTGTAGCCTGGTCCTCCATTTGTTTTAGTAATTAGTTTCTGACTAATTTTTTAAAAAGCTTATTAGATACCATGTCCACTTCTGTAATCAATGTATGATTTATTGTTGTTCCTTCTGTTGTGTAGTATCCAATTTAATTAAATGAGGCTGTCTATTTCCATTACTTGTGGTAGCTATTTAATTCTTAATTTCACCATAATGCCTGGGTGTATGCCTCTAGGAATTTATTTCTTATTTATTTCTTCATGTCTTCATTCTTGGTACAAGTTTGTAGTGTTTATGCAAAGCTCTATGCTTGTAGAGGATTTTTTATTAAATTATCTTTTGAAGTTTTAATGGGTTGGTGTTTTTAAAGATTGTGTGTTGGGAGCTTTAAAATAAAACATCCTTTCAGGCTGTGAATGCATAATGCATGCCTTGGACTTTTTTTTGTGTCTCCAGGTATGTCTGAGGTAGAGCAAAGGTCAAATGTTAACCATCTCCTCAAGTTACGTTTCAGATTAAGAAGACATGAATGTCAGGAATTTGCAGGATTGAGTTTAGTGTGAGGCCAGTAATGTCAATGTATTAGTTGAAAAAGTGAGGAGGGGAAGAAGGGAATGTGGCAAGAGGGAGTGGGGTATTTTGCAGATACTTAAATATAGTTCACCCAGGGCAGACAATGTGTTACATGGGGTCTCAGAATTGGTGGTGTTGGGATGACAACAAAGTCAATGACAACAAAGTGTTGTGTATATTTTGCTTTTAAATTAAAAACCAGTTTTACTTGTTGTGGAATGGTTTGGTTTAGAGCATTGGCATTTGCTGCTGCTTGGATTTTTTTTGTTTGTTCTTAGTTTTTGTCAAATGTTTTAACACCTTTGAAAGTCTATGGAAGTTTAAGATCATGGATGTTTAGTGTCTTTTTTTTGTGGGTTTTTTTGTTTGGTTTTTTTTTTTTTATTGGGAAGCTTTGCAAGAAGGTGCTTATTTTCTACTTAAATGCATTTGCTGCTTATAATTTAAATGAGTTCATAAATGAGTGCTTTTTACTTTCAAGACAAATCCTCTTCTAAAGACGGAGCTGTCCTTGAAAGGTGGATTTGTAAAAAGCCAATTATCTCCAGAAGGCTCTTTTTATTGTTCAGAACATAATCCTCTCCTCTAAATATTTAATCTAGTAGTCAGAGTGTTTTCTACACAGTTGGATTGAATTCCTTGATTTTTAAGGAAAGTTGAAGATGACGGTTGAGTCAGTTCTTGTTGAAATATATGTAGATATCTGCTGTTGTAATCAACTGACCCAGGACTTGAAGAACTTGCCAGGAATTCAGTCCATATAGTCATGTTACATTTAAACTTGCTACTGTGTTGGAGCGATTTGCTTGTGGGTATGTCATGATGTGACAGTGCCAAAACCTGGACAAAAGATAACAAGGGGGAACAATTTCCACTCAGCTGGTTTAAAGTATCTGGAAAGAGAGCCACAGAGCTAAGTGAAGACTCGTGAATTTTTGTTTTAAGCTCTGGTGCCTCTTGCTACAAGATACGTAAATGGGGCTGTAAATGAGGCAGAAGGAATTGTTTTGGCTGCTTACCCATTTCAGACATTCTGCAGCTGCCTCTTTAGCCCCCATAAAAAGTCCTTTGATTGCTGTCTCTTGACAGTAAATAGCAAGAAGAAAAGTTGTGAAGCTTATATGCCGCAAATCTCTTTGCTGTACTGCTGGTAGAGTACTGTACCAGAAATGGGCACTTCACTTCCAGATGTTAATGTCTGGTAGAAGGACTGAGTGTAGCTTGTTTTGAAAACTGAATAAAATTAAAATACACTCGATGGTGTGCCTTTTTTACTTGAGCTTAATTTGAAGGCAGCCTTAATTTCCAAGTCAAACTTCACTGATTTTATTTTATGCTGCTATGAATTGATCAAAAAACATATTTTTTTTGTCTTGGAACTTAATTTTGCTCAAATATAAATTTCCAGCATGGCCTTTGTCAGTACAGCCACTGCTTACTGTAGTTACTGACTGGAAGTTTGTTTTCATCAAATAGCCCTTTGATATTGAAGGGGGAAGGTTGGGGAATCCATTTGAAAAGGTACTTTATAATGCAGTCTAAAGCTACACCTGTATGTCCCTTAGCTTCTCACTAAGATCATGCAGCAATACACAAGGAATAGAATTTGCAGAGTCTCTAAGTGACAAACAGGCGTATTGTCTCTTCTCTTACAGAAGACAAGCAGGGCATTTGTGGTTCCTCTGCAGTATTTAATCCATGAGTCCCATTTCTTCTTTTCTTTAAATCTGAGAAAGTTGCTGCTCTCAGTAATAATATAGCTACAAATTCCATAATGAAAGGCCAAAACCAGAAGCGATCCAACTAATATACAGCAGAAGGAAATGTAGTGTAAGTGAATGCACACATCTGCTCCTTCAGAGAAAGGAGCAGAAAATAATTAATTGGAGAAAGATTTCTGATCTTGCCAATTTTGATTTGATTTCAGTGAACTATCAGATCACAAATCCATTGGAAGCTGACCTTTATTTGATTTGGTGCATTTGGAACACCTTTGCTCAATATATAGGCTTTATCATGTAGTGTGTGATATGAGTAGTGACTTTACTGTATGTTTGTTTGTGTAGCCAGCCAGTAGAGTAAGAGTTGGAACAGTAAAGCAGTAAAGGTACATTTGGATAGGGCAGCTCACTTTTTGGGTGTGGTTAACTTTAGTAAATGTTACAGGAAGAAATATACTTCTATCCAGAAAAATGTGTGCATTTTAAACAGCCCATCTTTCTTGATTCCCCTAATGAATAATAGAGAATCAATTGTCTGTTTCAAAATCATAAGCTTTGGCTTTTAAAAGATTATCCTTTCATATTTTAGGAAAACTTTTCAAATGCATCTGATACTTGCTTGTCTGGACTTTTTTTTTTCCAAATTGTTTGGTTCTGCACATTTTTTAGATGCATCTTTGTACTGGTGCCTGAATGCTTCTTTGCATGGAGATTTGAATTACGGAACATTTTGCCTGATCATCTCAAAAAGGCAGTACTGATCTCATTGTTGCCCAAATGCAAGAAAAATAAAAACCAAGCGGACCTCGAGATTTCTACTTTGGGGGGAAGTGGGTCACAGGGCATGAAAGACAACTCAAGTAGCCCTGCTGGCTCTGTAAATGCATAGAAATGTTGACTGGAGGAAGCCTTTGGAAGTCCCACAGCAGTACTTTGAGCAGCCCTGGATCAAGTCACCCTTGGCTGGTTTTGTCTTACTGAGGCTTGAAAACCATTAAGGATGTCTCTCCAACTGTCTCTCTGAGTAACCTGACCCAGCGCTGTGCTGCTGCTCTCTGGCTGAAATATTGTTCCTAATATCCAGTTGGTGCATTTTGTACCCTTTGCTGTATCATCTGCTGCTTCTGAGAACAGGCTGGTTCCCATCATCTTTGTAACTAACCTTCAGATAGTTTGAGGTTGCTATTAAATTGCTCCTTGACTTTCTCTTTAGCAGGCTGAACAAGCCCTTCTTGCTTAAAAAACTCTCTCTAGTTTTTGCTGGTGTTTACTTAATTTCCAAATTACTCTGATTTTGTACTTTAATCATGTTTAAATAAGAGTAAAGGGAGTATAAAGCATTGCTTATTATTTTTGTTGGTTTTCTTAGTCCTTCTTGTAAGTAAGCTGAAGCATATCTGAGAAAAGTATCTTTTTGTTGGTTCTCCTTGCTGGAGTCAGTGGTCATTAGACAAGTATCAGAGAAATTGTGGGTTCTTTTTTATTAAGGAATAACAAACACAAAAAGAATTACCTGTTTCTCAAGGTAATGTCTTCAGAACCTAGTAAAAGTTTACATTTTTCTCAGATCCTTTTCTTTCCACGTGTTTCAGGGGCCTAGGGACCGTAATTCAACTGTTCTTTCAAAAAATGAAATAAATATGAATCTTCAAATTATATGTCCAATGCAGTAATTTTAAGTAGGAAATATTTTGTAGGTTGTTCCTCATTCTTTAAACTGAAGTGTTTTAGTTGCATCCAGAAATATTTCTAGCAGCAAAAATTCTCAGTGCTGACTTGGATAGATATGCATTCTCATATTTATAGTATTTTAAAGAATTCTGGTATTGCTTACAGGACCCATCTAGGAGACTCATGTTCTTGATGAATTGTGGAATGCACTTAAAAATGTGTCTGTTCTCCAGTTACAGATAATTTAAATTTGAATGTGAAACCAACATTAAATGTTTCTTCTGACGAGTAAAAAAATTTAATACCTTTTCAAATTGATCCCAATATCTTAATCATCTGATAGTGCTTGTTTTTATAAAAGCTATGTGCCACCTTTGTGCTGATAAAAAAGTACTTATTCCACTATTGTAAGAAGAATATATGTTCTTTTAAGAAGTTTTAAGGTATGTTTAGTGATAGAGTATCTTGCATAGTGGGTTGTTTGTTTTTTTTTTTCAGAATGATTTTGAAAGCTGAATGATGCTACTGTTTGGGAATAACTTCATTTAGTATTGTTAAGAATGGGAATTTTATTTCCTTGGTTTCCATTCAGAAAGCCAAATTCTAAATTATATGTCCAATGAAATTTACTGGGTTTTAGATGGTTCCCTTAAGAGGAGAAGAGCATGAATCCTCAGATAAGTACTTTTTGGTGATTAGGTTCTTCTTTGTACCTAGGTTGAAAATGAGTTTCATCCTTTGATTTTGATTTGACTCATTAATCGTGCTGTTATTAAACTTGTATGTGGGCAATGCAAAAAGAAACTCTCCTCTTGCTTTGTTAATCAGAATGATGTGGAACAGCTCGTTTGTGAAAAAAGTGCTTCATTTACTTGTGGAGCCCAAATCTGAGCCAGTCTGAGGAAAGCTTAAAATAATTTTGTCATTTTAAGACTATTAAAATGACAAAATAATTATTGTTATTTTGGTTAATATTATGCTTTTATTTGTCTATAAAATGTTCCATGGAACAAGTGCTGACTATTGAGATGCTTTAAAGCCTTTTGTTTTGGACAGTTTTTCAAGGGAATTTTTCAAGGGACATATGCAAATTGTCTCTGCCTTTCAGTAGTGGACAACTGTGATGTCCATAATCTAAAATTTACACACGGGATAAATCTCAATAATAATTATAGAGTGGTCATAAAGTCCATTTGATTTATTGTTGTCTCCTCAAGTAAGGCTAAATAGCATGCTCTGCCCCCCCCC
>VWZN01008413.1:20793-44450 GCA_013396955.1 Regulus satrapa
TGTGTGTGTGTGTGTGACTGTATCCAAGTTACTATCCGTAACCCAGGTTTTTGTTCTGTGGCGAACTAATTTAAATCCTCCTAGGAATGCACAATATCCTTGCCAAAGGGTTTCACCAAGCAATTGAATGCTGTGTTTCAAAATAGGCATTCCTTACAAATACTTCCCTTAAAATTTTTGTCTTTAAGAATAGACTGTAGCAGTGCATGTGCTTTGTGGCAAATAGAGGTAGATGTTTAGTGTGTGCTGTTGAATAATTAAAAGTTCACCATGGCAGCTTTGCCAGGAGTGTTGCTCGCTGGAGGGTGAACATATGAAGAAAAACCACAAATTAAAGCACTGTAGGAGTGTAATAAATAAAACAAACCATTGGATTCATTAGAAAGAAAACAAAAAAAAAATCACACTTGTCTCTTTTTTTATAAGCCAACAGAGTCAGATAAATCCTCAGTGTTTCTAACACTTGGCTCTGCACACAGATAAACTTCTCAACCAGTAGTTTTCAGATTTCCACTCTGGAAATGTACAGCAGCATCTCTGAGAAGTGTGACCACTGTGGATTGGGTTGGATCTGTCCAGCTTTCGGTAGAACCTTCATTTATCTCCCAGGGAAGATTCTCAGGGGACCAACTGCTTTAGATGTGAGGTTGTGGTAGGTCATCAGCTGTGATGCTGTTAGTACTGGGTTCTGTGCCTCCTGTGTGCCTATCTCACTTAAGGCAGAGTTGCTAATAGTGGGTGTGCTGTTAGCCCATTATAGTGGGAAATAAGGGGGGTGTTTCAAACAGTAGGTTTGGGTACTTAAAATGAATGTTTTCAGTTCCAAGGTCTGGTGGCCATGGCCAAGTGCTACATTTCATTTGGAGGGCCCATCTGACTTAAATGTGCAGTTCTTTTCCTCAAACAATTGTTCAGTCATAATGTAAGTCATGTCATTGTGTCTTTCTGGTTAGATTGGTATTACTCTGTAATAACAATGTAGTATTATTACTACATTGATGAGCACTTGCCACTAGGAGTACATGTTGAAGAAATATTTCTATTTTCTGCCTGGTGGAAACAAGTGTAAGTATTCACATTAAAAAAGGTTTTTCTAGGGAGATGGTTAATCTCTAGTGAGGATAAACATTTGAAAATTATAATGTCCAAATAACTTGCTCTCAAAGCAGTTGTCCAAAGTAGTTTCTGGTCTGGTAATTTCTAAGAAGCCTTGGAATACTGAAGTTTTCAAAGAATTTGAGTATAAAATTATGATTATAATTAGAAAAGCAATTCTAGGTTCATAAATCTAGATCAGCAGATGTTAGCTAGATAGGAGTCAGTTCCAAGTAAATTAGTGGGTGATCTATTTTACTAAATTTTTTTGACTAATGAACGAGCAGTGTAATTTAGCAGATCCTTTTCTCCTAGTATTTTAACACAGACCATGTTGTAGTTATCTTGTAAATAGCTTGTGTTAGCAGGAAGGCAGAGATTTTAAAAAAGGTAGTAATTTTGATTAAGCTAATCAAAGAATTAAGAAAATGTAGATGTGAACTAGTTTCTTCAGTACATATGAGAGACTAATAGTAATTGAAGTTAATATTCTGGTGCAGTCAGTTGGATAAGGTCAAGAAGGAAAAAGTGTAATTTAGGAACTGATATTGAGTGCTTTAAAAAAAAGAGCCTGTAGTCAAAGTGACATAAGAGCAGTTGTCCTCATGCAGGGGAAACACTCCAGAAACATCCCAACATCCTTTTTTCGCAAGGATGACTGGGAATGTGTTTGAAAGCAAAGCAGGTGTGGAATAACACTTTATTGTTTTTGTTTTGTTTTGGTGGTTTTTTTTGTTTTTTTTTTACTGTTACCTTTTCAGATTTGAACTATATCCTACTTGGGGGAATTCTTGATGCGTACCTGTGTCTTCTGATGAAGAGCCAACGTGCTGCAATCTGTATGTGTGGGAGCAGAATTGCCCTGCTGCTTATGCTTGTTTCTCCCAGTTTGCTATGCAACTGCAGCGGGTGTCTGTGGGATGTATGCATGAAGGTTGGTGAGGATAAATGTGTTCTTGGTGTGGTTTATTATCCTTATTTGTTGTTCCTGTTGCCACTGCAACTCTTCCTGCAAAGAGTTTACTGTTAGAAGCTCCTAGAAAATGAGGATGTGGGTAGCCTTGAAGAATTATCTAGTTTGTCATCTTGTCCCAGCAGCATTCTTACACCTCTGTTACTCCTGGTATTAATCTTCCATTGATGTGTGCTTTAAAATATCCAGTGATGGAGATTGTTTTTCTAGGCAAACTGCTCTATGCCCCTTTTGTGGATGTGGCTTTTTGTATGTTGTTGGAGATTTTTCTTCTGTAATGTACTTGTTGTTCTTGCAACAAAATCTTATTATGTTGAATGGAATGCATAAGTGAATTAGTCTGCATTCTATTTCCAAGGTGTGTTTTTGTTTTCACTAACCCAGTCGGTTGTTTACAATATGAGCTGAGATTTTAGGAGAAAACTTTTCTTACAGCATTTTGTCCAGGTAGTTGAATGACTGTGAAAGCCTTTGTGCTGGGTGCTTGGCATGAGAAATCACAGATGTACCTGTGTCCTGCTTTCCTCTCCACAGATTAGAAACAGTCTTCAAGCACAAACCATAAATAGAAAAGGAGGTACAGAAGAGAGTCAGAGCCTTTCATTATTCTAACTCCATTTAATGAGATACTACATTTTATAGAAATAAAGATAGCCAGAAAAATCCTAGGCCCCACTTATATTCCAGGCCTAAACTGCTGCTGCTAAATTATCAATACCTTCTTTTCATCTTTACAAGCTGTATCTTAAGTACAGTTAAAAAAAAAAAAAAAAAAGGAATGGAGGTGTGTATGTGTACAAAACTCTACTTATAAAAAGGAGTTCCCTGTTTAAAAAATGTCAAAAAATTTCCTTAAAGCAGAAATAAGAGAATACTAAAATCCTAGCAGTGTAGGGCATAGTGCACTACCTATGTTATGATCCTTTGTGGTCTTGTTTTTAATGAATATTTTTTCCTAAATTGACTTGCCTGTGTTAGCAGGAGAAGTCACTAGTGCTATGTATACATATTTTAATGTGTTTTTGTATATTGTGCCAAGAGAGGGGCTAATACATTACAAATTTCACATGAAGTTGGGCCAGGTCCTTGTGCTGTCAGTTGTGTTTGTGCATCTGTTGTCATAATAGGGCCAAGTGGCAGATCTGAAGATTAGCATTTTTGGGATGAATCGCATTCAGTTCTGATGGGATCAGTTCCCGTACAGGTAAAAGTGCCAAGACAGAATGATGGACAGTGCAGGCATCAAGATGAACAGAAGATGAGGCAGGGCTGTTTGATGGGGTATTGTAGGTATTTCTGACTTCATGCTGTTTGTGTTGGACAAGGCAGGTTAAGTCCAGCTTGTTCTTGTCTCTCCATTCTGCTCATTTATATTTGTGTTGCAGTTTTCTTTGAGATGCAGTGGCTCTGCTGCATGTGGAGCCAAGAAGAGCATGCAAGAAGGAGTGTGTTGATCCAGTCTTGGACTCTTGATGAGCTTTCTACCTAAGGAGTGTTAACACAGGGCTATGCTGTGATGTGGCACGGTGGTGTGGTTGGATGCATGAGCTCTGCAGCTCTGTAGTAGTCTTCCTTTTTCAACTTAGAGTAATAGCAGCAGTGCAGGTTACAAGGGGCAAACTGTTCTGTAGCATATAGAGGCTGCAGATTCAAGAAGTCACCTGGGCCATGTGTTGGAGCTCTGAATTCTGAATCAGTAGTTTGTTTCCCTCCAAAAATATATGGTGTTTAGTATTATCAGGGACACTATTTATATCCCATAATAGTTAACAATGTTAAATGTTAGTATGTGCTTTTAGATTAATTTCTGTTGAACTCCTATTTCTCTAGTTTGAATTGCTGAGATTTTAATTTTGTGAGACTTTATCCTTTTCCATGTTCAGACTTTAGATCCTTCCTTTTACCTGACTTGCCTGTGCTGGTCCTGGTGCCCATTTGATCCTGTAGTTAGCTAGACCAAGGTGTACAAAATACTGTTCACTTTTCATAGAGGTACCTTTCTGCTAGGAAATCATCCTGACATGATTTGCCAGTGTGGCAGAGGGGATGCAGAGGACTGGTAGATGCCCTTGCGCAGGAGCAGGAAAGAGCTAAGTGGAGACTTGCTGATTCTGGCTGTTGCAGAACCTCAGCTCTTGCCCGTTATGTTGTTAAATTTCTTAGGAATCTTGGGGGAGGGAGAAGTCTTGCATACTTGGCTGGAAAAAGCAGTTACAGGGGGACAAGAAAATAAAAAATAGGAAGTAAAAATAAAATCAAAGCAGTGTAGGGTTATTTCAGTGTTGAAATAAAGTTTGGCTCAGCTTTAGGGTGAAGGTTCAGTTCTGATTGTATCTAGAGTAGTTTCCTTTCTTTAAATTGTCTAGTGCCCTCACACAGTCATAGATATGCAAAGAAACTTCGTGTTTCCACATTATTTTAATATTGTTTGTGGGAGCTTAGGATTCCTTGCTCTTCCAGATCTACAGCCAAGAATCACGTGGCAAGGAAGGGAAAGAGTTTTAAATATTTACTGAACAGAAAGCTGTATATATAAAGCCTTCTACTAATTTTTGTTTCGTTTACTGCAGGTGCTAGAAGGCTAATAGCTACCCTATCACATCTATTGTATAAAGAGATTATCTTCTAACCTAAGGCAATGTTAATTTCCATTTAAGGAAGAATGTCTGCAGGAGCCAGTGGTATTTACTAACTGCGCCTGTAAAAACATTCCTTTTCACCCTCAGATGCTCACTCAGCCTTCTGTTTTCCAAGCAACATTATTACAGGCTTTAGCTTGTAGTCTGAGAAATTAAAAGCATGTTTTAATAACGTGAACAACAGAATCCTCATTCCTGACTCCTCCTCGGATACTTATTTACTTGATTTCCTCTGGTTTGGACTGGACTATAAGTGTAGCAGTGGCGGGGGGGATTTATTTTGTTGTTTTTGCATATGTGTGTGTGTGTGTGTGTGTTCACCTATTAACAATGAGAAGATCCCTACTGGAGCATCAGTTTATGTTTGAAAGGGCTTTTTTTGTCATTGAGATTCTTTAAATCAAGAGAAAAAGGGTTTTAACTATCATTTGCCTGTGATAGGCAATTATATGAGACAAATTGAATGGAATCCCATTTCCAGTTTGTCAACTCATGGGAATTCCTCTCCTTGTCCTCTTTGGTCAGAGTGACAGGCTGTTGGGCTGGACACAGCAGTGGCTGGGGCCTGCTCCATGGTAACAGAATTAATGCTTCTATCCTGTGGTACCTACAGGATACATGTAATTGTTTACTTTTCTTTCACTGAGGAATGGTAAAGCTTGAATTACCTTATGTTTACCACAGTTTGGTCTACAGAAAACAACACACGTGAACGGGTACCCTGGTGAACATGATGCATGTTAATTTTGCATCAGTCTTGACCTTAACCCGACGCTTTCATTGCACTCAGTAGAAGGTGGGGAAGGGGTGCAGCCCTTCTGTTGTGTGCCTCAACAAGGAGACCCTTGGCAGTGCCTCGGGTCTGGAACACAGAGCAAAGCCATGTCACCTTGTAGCAAAGTTTCCTGGTCACAGTAATGGGCAGATTTCAGATTGTTTCAGAAGAGCAGACTTGACCCAATATTCCTATTTTGAAGTTGAGAAATGCATGTTACCGATGATGTTACGAATCAAGATAACAAATGCTTTATAAGCTGAAATTTTAATGATTTACTTGAGCTGTCTGGTCTCGGACTCTTTGGTTGAGCTGTCGTCAATATCTAGATGAGGTGACAGAAATAATTGATTGCTGGAGACCTGGCCAAGGCTTATACTATATTGTATGCAAGTAACTCTACAGCTAAAAAAACCTCAAAACTTTATCAGTCACTCAACAATTAAAATAACAGTACTGGGAAACTACCTTTTTTGTATGAGTTCTGCACTTGTGAATATAAGCTTTTATTTTTCCAGCATTTTCCATGCTTTATTTATTCATGCTTTGTTCTGGTTTGATTTCCTATAGAAATAGCATTGCTCTCTCATGGAATGAGTTACAGTAGTGTAAGATTTCAGTGAGTGGAGTTGTTTTGAACTAACTGTGTGACGTGACTCATTCCTCCCATTATGATCCTATGCTAGGATTTCCTCACACCTGGGTGGATTTGGTTTTATGTCTATGCATGCTGTTCTCTGTTCTGAGGTCATCATATTCAAATGCTGCTTTTGTACTAAGGTACTTTGAACTTGCTGGTACTGTTTAGTGTGCACATGAAATACTCTTTAGTGACCAAGTCTTGCCTATTTGCATGTTTCCACTCTGAAGTCCTAGTTTTTCTTACCTACTGGAAGTGGAGTGTGCCCAGCTCTCTTAGACCTGATAATCAAAATATGAAAATTTTTGGATGCATGTTGCAGGGAAAATTAGGCAGCCCACTCTGATAGTGACAGAAAGACCACAAAAAAGAAGTACCTTATGTAGTTTTGCTTCTCACACCAGTTGAAACAGATGTGTCCTTTGCTTGCTTGCTTATTTTTGCTGATGTAATATCTGTTTACTTGAGTAGCTCCCTCTCACCAGGCATCAGCTACATGTTCTTTCTGTGAGCCTTTCCCACAGCTCTTTCTGTCTCCCACGCTTTCTCCTCCTCACTCCCAAGTCAATACCGTAGTTCCCTCAGTTCCTCACAGAGCTTTTGAATGGGAAGAGTCAAACACCTGCTGAGCTGGCTCAGGGCTCTATACAGTGCTGACTGCTTAGGTGGAAGGGTAACTGCCTGTTTTGTCTTGTCCTTGAATTACTGTGGCAACTAATCTGCATATTTCACTTGTAGCAAACTTGAGTTAACCCCCCTCACACTTGTGCAACTTTCATGTTCTAAAGAATCTATTGCTAAGTATTAATTACTGTTCAGAACACTACATGCACACAACCCTCCAGCACTAGTGACTTCAAAAAGATATGGGTACAAAAGAGCTGTGATTTCTGAGCGCCGTTTCCATAAGAAGCAAGGATACAAGTGGACGTAACAGAAGGCTCTTAGGCTGTTAGCATGTGAGATTGCACTATGAGAGCCTGGACTAAATTTCCATCAAGATTTTTGGACACTGATATATTTATAAAAAAAATGCTGGCAATGCTCCCAAAGAAGAGGACTTCCTTCCAAATACAGAGCTAAAGAGTGATTTTGGAAGTCTAGGTTGGGAAATTCAGTTTCACAGAATTGTCACTAGGATTAATTTGTATGTATAAGGTGTTCTTCCAATAAATAGTTAAAATATTGACTTCAGCAACTACTTTAAACTTTCTTGATCTGACCTGGTAATATCTGTCCTAGGGGGGCTTCAATACCACAATGCTTTTAATGCCTGCACAGTTTCGATTGTCTGTTCCTGACAATAATGCTGAATCCATCAAAAGTGCTTACTTATTGGAAACAAAATTCAAACTTTGTTTTTTCATCCAGATAAATGCTTATCCTGTTTGAGCTTTTTCAGTACTGCTTTTCCCTTTCTGCCCCACAGCTGAATGTAGATTCCATCTCTGTCTGGTTAGTACACTTACTTGTATTAGGACTCAAAAGAAGCATCTGGGACAGCAGAAAATCTGATTGATATTTTTATCAGTTTTTTTGAAGATTGAGAAGATCTTACTCCTAAAGGAGAAGTGTAGTACAACTCTAAAAAAGATATTGTGCCTAAGTTTTCTTTTTCCCTTTGGGATTGGTTCTGAGTCCGTTGTCCTAGCTTGCCTGTGCTCAGTTGGTTTTCATCAGCCTTTTTGCCTTTGTTTAGTTTGACCAATCCCACACCCACTGTATGTAAACATAGAATGAGATTCAGTGAGTAGAAAAAGAAAAATGACAACTAGCCCATTAGGCAAGAGAGCAAAATCCTATGAGCACTGCATAAAAAAAAAATAATATTGCAGCTTGATATTCAGACATATAAATGGCTACAAACTGCATGTTTTAGGGGACAGGATGGTTAGAAATACAGTTCCAATGATTAACCTGTTTGGTCTCCTTTTAGAACATTCTTCAAGTATTGCTCTCATCTTTGTTTCTCTTTGGAAGCATCATAGGTGTACTGAGGGAGCGAATGTTCTTCTGTGTTATATGGTCACATTAAAAGGAATACTTCTGTTTTGAAAATAGCATGCTAATCTTCTCCAAGGTTTTTTCTCTCTTCGTTTCTGTGGCTTTAAAGACAAGGGTGCTCAATCTGTATGGTCTTTAGCTGCATGACACTAAATCTTCCTCTCATTTGGGGCATTGTTTCTGTTTGCTAAGTTTTGTCAGAAATACATGGCAATGAAAGTCAAAGTCATGGTGGTTACTGATATTTTTACTTCATTATCTGTTTTTTGAGTAGCTTTTGTTCAGCCCTTGTTTACATGCCCTCTAACACCAACATCTCCTGAAATCTTACCTAATACAAGGGCATTTCTTTTTTTAATAGAAAAAATAGCATAGGTGGGCATCAAGCATATAAATGATCACTTGTTTTCTGTACATTCAAGAAAAATTTTCTCTACTGCTCTTGCAGTCTGTAAGTGTTGTTTCCTAACATCTGTGGCATGATGCATACTGATAAATATTTCTTCTGTGAACAGTGCAAATATTTTTAGCAGATCTTTTTCCCTCTGGTGGAACCAGGAAAACTTTGTTTTACTGAATTTCTTCTGCTCAACCACTGGTTTGTCATCTTTGTTCCAGTTAGGATGCATCATTTCAGAATGTTAACTGGTTTAGTGACTGACTCCTCTGTGTGTGTGATTTTTGGGACCCTTTCTGTAACTTACAGATTCGTATGTTCAACACTATGAGTAATTTCTGTGTACAAAATGTAGTTTTTTATTAGCTCTCTACCAGATGTCCACCATCAGCATAGGATGCAGAAGAAATGTTACTATCAAAATAGAAGTACGTAATAGTAATAGAGCAGTGTGCAAAATTTGAACGAAAAGCGGGATGTTTATTTTCACTCTTAGATGTGCTATATAATGACCTTGTAGTTCTGAAAGTCAGATCACACCAACAGCATTAGGAGGATTTGGCTGCTTTTTCCTTAGACCCTTTATTGGATGTTGATTTACATTTTCTTTTTAAGAGCATGAGATTGGGATTTCTGCTGGATCAGTCATAATTCTATTCATATAATAATTTTCCCATGGAACAGGTGTAAGCAGTTGGATGTTACTGCATAAGGATCCTCAGTCTTTGTTGCTGCTTGATACTTCTATTCTAAGATGTTGATCAGTCAGAAGGGCTCTAAAATGCTAACTGTGAGTTCAGTGTTAAATAGTTTGGTGCTTAATTCTGATACTTTGCCTATCCATAATTTTTATTATGTCTCTCTATTTTCTAGAAAGATTTTAATAATGCTAGATAGCTTGTCTTTTGCAAGACAAGTTTACTTGCATCCCTGGAATTTTACTTTGTGACTTTCTTATCATGTACTAAGTAGTTAAATTAAGCATAACCACCAATCATTCTTGACAAGCCTTGTGATAAAGGATTTTTTGGTGATTAGTTTAAGTTAAACATTTGACTTTTGAACTCATTCTTGTGGTATGTTTGAAAACACTGGTGACCAAACAGTGTATTTTGATGAATAACAAACTGCAAACATTGCTGCTTTTTGTTATTATAATGAGGGATAATTGACATTCTGGTGTTGGTGCAGTTGATGTTTTACATAAAGCTTTTAAAGAATTCAAAATACTTTGTTATTTTGCTCTTAATACAGACAAATATGCTGGGTTTTTTTTTCCCCTGAAACATTTCTAAGAGGATTTTGAGACTTTAAATTGTATTTGCTCTGGAATATAATTGAATGTACAAAATAGGTACTTATAAATTCTTATTATGGCTGAGAAAAGGATAAAAGAGTTTTGAAAAAATGTAAATGTGACTTATCAGGAATGCTGTGGGTTTTGTAGAGGAAGATGTGCATTTCACTGATCTCTGTGATGTTCGTCTTTTAGGATTGCTTTGTTGGCAGCATGGTCAAGGATGAGCAAATCCTATGGCTGCAGTCAGCTGTGCTCTGGCCCACCTGCTGGGCACTGACCCATTGTTGTCCTAGGGTCTCTTTTGATCTCAGATACCAAAGATTCCTGCCTTTACTCTTCTTCTATGCTAAAAATTCCTGCTTGTGATTATACTAATGGTTGATATTGGACTTCTCCAGTTAGAGATGAAGACTTTTAGAAGTGCACAGAAAACATGCAGATAAGGTGTTGGAGTTCAGTATCCTCTTCTGTACTCTCTTAATGCGAGAATTGAAGTCTTAAAAAATTAAAATCGTTAGCCAGGTAATGGATAAAACTGTTTGTAGGTTTTAGACACTTCCTAGGAGTAACATTATCTATTTTCACCTCCATAGGAATGGTTTTAAACTTGTAAAGAAAAGCACTTCAGCAAGTGAAATGTGATTAAAGGCTCGCAGAGTGAAAAAGATGCAATTTTTCCAATTATACTGTCATTCCACTAAAAAGGTTTTAATACTCTAAACCTGTTTTACTGAAATATTTTGGATGTTGTCTGGACAGTATAATAAAAGTGCATTACAAATATGATTAAAATTACTGTTAATTTTAGGAGAAAAGTGATATAATCCTAAATCATGGAGGTTTGGGATTTTTGCTTGGTTTTGATGGGTGGCACTGACAGAAGGATTTGATACTATGCAAAGAGGTAGGAAGATGGTATTTAGTTGATACTAAACTTGTGCATGGTAAACCAAGGAAGCATCTGGTTCTTGGTTTTGCAGTAAAAAGATTGATTATAGAGAAATCGTGTAAAATGGTTGTCTTTTATTTGCAGTTAATTTTCCAGGATGGTCAGCCAAGGGGAAGATAATGTTGAATCTCAAAATATATGTTGCAGTAGTTAATTGTCTAGATAAGTTTTTGTTTTGTTTTGTTTTGTTTTTTTTCCCCAGAGTTAAAAGCAATTCTTACATCTTGTCTTGTATTTCTGCTGTGGAAGCTTTTAGAAAATATTTGCATTAATTAATAGAAACCTCTGCAGTTTTACACTGTCTTGAGATGAAGTTCTGATAGTGCACTTAGAACTTTTTCTCAGCATGGGAAAAACCATTTGCTATTATTCTAATGGTAAAATTGATTTTTTTTTAAATTGCCTTTTTAAATTGTTCATTATTAAGTTGTTTCAGGGAGATGGGAAGATGCCTCAATTTATTTCCTCTCCTACCTTACTATAATGGTTAAGCTAAGAAAGCCTACTGAGATAAGCAGTGGTGCTTGTGATGCAGAGTTTCTGATTATTGCCCAATATGAAGCTGAACACAGGGTTTTACTGAGAGTACATATCTGCTTGCACATCTTGCTATACTGGTTAAATATGGTAGTATCTCAAGTGCTCATCATTTTCAAAAAGCTGATGTAGCATAACCATTCCTGGAGTTCTGCGAAATAAATAGCTTGAATGGGCTTGTATCTGGTCCAAGTAAAATCAATTGAGCTAATTAAAACTGCTGAAACTAACCTGACTGACCTTTCATGGAATGAACTGGGAAGGCCTCAGTTATGTGCTCGGCCAGCAGAACTCCAAGGCAGAGAGGCAGGTTGGTACGGGAAGGGGGATGGGAACAGGGACATTTTGACTCAGCACGATTTCTTGTGGTGAGAGCAGCTTGTGCGTATTCATAAACTGATCTGCACAGGATAGGAATATTGCTTCTTTCCAGGGGAAAGGCAAGCCTTCTCCAACTTCTGCTTGTTCTTAGCAGTGCACAAATATTTATATGAAGAAAACCAGTGAATCCTTAGAAATGTTCTTTGTACAGTGTCTCCTTAAACTGGAGGTGGTGGTGTGCTAGAGTGTGGGGATATCTTTGTGGCAGTTTCTTTCCTCAGTGTGATACTTTTGAAAGCATCTTTTATTCTGCTTGTATTTTCCATACTAGAGGTTTACAGAAAAATGTTTATACTACAGCTTCAAACATTTACTGAAATCCTAGAAAACCTAAAAAATTTCTGTGGATTCCTTATATTAGGATCAGATGTGGGAATGTCACATTGAATATCTGTTGTACAAAGCTCGGATGATTTTAATGGAAAATAAGAATCTGAAATGGTATGTGCCTAGTGGCAAAACGAGAAAGCAGAGGAAAGGGAATGGACAGAGAGAATTATATAATGGGTCAGAATTATACCTCAGTGGTTACGAGTCCATTTCTCTGCTGTGCTGACAGAGAAAGTAATTGATGTACTTACGTCTTTTTCAATGATGTGAAACTAGTTTTTACAGCAAAGTGCAGTATTTGAGAGAGCCTGCAATGTGAGCAACACGGTAATCCAGCTGATTGAAATGTCTTGTGGGCTGAGGCAGTTTCAGCTGCAGGACAGTTTGAAAAATCCCAGTTTTTAAAGTGTCTAACAACACTAAACATTTTTATTTTTTTCAGTAATAATGTATCAACCCTCACCCACAAACCCACAAAATGTGGTTTTATTGATTTTTATTACTCTTGAAGTTTTCTAAGAACATAAATGGCAATAATGCTAGCAATCAATAACTGAAGATGAAGTGCATAAACATGATATTTTCAATAAAAAACTTATTTTATCATGAGTCAAAACAAGCGGATTTCCTTTTTAAGGCTAATGGTTATTGAAGCAAAACTTAATAACTTACTGAAGGCAGTAAAAGATTTAAATTATTTAGTTGTTACCATGTTGGTTTGTGCTCAGCCTGGATTTTGTAAACATTGTGTGAATTGGTCTGCACGTTTGGAAGGGGAACATAACCTTTGTGTTTGGGAAGCCACAGGCTCTGAGAGTGTCCATGAATCTGCTTTAGGGCAGGAAGGCACTGGCAGCCCTGGCCAAATGTGCCATGTCAGCCATGGATGGTGACTATCAACCTGTGCTCCTGACTCTTTCTCCTCATCTCTTACAAGTAATAAAAACCTGCTGTTCCATGGTTGTAACCACTCAAACTTGTGCTGGCCTCAGCTGGCCTGACACGTGCTGCAGTGAAGGGAACTGGAGTGGGGAGCAAGCCCCCATAGCCTTTAAAACAGGTTATATGCTCTGAATTAGATTTATATAAACTGTTTAACCAACTGTTCTGTGCTTCGGAAAAAGGCCTTTAAACTTTGGAAGTATGGATTATTTGGGGTGGTTGAATACCTTTCAGTGGTACTGATTTGCAGACTTTGGTGATCTTGGACCTTCCTGAGAATAAAGGAAGAGGTGGGAATGGACATTGCTAAATTGGCAAATTTAGCTTGAATCGTCAAATCCTAACTGAAAATGTTTAGTTTAAAATTATGTGGCTAGAACTTTCATACCAGATTTTGTTCCTGTTCAAAATTGCTAAAAGAATGGTTATTAGCAGCTGATCTTATATTAAAAGAGAGAACATTCTTCATTACAGATGTAATTGTATTCAGAGAAAAATATTTCTGTGGAATGCTCATTGTCTTTGGAAAGCTTATGAGAAGCATGTATCTGTCGGACAGAATTTGTGGAGAAAGGTACACTTATCTACTTAGTCACAACTAAGACCTTTTTCCTACAACTTTGATATTTGAGCTTCATTTTTCTCCTTAAAGAATGTTTTTCCTTGAATTTGCAAACCTGTTTTCATTCTCTGTCATGACAACAAACATTTCTGTTTTTCTAACACAGTATCATTCTTCATCTGCATGACATTGCTTAAAATTTACATATTATCTTCTGTGTCCCTCTTTCCCTCTTAGTTCTTTATGAACAAAGCTAGCTTTGTAAGAGGTGAAGATCACTCCATTGCTTGTTGCAGTAGGGCCTTATTACTTCTTATTGTGTCTTCATAATGGATTAATTCCATAATGGGATAAATTAGGAGCTAAGTTTATGTTACCAAAATTTTTAAGTTTTACAGTTTATAAAAAGTAGAGGATGTTGATTTAAAGATAATTTCCTAGAATTTGCCAATGACAGTGTTTTTTAAATGCTTTGTTATAAATGGGCCCAAAAGAATTACATTAAATATTTGTAATTATTTTATTAGAAAAGATTCATTGAAAGAGTTTTTGAATGTTTAATGATTTAGCCGTAGTAACCTTCGAAGTATGCCTTTCTTAGTGATAGGAGCAGGTCTGCATCAGTTCTATTGAAAGGTTGGGTAGAAGTAGACCAGTGAAATTGCATTAGTGTTGCTGTCATGAGCGCTGCTGTGGAGAGTTTAAATGGCTTTTATTCAGGTTCACTTGTGGAAAGATATCTCTTTCTGGTTTGCCAGTTTTATAGCACTTGTATCACCATAGTGTTTGCTTTGGAGGAGCTGGAACTAGTTTTCGATATACTAGTGCTATTTTCAGCTAGCAAATAACACTGATTTTATTTTTAAAGGTGCTGTATTCTAGCATTCTCATATGTACTTTTGACTAGTTTTGTGTCCTTTATGTAAGATGATGACAGAGATTGTCAGTATCTGTGCCTCAGAATACTGACTTTGTTTTTTCTGCATTAGAAATTTCAACTGAAATAATTTGACATTCATCTTTGTTTTGTAGTCCTGTTCTGTGTTTCTCAAGGAACTGTCCATTCATCTAGAAGCTTTTTCTGATGTCTTAAACTGGCTATTTCCGTGTGTTTCTATAACAAGGTTTCATACAGCTCTTGTTCTAATATGGAGTGCTGGCAAACAGCCCGTGATGTCATGGTCAGATTTTTTTTTTTTTAACCTTGGTCTGCTTTGATAGCCTTCTAATCATAAGATTGTAAGGGATTTTTTTTTCTTTCTATAAATATGTGTACATAAAATTCATAGACTGATCTAGACGTAGCCCAAAGCTGGTTGGGTCCTCACATTTCTACCCTGGCCTTAATGTGGCTTTGAGCTAGAACAGAGGCAGTAATACTGATTATTTATATTATATTCACTTGCCTACTTCCTTTTCTTGTCTCTGGTCTGAGAGCAGTCAGTGCTTTAGAAACTTAATCCTCTCAAAGCAAGTATTTCAGCAAATCTAGTGAGAAACATTTGTGTTGAAGAGTCAAAATGTTACATATAAATGTAAACTGTGAGTAATTAATGACTGTCCAAGTAATATAAAAACTACTGATTTTCAATGGTAAATTTTCAAAGAAAAATTGAAAACCAAGGGGGCTAAAATTAAAATGGGTGATTGAGACTGACATTCAACCTCAGCAGGTGCCACCATGACAAAAAGTTGAGTGAAGAGTAAATTTTTTTTTTCCTGGATTTCCTGAAAATCTCTTATTTATAAAGGTAATACAATTGCATATGGCAAACAGGGTTGTAGAGTCATTCCAATGGAAGGAACTTCAGGTGTAATCCAAGTTCCTACTCACAGAACAAGGTTAGCACTGAACTCACAGTGTTGTCTAAATGTTTATCAAATTGGATCTTGTTTTGATTATTTCTTACTTTTGTGATGAAGAGAAAACTGTTAGTTGGAAAGAAGAGCATTTAAACATTTAATTAAACTTTCCTGAAATACGAAATTAATATTTGAAGCTCTTCACTGATGCATGTATTTTGTGAAATATGGGAAGCATGTGAAGCAGTATACAAAGACTGTGACTGATAACGAAATATTTTTTGTTTTAGAGCCTTGATGAGTATGAAGATGATGAAGCAGGGCAGAAGGAACGAAAGAAAGAGGATGCTATTACTCAACAGAATACGATACAAAATGAGAGTTCCAGTGCAGATACCTCTTGTTCATACTTACTCCAGGTGAGATCTTACCATTGTTCATTTTGGTATTTTACTCAGATTTAAAACTCATACTACTTTCTTCTTCATATTTCTTAACAGTAGATTATACCCTACATGAAAAAAACCTTAAACTTCAGGAGCTGACACATTATTGAGACAGAGTATGAGGTTCCATTCCTCAAAATTAACACTACTGAGATGAAGATTCTGACAACAGAATCTTCTGTTTCTGTAGAGGTCTTAAGGTAATAGTTTTGATGTTCATCATAGAATTTTAGTGAGCGGAAGAGAAACTGAGAGATTCAAGTGAAAAATACTGACAGGTTTAGAATATTCAATTAATTGGAGGTAGACTTCTTAATCAGGACACATTTTCTAATTTATTTATTTTAATTGACTTCTAATTACTGATTCTGGGGGAATCAGACAGACTCCTAGGGCAAACAGCCCTTGCCTCTGTGAAACATTTTCTTCCTTTTTATGGCTCTCCAATCCCATGACCACACTCATTTCTCTAATCTCATCCCTGTGACATCAAAACATTGCCAGTTATGCCCAGTACACCCCTCCTTCATACTATACCACCTGTGACAAATGTTCTGTCTCTTTCCTGAGTGCCCTAAGTCTCTTTAACCATTCTTGTTTCTCCTTCTGTTATCTAAGAGCGTGTACAAACCCAGCTGTACAAACTGAGGCCATCCAGCTCTGCCTGTTGACGCCAACAGCACATGCACAGGGGGAAAAACATATAAACAAACTAAGCAGTGGTGCTCATGGGTAGTTTTCTAACCATCCATACCTAAAGGTGGCATGGCTGGACTGGTGGATCTGGATGCAATTTCCTTCTAAAATTTTGCCCAGTCTTTTGTACACTCATGGATGCCTTTAACATTGGGAAGAGCCTGGGGCAGAGAAGTCTACAGTTTAATTACTACGAATGTCAGTCTCATGTTGTTGAAGTTGAATCTGTAATTTTCCATGTTTCCCTGTGATTTCAGCAAGGTGTCCCAGTGGAAGACATGGGGAACAACAGCTTCCTCTTTATGTGATAGAGTGCTGCAGAGAGAGGATGGCTCCTCTCAGCTGCCTGTTTCCTAGGCTGAAGAATTCTGTTTTGCTATTTCACGTGGTTGTTCCTCATACAGGAATTACTCAATAACATGATCTGCTTTCCAGTTTGACTCAGTTTTGTTTCGTACCAGAAACAGAACCAATGAAGCATTCAGTTGGAGTGGTTTAGTGGTGGGGTTTGTTTTGTTCTGGTTTTTTCCTAATAATTCTTGATACCTACTTGTCTCCTGAGCACTGAATTTACTGTTTATGTTGTGTCTGGCTAATCTAACTTAACATTTTGGAGTTATCTGTGAGTGAGAATAACAAGCTCAGAGGTCAATGCCTGTGTAAATTTAGAGATATGTTCACCTTTTGTTTCAATTATGTACACTGTACTTATGTACATTGAATTTAATCTCCTGTTCCACCTCTCAGTCACTCTGTATAAAGGAGTCCTGCATGTTTTTACAGTTGATCTATATATTTTCTGTTCTGAGTAGCATTTGTGGACATCTCCTCCCCAAAATACATTGAAAAGCACAAGTTCCTGCACAGGTTCCTGTGACAGTATTCTGGTTGTTCTGCACACTGTGAAAGCTGACTATTGAGGTCTGCCATTATTTCCTGCCTTTTCACCAGACATTTTCTTTTATTTTAAGAAGAGATTACCAATCAAATTTATTAATTTAAGTTTTATAACTTAAAAAAGCTGTATTCGATTTATGAAGTGCAACTATTTTACAAATGCCCTGGTGACTTTTCCATATGGTATAATATTTACTTACTTATTCTTTAATTGTTTTAGACTTACTAGCAGCACTTTGTCCAGTATAAATATCGAGTTTACTCTTCTATAGTTCTGTGTTTGTTATAGAATCTTCTTGAGGATGATGTTTATGTTGCCCTGTGGTACTAGGACAATTTTAAATGAAAAGTTCCATTTGATCCAGAGCAGTTCAGCCATTACATATTTCAATAGCATCAGGAATTTCTTCAAAGCTCAAAGAGTAAATAGCTGCCTCCTTCTGGCAGGTAACATTAAAAATTTTATTTTATTAATTTTTTTTTCATATTTTAACAACGCTTCTGCTACAAATAGGCCATTCTCCAGAGAGAGTGCTCTGATATGGCACTCTTACCATTCTTTTCCATAATGAACATCTACAAAATTATTTCTGCAAAGTGACTGTCTCCTCCAAGTATGTCTCATATAACCAGATCTGTTATATTTGCAGATTTTTCAGGAGCCATCATGCTGAAAAGTTTTTATGCTTTTTTTCCAAGTTGTTTATAAGACTGCTTCTTGCAGTGTTCACTCTGTCTTCACTTCATCAGATATTCAAAAAGTTGTAATTTTTAGATTCCTCTAGAGGTGATATATAATGCTTTGGCTGTATTTCCATGTTCTCTTTTTTTCATCCATATTTTCTTTTCTTCTTGAGCAACAATCTCAGTTTTTATTTACCAAACTGTCTGTATTAATTTTATCCTACATTTCCAAGTTTGTCACCTGTATATTCCAACAGGCCCTGCTTCTTTGTTGACACAGCACAGCAAGGAGTGTTGTGTTACTGAAAATACAGAAGAGAGTCCCAGGTCTTAGATCTGGCAAAGGCCCAGGGTGGCACGTGTACAGAACAGATGGAACCTTAGAAAGTTGTGGCCACTAAGACTTAATCAGTTTACTACTGCCTCTGTCAATTAGCTTTTTATTAGAAGACTTAGAACTAGCCCATTTTGAACAGAATTTGACAGCAGTGTTATTTCAGCTTAGATGACTTTATTTACTTTTGACTAATGCTCTAGTTTTAAATAAGAGTTTATGTTGTAGGTGTTAGAACTAATTTTAAGTTTCCATTGAACAATATATATTTTACTTCCATGTACTGAGCAGAATGAATACATTTACATAGTTGCAGCTATTTTCCCCTTAAAAATTTGAATTTTTAAAATAGCTAATTATTATGAATAAGATAAATAAGATGGTATTGACTTCATATTTGATGAGGAAATACATTGCTGAATAAGATTTTCTGATTTTCAGTTATGTTTTAATATTGTCAGAGGTTGCAGTTCTCATTTTCTTAGGTAATATGTACATTTCTTTGAAAACTCTGGCAGAATGTAAAGTTCCTGATTCAAAGTACAGACATACTGTGTTTGTTTAAGAATAGATCTAGAAATACCGCAGACTTGAGTATTTTCCCTGAAGCAGAGATATTTGACTGAAATAATACAGATGACGGTAGGTCTGGCAATGTTACAAGCACCAAAAAGCTATTACAATCAAAGAATTTGTTATTTAACTTTAGCAAAAGATAGTGTGGAAAGCCACACCCCACCAGGTGAATCAACATTAAATCCACTCCCAGACACAAGTGCCATATCTGACTCTGACTTTCTTGCTTGATTTTCCTCCTGTTCTCACTAGGATTAAAATCCTTTTCTTCAGTTGTTCTGATCTTGTGAGTTAGCAGTACTAGCAGCACTGTGGGCTACTCCAGTGAGGGGCAGACTGAGGGTGATAAGTCATACATCAGTGAGCTTAGAACTCTTACCAATGAGCTAAAAATCTGTAATGCTAAGGACAAACTACTACTTAAAAGTTATTAAAATTTCTGCGCAAACTAGAAATGTTCAGCGTTCCCATAATTACAGAAATCTAGCTCTTGTTTAGCAGAGATAGCAAAATTGAAATTAGTGTAGAATTATTTGGTAAGAGTGTCTTTCTTGCAGGTGGATGTGTTCAAAGTAGCAAACATGTCTTAATTGAAAGTGGTATTAGTATTTATGTGCCTATAAAGGAAGCTTGCATCAAAAAACCTACAAGATCTGGCTGGAAAAACCAACTTGTTTAATGAAGATTAATTTTTAAGTCTTTTAGAAGACTTTCTGAGTTCCAGAATGTGAAAAAGATCTTACTATTAGCTAATATTCAAAAAACCCCTGCCAGAAAACACCATATGCAAGGCCTTTGTAGCAAAGCATTCAGGTTTGCTGATACCATAGTCATGTGCCTCCTGGAATTCAGTTGTTTGTGCATCTGGCCTCCTAAAATATGCCCCAGATATGTGGCCTTCTTCATATAATCCTGTGGCAGTAGGGTTAATATAACCTCTCTGTAGTTACAAAAGTGATATTTGAGCATGGTAGTATGTTGTGTATGTCACCTTATGGAGTTCTTGGGAAATTGGAGGGCCAGTTGGGAAAGCTGAGAAGATTAATTCAAAGTTAATATAAAGCCTTGCAGTGGGAGACACATGTATAGATCCTCCATCCTTTAAAACCTGCAAATTACAATTGGCTGTTTTTTGGCAGTTATGCTATAATAATACAGAAGTATAATTCTCAATGCCTTGGAAAGGGTGTTTGAAATCCTTTGTTTTGTGTTATCTTTGATTTCTTTCTGCTTGCATTTTATTTCAAATGTTGTAGTGTGTGAGTGCTAGTTGTGCTGTGCACTGAATGAATACACTGCAAAACAATTATCAGCTGTGAATAATTGACATTCAAGATGGGAGTTGAGTAAATATGTACTGTCAAAAGCATCAAGAGACAAAAAGGTGTTTGAGAACTTCAAAATTCCTTTTTGTCATTGGCATGAGGGTGAGGGTTATTGAGTTCTAGATGTGTGTTTTTCTCCTCACTGGGGACAAAAAGGGTCTTTCTGGATGAGCTGAATTCTTTCCTCTCCCTGGAAAACTTGACCCAAACATGTCAGGATGATTTATGCTACTAACATAGCATGGAAATGGGAATCAATTAGTGATTTTCTGCTTTTTTGTGTGTTGTGGATATGGAAAGAGGAAATTCTGAGTCACTTAGATACTGAACTTCAACCTTTGTGCAAAGAATACACTGATTCCTTCAACTGATAATTATTATTTTTAAATAATAATTTTAATAGGTAATTATTTTTAAATACTAGAATGATTTAGAGTATCGTAGAAATGGAATGCTGAACTTTATTATTGTCATACAGAAGCAAAATTTGTCTACTGTATTTCTTAATTCCATATTAAGAAATTGAAGATCATACCTTTCACATTTATCTTTTGCATCTGTACTGATAGCCAGAGATCTCTCTGCAGTCATCTGCTAGAAACCTGCCCCTTGGTATTTGTAGTGCCGGTATGAAACTGATAGGGGAATTTTGCCTCTCAAGCATTATGAAGCCTGGGGCCCCAGTATGAGATGACTCACTCTTTTTTTTTAAGCCATGACAACTCTTTTGCTGTACCTAATTGCATATTATGTATTGCTGCAAAGCCCAGGTTTTCATTCAAGACCCTTGCACTTCAGTTGGAAATAGCAGTCATTATGTTCCAGCCATTAATTTGGTTTGTATATGCAATTGTAGTGCGCATTTCTTGCTCTCCCTGTTTTGGTCTTAGCATGTACATGAACAAGAAATTCAAGAAATTAAGATGTTGAATCCTAAAAAAATCTTTTATACAAGATACAGCTTTGTATCTTGTATACAGATACATTTAGATAGTTAAGCATCCACACTGAATTGCAGTCACACACAGAATGGATTTGCTAGACAAAAAAATGTCCCTTCATTTGTAGCACTTAGCCTTGTTAGACTGTAAGTTGCATTATATTCTTGCAGTAAGTAAAAATTGTGTGCATTAGCAGGCAGACTAAAGCTTGATCCTAGTACTGAATGCCTGTGGAGCTGTTAATCCAAGACAACGGAAGGCAAAGTTGCCCTAGTTTTCAGCTCAGAGCACTGACTTACATACACAATAGTATTGCTGTGTCTTGAATTGCTCTTACTCCTCTCTGTAGCAGCAGTGCAGTTTTTTGTTCTCTGCAGGAGATTAGCTTGTGATAGATGCTTGGATAATCATTCAGTTTAGTGTAGAAGTTAGCCATTATCTTTGAAAGAATCATTGTTGATTGGAGGTGAGGATAGGATGAAATGTCTACATAATTAGCATTAACAGTATAATGGGAAATTGTATTACTGTAGTTTGGGTTCATAGTAGTAACTTCAGTATGAATAGGTTAGGTGGCTGGTGAAACAATCTAAACTTGATTTATTAATATGACCCTTCAGTTATGCCTTTTGCATTTAGTTGTAAGTCATTCAAAAGCCTTTGAAAATTGAAGGAAAACCACATCTGATCTTTTTTTAACCTTTTGTTCTGTAAAAGAGTAACATTTCAGCAAAACATTGTAGGCACTTTCTAAATGGAACATGGTCCAAAGATATTTCTACAGAAGTATGGTATTTGCTTAAATACCATTCTATTCTTTAAATGGGACCTAACACGTTGAAATTTTTGGAAGCAAGTATATCTGTCAGTGTTACAAAACTATAAATGTTTAGTAGAGGCACCTTATAAGCTTTGCTGAGAGCAATAAATAAATGTAATTAATAAAATTCCTTTTTAGCTTTGTGGCAGACTATGAGAAATGCAGGGATCTGAATTCGTCCCATGCATCTCCTTTCAGTACAACAGCGGAAAACCTGCCTGACACAAGCTTCCCCAGAGTTTTGTACTTGAATCTTGTGCTGAGAATATATTGCCAAATAAGCCAGTCAATTCAAGTTGTGCTTTTTGCCTATTTTGCCTTTTTTTGGTTCTTCATTTTGCAGTGTAATGTCATACATCATTTTACAATTACTCTCATTATCCAAAGCACGTGGTAATAATATTCCTGCCTATTCATACATGACCATGGCTTTTCAAAGGTGTCTGGCATCTAGGTTTCATATAGTTCTTGCAAAGAACTGTGTGCCTACATTCAAGAGTAGTAATTAATCTTTCATAAACATTTTGCTGTGATGTTGCTTGATGTTAATTTCCATCCATAGAGAAAATGTTCTTGTACTAGACTAGGTATACCTAAATGTATTAAACCTATTTTCTTTTCAGTGTGACATTTTTCAGATGTTAGGCCAGGAATTGTTTTTCATAATAACATGATTATAATATTGGTATTGTTTTTAAAAGTAGGGAAGTATATGTGACTAAAGTACAGAAATACATTAATTGTGGTGATGTATGTTTGAGTTTGGAAGTCATAAGTAATTCTGCCAAATCAGGTTATATGACTCTAGTATTTGAGAGTTAACTGGCAAATGATATTTATCTTGGGTTTTCTTTTTGCAGGTGGAATGTGATGCACTTCACAGAGATGATATGAAAGCAGTCATTAGTATCCACAAAGCACTTAAGCAATAATAGTGACTGCTGTAGAAAACTCATGCGGAAATCTGACTATGTCTGAAAGTGTTTGCATAAAAATTAGTTAAAAAGTATTCAAATTCAATGTTAAATATTAAAAGGTCACTAATTTAAAAAATACATTTGCACCTTAAGTTGGTTTTGTGTGTGTGCAGTGTTTTTAAAGTGACATTAGTTGGAGGGAATTTGCTGCCCTGTGCAGGTCATGACAGGAGCCAGGTGCTTCAGTTACCCTCTGTCATGGCTCCCAAGACTTGGGAGACCCAGATGATTTCTGTGATCTGTGTAAGGAACACAGGAATTTCATGTTTCCATGGTCACACATGATCAGGCAATCACTCCATTTCTAGCAGTATGGGCTGATATTCAGTGCTGTTTGAGTATATTCATGACTAAGTAATTTAAGGCACATGTACACTTTGGGAAGTGCTACCAAATGCAAAATACTGAACATTACTCACTGAGTATTGTTCTTTGTGTTCCACTTAAAAGATGTTGTGGAAAAATACATCGTGATTGCAGGAAGGGTAGTACTATGTGTTTGAATAAAAGTTGGTCTAGGACGTTCTGACCTGTTCTGAATTGGTTGACTTAGCAGTCTTGATTTGCTTTAATTTCTTTTTCTGTATGTATTATTGCTGGTTGGAAACCTCCCCCCCCCCCCCCCATATAGTAA
>VWZN01008413.1:44550-66440 GCA_013396955.1 Regulus satrapa
CACCCCCCATATAGTAACTTTGTAATTAATCTTCAAGGTAACCTCTGAGTTTAAGAGTAATAATATTGCACAGTGTTCTTGTCTGGTATAACAGGCTTTACCTACACTCAATGATTTGTTTTGATAAAAATGAGATTGCTACTTTTTAGTTACACTGTAAGAATTTTTGTTTTTATTGGAACACCAGTTATAAAACAGTGGAGTCTGTATTTCTCATCGGAATGGGCTATGTCATAAGATACTGTTGTAGCAACATAGGTTTCTCTGCCAAAATCTTCCTCCACTCTTGCCTCGTGAGCAAATTTAGTGTGTGTGTGTCTGTTGGTATAGTGCTGCTGATCCGTGCGTGTTCAGTGGGTTTTACTGTGCCAAAGGATCCGCACATGCAGATCTGGTTCAGCTGTACTGCATGTGCACTGTCCAGTACTGCTGCTTTTGGAAGGTGCTTTCAAGTGAAATCGTCTTTTTTGCCCCCAAGAAATCAGGAAGCTGAGAGCTAGCAGTTATCGATGGGAGACCAGAGGGAAAGAGGGTGGCTGTAAATTGTCTGTGAGCCAGATAAAGTTGCTTGGCTAAGCAACATGTAGCCTTGAGGATACAGCTTCGGCATTTCTACTTTGAGTTGCCTGACTGCTGCCCTTGGAGGGAAATACTGATAATGGCTACCAAGATTTGTCTTCCTGACAGCTGACTAAGAAGAGAGATCTTTCAAATTTTTGTGGAAGGCATTATTTGTATTCAGTGCTTGATAACTGTCAGCATAAGTTTGTTTACCTTTGATGGCAAACTTTGCTTTTCTTAGAAGGAAATACAGAATTATTAACATTTTTAACATCTGTGCTCAGTAAAGTTTAATTTAGTGGATAACTAGTTTAAGCTTAAAATTTTGTTTGATGAATGCATTTCACTCCCATTAGATAGAATTAAATGTACCCATGAAGTCTCTTAAAATTTAATATTTGATTTTGTGTGCCTGTGTATGTTTGTCAAAGGACCTTCCTGAAAAGTAAAGCTGAATCATGCCTCTACCTGGGAAGGCAAGGCATTTTGAAGGTTTCTTGTTCTTTAGATTTGCAGTTGTGCCTAGGAACCTACAGGGTTTTCAGCACAGCCTGCTTCATCGGGCATTTTATAGATCCTTTTGCACATCAAGTGTGAAGCAAAGTGTGTAAATTAGGATTTCTTCCTTGTAGTTTTGCTTCAGTTTGGTTGTGATCCTTCTGCTAAGATTTCATTTTCTGGGGGCTTTGTTTACTTTTATTCTAATTTTTTCTTGTCTTCAGATGTTGCTGGTATGTAGTCAGCCTGTATGAATAGATACTTGGTTTATTGTTGCCCTGTTTGTTTCTTTCACTATGGAGTTCATGTAGCTGTGCTCCGGAATTGCACCAGCACTATCTGCTGTTCCACTGGTCTGGAGTCTTTTTTGGAACCTTTATACAGATGTAAGGAATAGGAAGCAGTTTCTCAAATTCCCAATTCATGTTTTGAGCAGCCTAAAAGGGACCTCATGTAATGGAATTTAGTTTTTTACCCACATGTTTTCTGTTTTGGACTGGCTTTTAAAGTCAACTGGGATCAGTGGATATCTCCTCCCAGTCTTTTTTGTTGGGGGGAAACAAGAAAAGTGATCCTGAAAGTATAATGATAAACCTGTAGCTGAGGTTTCTTTGGCATGACGAGTCTTTTAGCAAATAAAAATTTATTGAAAAAGAGAGTCTTCCTCATATACCTTCTCGTATAAATAGATTATGCAGTCTGACTGATACAACAAGGTTTTGTAAGCTTTGTAATTCTTGCTCTTTCCAGTGCTTCTACCCTAGAAGGACAATTCTAATTAATACTGCTTTCATGCCAGGAACCAGTCTGAAGGTAGCAGTTATGAGTACCTGCTCAGTGTGTACAGACAGGGAGGAGGTTCTTTCCTGCAAGAACCAACAGGGACTGTGGACCAGGAGGATCCCTACTGCAAGGTGGAGAGGGGAGACAACTTGCTCAGTATTGCTGAAAGAGGAACAGAAACATATACTCTGCACAGATACAATTATAGCAATAATTGTCAACATTTTGTAATGTGTATCATGCATTCATGTTATTAGTACCAAGTTAGAGAATATCATAGCAGTAGTAGTAGCACATAGCAGATGTGCTGGTGCATTTGGAAGCTGCATATTCCAGTTCCATGGTGGTGGGAGGATGGCTGGGGCAGGATAGCCTGCTTCTCCATCTCTGTGTCCTTGCAGTCTAGTGTAATTAATGTGATGGCTCAGGAAGGAGGAGGAATCTGTAATTCATGGTTGTTTGGTGGAGACAGTCTGACTGTATTTATACTGTTAAAAAGTGCAAGACCTGGGTGTGAGCTCAACTGCTGCACTGCTGATAAAACCTGTGGCTTAATTATTAGCAACATTTTCTGGCATGATTTTGGTTCATGCTACCTAATGCTCTCTTATGTCATACCTAAGGACTGTTTGAAGAATAATGTACCAGGAGCCAATCCTCTTGCATAGTATGAACATCACAGCACCAGTTTTGGCTGCCTGTGTAGTGCTACAATAACATTATTAGCCTTTGCTAGCTCAGAAACAACAGCGTACCTTGAATCAACATGTTGGGATATGCAACACAGACCTCAGTTTCCTGCTCTGAAAACACTGCTTTGAGTGTAGTTCAGCCTTTGTGTGATTTCAAATACTTTTGTTTGAGGGGAGCCTACAGATTCTTATTTCTTAGGGATACCACATTGTCTTTCTGGTCATTTTTCTTGCTGTGCTTTTTCTGTGAGTCGCCTGAGATCTAGTCAGGTTTTGTCAGCCTGATCTAATCAGCTCCTTCACAGCTTTTGTTCTGAGTGCCTAACTCCTTGTCCTGAACTCTTTTTTTCCGACTCTTCAGTGGTGAATATTGCTTGAATACAGAAATAGAGAATAACAAACAAAATAAACACTCTGCTAGTTTGTTTAAATGTGTGTTTCTGGTCTCCTTTTTTCTGGGAGCTGTTTTCTTCTGGAAGATGCTTGACTTACCTGGGAGTTACTTGTGTTACCTGTAGGTATTTCTTTAATTATTTTCTCTCACCTTATGTCCTTAATGGATTTCTTCTTAGGTACAAATTGAGGATACTCACCTTTCTGTTAGAACTCTGACTGGTTCCCTAGGTGTTCTTGCAGTGTTTCTCCATGGCACCCTGGCTCTATGTAAATAGGTAGATAAGTCATAACTCCCTTGGCTTCACAGGATTAGTATCTATCACTTGAAACCAGGAATTTTGGCACATCTGTTAGCTCTTGTTTGAAGTCCTATTAATTACATATTAATTAAGATAGTAAATGAGGCTGTAAAAAGTAAAGTTCACAAAGTTGTGTTGCACTTCCATGAAAAACGTCTCTCGATGTTTTTAAAGGGTTTGACAACTGTCAGCTCCCTCACAGGCAGAGAGGCTCTGTAGATAGACCATGAAAAATGAGAAAATTGGGCAATCACTGAACTGTATTTGCAATTTAACAAGGGTGGGTGCCAAATCCTGCATGTGGAATGGTGCAGTCCTGGTTGTGTACATAAACTGGGGGCAGGGAAGAGACCTGGCCATCCTAGTGGATGGCAAGTTGAATGTGAGTCAGCAGTGCCCTGGCAGCCAGGAGGGCCAACCCTGTCTTGGGGGGCATCAGGCACAGCATGGCCAGCTGGGCAAAGGATGGGATTGTCCTGCTCTGCTCTGAGCTGGGACAGCCTCACCTTGAGTGCTGGGGACAGTTTTGGGTGCCACAATGTGTAAAAGACATTTAAAAAATAAAGCTATTAGAAAGCATTGAGAGGAGAGCCGTAAGAATGATGAAAGGTATGGAGTGGGAGCCATATGAGGAGCAGCTGAGGTCACTTGATCTGGTCAGCCTGGAAAAGAGGAGGCTGAAGGGAGGTTTCATTGTGATCTTCATCCTCACAGGGGGAGTAGGAGGGATGGGTACTGATCTCTTCTCTCTTGTGACCAGTGACAGGGCCCGAGGGAATGGCATAAAGCTGAGTCGGGAGAGGTTTAGGTTGGATATCAGAAAAAAAAGCCTGTTCTCCTGGAGGGTGGCTGGGCACTGGAACAGGCTTCCCAGAGCAGTGGTCGCAGCACTAAGCCTGACAGAGTTCAATAAGTGTTTGGACAACACTTTCAGTCACACGGTGTGATCCTTGGGGTATCCTATTTAGGACCAGGAATTGGACTCCGTGATCCTGATAGGTCCTTTCCAACTCAGCATATTCTTTGATTCTTTGATTCAGGAATGGAAGGGTAAATTGGATCTCTTGACTCTTGAGAAAAAATTGTTTTTGGGAAGTTTTGATGGGAGGAGAAGAAAGGTATTTCATCTGTGTTCTTGCTGTTTTTCACATCTGCAGTCATTCCTGGTTTGTATTAGGGTAAGATTGCCTTTCATTTGTTGAGCGTTTAGATGTTATCCCATTTTAAGAGCTAAATGAAACCTTGTCTCTATTGCAGAGGTATGAGACTGCCATTTCCAAACAAATCTCAGTGAAGAGTTGTACTGAATGTGAGAAGTAGCTGCAGTTAAGATGTGATTTAAGGTACAGGAGTTAACTTGATTTGCTGTATGGAGATAGAATCTGCCTTGGTATGTAAAAAGGCAAGAAACCCCAGCAGGTGACCTCCTTCTTCCATGTAGTGAAGTTGTATTTGTTCACATCTTGAAAAATGTACAAGTTTTTAGGAAGCCCATATTTGAATTACATATGAAAAGAAAATTGTTTTGAGGGCCTAATTTTAGTCAAAACTTAACTTTCCATGTTGCAGGAATATCATTATGTTGTAATAATTTGCACTAGTGTATAGTGATATTTCAAAACAGCGTGCATATTCTTCATGTCAGTATATATACCAGTGAGCCCTAACAGCCTCATTTGATCCAGGGGATTTGCTTTAATTGTTTGCAAAACTTCTAAGTACTGTTTCAAGGGATTCCAGGGAACCTTTTACACAGTGCAGCTGACTCCACAGTCTGTACATGTTTAAAAACAATGTTTGTTAGTGCATTTTAACTAGCAAATTTGTAATGGTAGGGTTGGTTTAACAGCTGGAAAACTTTGTCAGACACTTGTAAACACAGACAATTCTATTTATTTAAAGCCCGATGACCAGCTTGTTTATGTAAGCTCTCCGTTGGCCAGATGAAATACCAAGATGGGCCAGGAGCAGAGAGGAGAGTTAGTCAAGTTCCTTGCATCCTAGTTTGACAGAGATGTAATTGGCAGTAAATGGTTTCATTAATTTAAATGGCATCAGCTGTCTTTTCTGTCCTTATATATTCTCTTGTGTAGCAGGTGCGTGTCTGTGCAGTGAATCAGATGAAGGAGCTCATGTGGAATGAGAGAAATGTTTTCTTTTTCCTTGTTTTTTTTTTTCCACATAGGTCACACCCTGTCCTGTATTAATACCATCCACACAATCACTTTTGTAGACAAAACAAAAAGGGAACATGACCAATTTTCTGGAGCAGTGCTGATGTATGTCACTCTGCAGTAGTTTGCAGAGTTTTCACTAATAATTCCATTTATTCATGACATGTATGCTGTTAAAAGGTAATGTAAGCTGCCTGAGATCATGTGCAAAAAGTAAAAGTAATTTAAAAGCTGTATTTGGAATACTGCATTGAAGTGACTGTTTCAGCCTTGGGCAAAGAGCTGATGTTGGTGGATGTCTTTGGCAGCAGTATAACAGAAATCCTTAGCATTGTTATGGATTACTTCTTTACTTACAGTTTTTCCATTCAGAATTTTCAAAGACAATAAAAAGAATTTCCCTTTTAGTGGGAGACTCTTTGCTGAACTCTTCGTTGCTCATGACAAATCATTTACTTTTATAGTAATGATTAGATCTTTTACATGTGGGTTAAACTGAAAGTTAAAAAATATTAAGGAATATAAGCCAGATTTGTAAATAAGTATTTATGTACAAGAATAATAATAATCTACTTTTAGGTTAACTCTTTGTCAGAACAGGCTTTTCCCTCCTTATCTCCTTCCCTTTCTTAATTTTCTGCTAACCTTCAGTTGTCCAGAAGTGGAGGAGACAAGATCTTAAATTATAGATACTCGCCTAATTTTAAGGTCTTCAGAGCAGTCTGAAATCTTAGATTAATTTTTGATTTATAGGCACATAATGCTATTTACAGCATGGATACTTAATTCATGTTGTCAGAGACTTTTGAAAATGCAAAAAATAAATTCCGTAAGATGAGAGCAGAGGTAAATAATACATTTTCCTAGTGCTTTTATCATCACTTTAAAGAATGATTGGTTTGCATTTACATTAGAGATTTCAAAGTAATAAAAGTAATAATTTACCAAATTGGCAATATTAATTTGGTGTTCAGAGGAATTTGTTTATGCATCAGATGTGTATTTTGAACGTTTTGTTCATAGTTAGATTTGACTACAGAAATAAAAGCCACTAATACTTACTGTAGAAATATCTGTTACAAAGGACTTGCTAATTGAGTCCGTTTTTTTGTTTGTTTGTTTTAACAGCTGCCATTTGTAGCACATGAGAGTATTTGCTGTGCACTTCTTCTCTGAGCATTTGTTTGCTTTCCCAGCTTTTTCTGAAGAACTGGCTTTTCTGAATAGCACTGCTGAACTTTTAAGTGTGCTGTCGAATTAAATGCACAAGCCTGTGTAATTGCTTTACAGCTTATATTTGCATTTAGTATATGAAAATGTTTTAGCAAATATGAGGGTATACAGTGCATTCATTGCATCCTTTTAGTGTCTAGAGTACAATCAAGCATCTGATACCTTTAGATTTCTTTGTACAAAAGTATGTGCACTTCACTTGACTGCAATCTTTGCTGTAATTTCTCCCTTTCTCATGAATTCTGCCTTTCACTGCAAACAGAGGCTTATGTTCACCAGAAAGCATTTTCCTGAAAAAAAGAAGCTGTTAAAAAATAACAACTGAGGGAGATTAGAGCCCAGAGTTCCTACTTTATTGTATATGCAGGCAGTTAGACAAAATTTAGACCCAATGTAACTCTCCACTCAAGTCTAGAAAGACAATTGAACCACTTGCCCATAGCTAATAGGGCAGCTGGGATATTTCTGAGACCATCACCACCAGGAGCTGTGTCTGATGTTACTTGATGTGGTGTTTCAGTTCTCGGATACAGGGAATACGTATCTTAATGTATTAAATAAAACAATTTCAATCTCTTCAGGTACCTCAGAGTCAAATCACCTCATCAGTCTTTGCTGACTGTTTTAAAGCTAAAGATCTTCAAGGCTTGAAGGGATCTTGGGAAGTCCCCAGTCCAAGTCTTGCAGACAAAGCAGGATACCTGTAGCAAATTGCTCAGGATCGTGGCCAATTGGGTTTTTATTATCACTGTGGATAGAAATATGTCTCCATCATCTTTGCCCCATCAAGAATTTGTACACATTGGCAAGATACCTCCTGAGCATCCTGTTCTCCTGGCTGAACATTTCCAGCACTTTCAGCTTCAGTATGAGATGCTCCAGACATTTAATCATATGTCCAGCTTTGCTGGAGTCTCTCCAGTATATTGTTCTCATGCTAAGAAGTCCAGAACTGGACCCAGCATGCCAGCTGTGGTCTCACCAGGGCTGAGCAGAGGGGTATTAGAGAATATGCTTAGTTGCAGGAGACCCATGAGTTCAACTCCTGTCCCCGAACAGGATACCCCAAGAGTCACACCATGTGCATGAGAGTATTGTCCAAATGCTTCTTGAAGTCTAATGGATTATGTGCTGTGGCCACTTCCCTCCAGAGCCTGAATTTGAACTTCCTCCAGAGTTTGAATGCCCAACTGCCCTGAGATGTCATGAAGACCTTTCTCCTAATCTCAAAGATAAGCCTCCCCTGACACAACTTCAGGCCATTCCCTTGGGTTCTGTCACTGGTCACAAGAGAGAAGAGATCAGTGCCTGATTGTCCTCATCCCTTCATGAGGAAGTTGTAACTGCAATGAGTTCTCCCCTCAGTTTCATCTACAGAGAGATGACCAAGTGACCTCAGCAACTCCTTGTATGAGTTCTCCTCTAGTCCCTTCACTGTCTTTGTAGGTCTCCTCAGTATGCTGTCCCTCAACCTGCTGGCAGTGCATCCCGAGGATGCTGTGGGTCTTTGCTGTGCACAGTGAGGCTTATGTTCTATTTGATGTCCACCAGGACATGTGGGTTCTTTTCTGCACAGCAGCCTTCCACAGCATGTACTCATGCTTGGGATTATTCATCCCCAGACTCAGGTGCAGGACTTTGCATTTTCCTTTCTTTTGGACTTCATGGGGTCTCTGCAAGCCCGTTTTCCAGCCTGTGTCCCTTTAGATGGCAACGCAGCCACCTGTGTATTGTTAACCTCTCATCCGAGTTATTTGTAGTGTGCAAACTTGCTGAGGCTGTGCTTTGGCTCATCATTCAGGTCATTAATGAAATCACTAAACAGTACTGGCCCCGTATCAGTCCCTGCAAAGTGGCTGGTGTCCAGCTGGACTTAATGCTTCTGTTCATGACCCTTTGGGCCCAGTAGTCACTGCATCTCATTGCCAGCTTGTCTGGCCTCCATTTCCATATAAACCTGCTGTGTGGGAAGGTGTTGAAAGCATTGCTAGCATCTAGATAAGCATCATCGGCTTTGCCTTCATTCACCAAGTCCTCTCATCATAGAAGGCTGTGAGGTCAGGCATGGTTTCCCCTTCATATATGCATGCTGATTTTACTTTCCTGTTCTTGAGTATTTGTTCCATTTCCTACTCTGGGACTGAGCTAACAACTGTCTTGTAGTTCCCTCAGTGATCCTTGAAGAAAGGAATGACATTTACTTCATTTTAGTCCTCACCCTGCTTCCATGACCTTTCAAAGATAACCCGCCATTAAGTAAACTTTAAAAATAGCATTGGTACCATTTAAAATTATGTTTCTCTGCCCTTTTAGAGGTAAAATTAAGTTTCTCTTTCACAGCTGTGAATCACTAATTTTCAGATGCTGTCATCAATGATAAAAATAGTTATCAGTGTTAAACCAGCAATTTTGCCAACTTTGTGGGTTTCTTTAAATAGTTCCCATGAATTTGTTGAATTTTGTTCTTCTGCTTATCTTAGGGATAAAGTGTAGCACATACGGCAGAAATGGAAAGGGCTTTGTAGAATAAAGTGTCCTTTTAGATCAAGTTTTTTTTCTGTTATACTTAAAATATAATTTTTTCCAATAAAAAATAATACTCTTTGTCTCCTAATTTTTATCTTGTTTATTTACTTACAAAGTCATAAGTAGTGTGGTGGTCAGTGAAGGCAGACTGGAGTTTTCAGAGTGGATGGAATTTCTCTTGTATCTTGTTTTCAGAGCTCATTTCTTTGCTTGCAGTAAGTGTTGCAAGTAGACAGAATTTAATACATTGCCTTTTAATTTTTTTTTTAAAAAGGCAATTGTCTGTTAACTCCTTAAATATTCTTTCCTGACTTTTTACCTTTTATTTGCTGGAGGGTATTTTGCCTATGAGTAAGAAAATAATTGGTTCATGTTCTTACAACATCTTAAAAAATATTTAGGGACTTGCTCTATCAAATCTGAGCCACTGTTTACCAGCTGAAACATGTCTAAATTTTTGTACTTGACAGCTTCAGATTTTTTTCCCATCCAGAAGGACCGCAGTGCTGCTGAGGAATTGAAACAGTTTTGCTCTGCTGCTCTTGGACAAGTTGATGAATAACTATCAAAGTGCACATGTGTTTCTGTACTAGTTAGTGGTAGCAGAGGTGTACTGGTAGCAGGGTGTGAGCTGTTTCACATGTTGTGCATGCAGGGGGAGGTAATAAGTGCATCCAGTTTTACGATGTAATCAGAGGCAGACACTTAAGGCTTCTGAGATGGCATTTAGAAGCAGTAACATGGTGGCAATAGTCCTGGTATTGTCTGTACCTGATAACAAAATAATGCAAAACTGAGTTGTACAGTGGCATGAGACTGCTCTCACTGCAGGCTTGGCTTTCTGCAGAGCGATAAGGTATTTTGACAGTATAGATACAAAAAAAATATTAATCAGTTTTTCCTTTTTTGTTTCTTTCAGGACTCCTCCAGAATGGTTTCAAGCAGGTATAAAAGGTATGAGATCTTTGTACAGAACAATTTTTTTTACATTTCTGCCAGAAATAATGCTGATCAAATGGCCATTTGTAGTAGAAGCCATCATACTGCTACTGTAGATATATATCCTGATATTGGGCAAAGGACCTGAAAGATGCAGCAAGCTTATCCGAAGCTCTCTCTTATGTTACTAATTTAAGATAAATTCAGCTAGTGTTTTACTGGATCTTATTAGGGTAGAATAATTTCCCAATCAAATGTCAAATTCAACTACACATTGCCTAGGAGCCAGTATTTTAAGTTTAATTTATGAATTGCCGTATTCCAAAGTTTAATAAAGGAAGATAATTTTGTTGCCCTCCACTGTAGTACTGAAAGATGGTTTTGTCATACTGCTGTCTCAGTTGTAACAGGTGTTTCTCATGTATAGCATGTCCTGGTTGTCTTTGAGTTAAGTATTACCCTGGTCTTTACTCCAGCTTTTTAATCAGAGAAATACTTCAGTAGCTCTTGATGCACCTGACCAGTGTGTGAAATTTTTATGCATGTGGAATTAATACTGACACAACTATCACAGCTATTGGGAATTGTTCTGGTAACATGGGGTCTAAAATATGTAAACTGAAGCAAGACAATTGTGTAAGAAAGTTTTTATTTGGTACATGAATGCATTCTCTTTTAGGTATCCTTTACTTGGGTAAGATATGTAGGGGGTTAATTAATCTGTGTATATAGGTATCTGTTTCATATGTCAGATATATATATCTGTTCTTCTGTAGAAGAAAGTGCAAAGAGCATCTACAATTATCTAGTCTTCATTGCTGTGTTTTCTACCCGTAAAAATTGTTCACCTGTAGAATCACAGAATGCTTTGGGGTGGAAGAGACCTTGAAGATCTCTTAGTCCAGTTCCCCTGCCATGGGCAGGAACACTTTCCAGTGCACTAGAATTGCTTAGAGCCCTGTCCAACCTGGCCTTGAACACTGAGAAGGAGGGAACACCCATAGCTTCTCTGGGCAACCTGTTCCAGAGTCTCACCTCCCACACTGTAAAAAAAATAATAACCTATCCTGTTATGGTTTAGCTTTTCTAGGATGGTGTCTTTTATATTTATATTTCCAGGTTCTCACAAACCCAGCTCTGTGATGCTTTTTATTGTTGGAGGGTTTTTTTAAAAATCACTTTGTCATTACAAATGGGTGGGCTTATTGTCACATGCTTAATTGCTGTGTAATTTCATGATTCATTTCTTATTAATCAAGCACATTTTAGTTCAGTCTTTACTTCCTCTTCAGTCCTGGTGCAGAATTTTATTGCTGTTTGTATCTGCCAAATACTTAGTGGTGTGTGTCATACTTTTGTGGCTTTTCATAAATCTTATCTGTGCTTGCAGGCTGTATATACTCACTTGCAAAAACTTGGTTGTGCATGGGGTGGTAATAAATAGAAGTTTGCACAACCACGTTCATAACTTATTTGAAAATAATTTAATTTTTCTGATTAGTGTTGCAAAAGTAGGAAACGCCAAAGCTAGAAAATGCTAAGTAAGACTTAGTAGTGCAGTCTTCCATCAGTCATCTTTAGTTATATCTGGGATGTAGAGTCTTTGTCAGCTTCCCTTGTCAGGACTGGCATCACATGCAGGAGCAATCTGACTTGCTGCGAGCTGCTGTTCAATATTTTATAGATATTGCCATCTATCTTATTCAGTGCATAGTCTTGAAACTTTGTGTTGAAAGTGAAGGATTATTTATTTGCCACTGTCAGCATAGTGCCCAGTGCTCACAAATACTCAGATGATTTTATTCTCCTTGAGGTATACAATGCCCACTTCCAGTGGCTAGAATTAATTATGTCTATTAATTTTCTGCTGTTTGAAAACTCCCTGAACTAATTTTTACTGGGAAAGTACTTAAGGTGTGACTCCCAGTGGTTTTGCTTTCTGGTTTGAATGCTAAAGGAGTCAGAACAAGAATTGTTCTGGGCTTTTTTCTTCTTCCAGCATCTGCAGTCGGTGAAGGTCTTACAGAAAGCAGCCTCCTATACTGTAATTCTAATTCAGATCACTCAGATCTCACTGAAGTCCCAAATACAGTAGGAGTCCATTGGAGAGTTAGTTGGTTAGAGCATGGTGCTAATAACACCAAGGCTGTGGATTCAATCCCTGCATGGGCCTTTCATTTAAGACTTGGACTCCATGATCTTTGTGTGTCCCTTCCAACTCAGAATATTCTATGAATCTGTGAAATGGAAAATGCCAGTCTGTGATTGCACCTAGAATTGGAATGTTAATACCTAAAGGCTGAATTGAGTTCATAGACTGCTTCAGGGCTCCAATATGTTCAGCTTAATGTTCTTTTAACAGTTTTGGGTGTACTCCCTTAGGTTTTCGAGACAAACTGAGAGTGAAGCATGTTCTCACACAGGGAAAAGCACTTCAAGATCCTATTTGAAACTTACTTGCAATAGCAAGTGGCCAGTACTTTGTGGGGGAGAGATGGTTGGTAGACTTTATAGACATATGATAGCAAAAAGGAATCTATATTTTACTGAAATGTTGGATTCTGCAAAACATTATCTTTCCCATTGAAAGATTGAGTTACTTGCCAGAAATATTCAGGTTGCTTACTTCCATCTTTACTACTTCTTTCTTTTCTCTTTTGCCTTCTTGCTCTTACCCAGTTACTCCTTATAAAACATGTCTCGTTTGTCTCAGCATTTTTCTTCACTTCTTCACTGGTTTCCACTTCCTAGCCCAGTTAGGCACCCTTTTCTTTCTCTTCCCCATTTCTCTTACATCCTTATATTTAATCATTGAGGTCCTAGTCTTCTCTTTATTATTTTTCTGATTTCTTGTGGGATTTTTTTTTCTTCCTGTTTTGTCTTCATTATCCTTCCTTTCTGACTTCTAGTCCTGGATTACTGATACTATTCTGGACTTCCAGTACCTTTCCTTTTCCTTTCCATTTAACTGTTTTCATATTTTGCATTATGATCTTAGAGATTCTTTTACAACTTCAGCAATTCTGTGATTCTGCCTCTACACTGAGGCACCCGTCCTCCTGTACCTGACAAGTGAAAAGAGATTTAAAAGCAGAGATCAGTAAAGTGTATTCTTATAGAATCATTGTTCTCTCAGTGTGTTCCAGGACTCAAGGAATTGCAGATTTTACACTACGGATTACACTGGCTGCTTTCCCTTATATGGATGCAACAATCCATGACTAAACATTTGTATGACATTGCTGGGAAACCTGTTTCACTGAGTGTCCATTGACTGGAAAACATATTTACAAATGAACTCTGATGGCTGCTGTGTGTTACTGTGTGCTTAGTGACTTGGACAAACTGAGCCTGTCTCTTTGCGCTGTAAAGTAAATAAAAGTTGGTGGTGAGGATCTGAGTCTATAATTGCAGTCTGCCTTCAGAATTCATTTCAGAAATTTTCACACCCCCCAGAAATTTGTGGTGGGGTTCTCTTGTAGTTGCATGATTAAGTGCATAGAATATTTTCAAGATAAAGTGATGGTTTTTTGGTCTGGAGTGATACTGTGAGATCTATTAAAAGCATGACCAGAATCTGTAAGGTCATCCTGATATGAAGGCCACAGGACACGCAGGGGAGTGTTTGGGAGCTGTGGTCAATCATGTGTCCTAACTGACAGCTTCATGTGTTTTAAATGTGTAGGTATACTTAAGTTGTAATAGCTCATATCAACTTCCCATTCTTCCATTTTCCTCTCAGGTTTTTTAATGTAGTATGGCTCATCTTGGCCCTTTCAAATTATTGTTATGGGACTGGGTCTGCCTTTTTTTGCACTGCTTTGTGAAGAGTTGTTTTAAATAGCAAAAACAATGTCATTAGTAAGAATGGCTTTCTGGTCTGATGATATCAGCATAGTTGATGTTACCAGTGATTTCTCAAACATGAGAAGGACAAAGTGCATTTTCTTTATTGAAATATTTGAGTCTAATCTACATGTAAACATGTATTATGTTTATTTTGTGAACTAAAACACTTGTTTGCAAGTAACAGTAAAATAAGATGTTTATGCAGACATAGGAATATTTTTTATAAACACAGAAAGTTTGTTCTATCAGCTTACTTCAAAAACTGTTTAGTAGTTTTTGAACGAATTTACTTTCTTTTTTAAAAAAATTGTAAAGCAAACTTTGCTGGTTGGGATTTAAAGATTTTTGCATGGTTCTTGAATCAGACAGACCAACTGGATCAGTTTACAAAAGAAACTAGATTAAAATCTCTTCATGGTTCAGAAGTGTATTCCCCTTATAAGTTTCCTTACTCTAGTGGAAACTAATACAATATGGTATGTTTTTATGGCTTCCAGTCAAAATGTCAGAGAGGTTTTTTGCCCCCCTCTTTTAGGATAGTACAGCACATTAACATGGAACCCTAGAGGTCGAGACTATTTACTAGTAACTGTAAAAGACTTAATCATACTTGAGTTTATCATTCATGTAAGAGTTGAAAAATAAATGGGAAGTAGAGACCATAAAAAAAGGAGCACTCATTGGAGGGGGGCTGTGAAGGAAATGTTTGAGCACTGCTGAAATCGCCTTGCTCAGTGTTATTAGGTAATTATAAAACTTTAACAGTTTACTTTCCATCATACTAACCTTGATCTCACTAATTAAAAATAAACAAACAAAAACACGGATGTGAAATAGTGTTTCATAATGCCCTGACTTGCCTGTTTGCCTGTGTTTAGGAGTTTCACAGTGAGATCCAAGTTGAGCAGGCTGGAGTTCTTCACTGCCCCTTGTGCCAGTGCTCATGCAGCTGTGCAAGGTAGTGCTTCGGGGAGCTGCTGTGGCTGGAAGTTGATGGCTTCCTTTTGCTTGGCTGCTCGATTGCTGCATTGTGGTTGGAGTAGTTTCCCATTCCCCTGAAGGCCAGAGGCAGCAAAAGTGGAGTAGCCTAGGGAAGTGCAGCTGTAGGGAAGATGAGACTGCTTTTCCTTAGCTCAACTCTGAAAGCCACAAATTTGGCTTAAGCAGTATAAAGTAAGAGAAAGCCAAGGTGCTCTATTTAGAAATAATTGTGCTTTGCTTCTTCCAGAGGAGCTGTTAGCAACTGACTGGATTGCAGTCACATAAATAACTAGGAATTTTCAAATCAGGTATAGTTATAGGATTGTGGCATAAAAATAAACTTGCCATAGTTGAAATACAGTTTCGACAGGGTGATTTTCTCAGGGTGAAATGGCAGCTTGGACAGTGCTTAGAAAGGCTGTGAGAGAATCAAAGAAGTATTGGAAGAAGCAAGAGATATTTCACCTTGCTATGAGTAATGATTTTAAACCTGTCCCTGTATGAATAACTGATTTTATTGTAAAGAAAATAAAAAGGAACATAATTTCAAATCAAAATTTCCGTTTCTCTCTAAGAGTAGTCAAACTGATTTTGCTATATTGTTTTTGTTTTAAGTATAGCCAGAAAAAAAATTGTAAAGTATATTTATATTTGTATTTTTTAATATATAAACAGGTACACTTCCATAGACAGTATCTTTCTTGGGGGTGGTTCATAGATATATCCTCTTAGTAAAGAGACACCAAGTTCAGTGATACTGTTTTTCTGATCACCATGTGGAAAGGGTCCTGGGGGGCATCAGGCACAGCATTGCCAGCCAGGCAAGGGAGGGGATTGTCCCTCCTTGAGTGCTGAGAGCAGTTCTGGGTGCCAAAATATAAAACAACTCTTAGAAAACATCCAGAAGAGAGCAACAAGGATGGTGAAGGGACTGGAGGCAGAGCCCATGGAAGCAATGGCTGAGGTCACTCGGTCTGTTCAGCCTGGAGAAGGGGAGACTAAGGGGACACCTCACTGCAAGTTACAACCTCCTTGTGAGGGAAAGAGGGGGGTCAGGTACAGATATCTTGGCAATTGTGATCCATGACAAGGAAAAAGCACAAAGCTGAGTCAGGAGAGGTTTAAACCTCGAGGAGAGGTTTAGGTTGGATATCAAGGAAAAGTTTTCCAACCAGAGGGTGGTTGAGGACTGGAATAGGTTTCCCAGGGCAGTAATCACAGCACCAAGCCTGTCTCAAGTTTAAGAAGTGTTTGAACAATGTTCTCAAGCACATGTGACTCTTGGGGTGTCCAGGGCCAACAGTTGGACTCAGTGATCCTGGTGAGTCCCTTCCAACTCAGCACATCCTGATTCTTTCTTACTTAACACTCATGAAGTGACAATGCATCTGAAGACCTAAGTTTCTTTGTGAAAAATGTTCCTGTTGTATCACGGACTGTACATTTTTTGTCGTTGCTGTGTAGTGGNATCCTGATTCTTTCTTAACACTCATGAAGTGACAATGCATCTGAAGACCTAAGTTTCTTTGTGAAAAATGTTCCTGTTGTATCACGGACTGTACATTTTTTGTCGTTGCTGTGTAGTGGCCATTGGTTATAACAACCAAAATAATGAATGTTTTATCTGTCACATTCCTTGTGCTAGGTTGTGGACTGATGCCTCCTTAAATGTTTGTTGTTTTTTTTTTAAAACTCTATTTCCTAGAAGCCTCTGTGATTTGTTCTTTGTACTTTCCTACAGTGAAAAGGAATGTGTTCAGTAGGGTCTTCTGCCCAGTGGAATAGGTGAGGAAATACCTGAGTGTGAGTTTCAGGACAGAAAACCCCTGAAAATTAAAGCATTTTCTTTATTAATGAAACCCTTCCTGTCCAGGTATTCCTTCTTCTAATCTTTGTGTAGGAGCTTCTGCCAATATCACTCACTGGAGCTGAGTTGAAATACTCCAGTATGCTGGCAAAAGTATTCATTTTTATATGATGAAAAGTTGAGACTTTTTTTGGTGGCCTCTCCTTGAGGCATTAACAGCATGAACTACATGTCTCTTAGGAAGCTCAATAATCTAGAATTTATAGAGTTAAGTTAAAATATTTCTCTTATGTTGTGTTGCAACATGCATATCCGGTCCTAGAAATGTTTTTTTTTAAATCTTCTGGATGAAGAATAAACAGTGCTAAATATGGTAATAGCATTAAGCTACAAAATTCCTTACAATTGTGTCAGTGTGTCTTGGAAACTTCACACATACTGGAGCAAAAGAATATTTATATCCATGAAAATACATCCTTTTGCCAGATACTCCTGCTTTTGATTTGCACTGTATCCATCTAAATCTGCACATTGTCAGCAGGGGTTTTCTAGAGTTATGAAATGCAGAATTGTTAAATGAACACATTATTCATATACTATTCTCTGTTTCAAAGGAAATGTTGTAGGGATGCTCGTAGTTCTTTTCATTCTTTTCCTAAGTGGTCTAGAACACCAGTGTATACATACTTCAGCTGTGTGATTTTGCAGCATCACGGGCTGGTTGATGTTGGAAGGGACCTCGGGGAAATCTTGTTCAGTCCCCTGCTCAAGCAGGGCCACCTAGAGCTTATTATTGAAAGCCATCTCCACGTGGCTTTTGAGTATCTCCATTTTTTGTTTTTGCCTTGGCAGTTTGTCTGTGTATTTTAACACTAAGAAGTGTAATTTTGGTGAATTGGAGAAGGGAAAGTATTTTTCTGCTTCCAGGGCACTCTGTTTTGTTATTCTTAGTTATTCATTAGGATCTTCAGTGAAGGTAAGTAACATTACTGTTAGGAAGAAAATGACTATGGGAAGGACACTGTTCATTTTTTTTTTTTTTACTGAAAATGCAAAACTTGTCATACATATTTTTAAATTAGTACAAGTTTTGTACATACCAGTAGTCATGGAGAACCTGCATTAAAAAAAAAAACAAAAACAAAAAAAACCCAAAAAAACCCAACAAACCTTTAAGCACGTACTTTATGTGCACTTGCAGTGCTTATCTGTTGATTCTGTGACAGTGATTTTTAATAAATAGACATATAATCTAAACCAAAAAACCCCATAGGATCACTTAAGGGGTAAGTGTCTACCAAATAGAGCTCTGACAAAGTCCTCTGTATCAAAGTTCTGAAGTAAAATGTCTGGAGATGACATCTAATTGATTTGTTGGGTCACATCACTTTCTCACTGCAGTTTACTTTCTGTTCCCTTACAGGCCAAATCCATAGTTCCCAAAAAGTTAGTCAATATTCTTCTTATGCTTTGGACATATACTTGTTTTTTCATCCCTTGTATTTTCATCTAGTTGAAAAGATGCTTGGTTTAAACTCTGTAGCAGCACTTTAGTTCTTGAAATAAAGTTATTTAGCTTAGTTTTTTAATGTGCATGATTTATGAAACTTGAAAAAATAGGATAAGTATGTGTTTATTGTGTATTACCCATGTGATGAAAGCTGCATTATCCAAATATTTGAATCCCTGAGGCAGTAAATTTATTGAGTTCTCTGCCACAGAGAGTTGTGCAGTACATTCTCTGCAGTTTATTCGACTGATCTATTGCCTGCTTTGGGAAGCAGTTCAGTGACTGCTCTCATTTCCATTTTGTTAAATGTGTAAATAGGTGTCTGCTTTGCTCTGCCTTTCACAGTACAGCTAATGCACCAGAAGATGATGCTCCTAATAGATACTCCCGAACAGAGAGGACAACTTACAGCAGATACAGCAGAGATGCAAATTCTTCTGGCAGTTCTCTACCAAGTAACACTTTGGAAAAGAGGATTGAGGAACTTGAAAGGGTAAGTACCAACTAACCTTTCCACGGCATACATCTGGGGTTAGGTACTTCTGAAACTCCATGGGGAAATTTGCAAGTGAAATACATAGATGTGATGCAAAATGCTTGAAGTATAGATAGTTATGTCTACAAAAACGTATAAAGAGTCAGACTGACTGAGAAGAATGTGAACTTTCAAATCACAGATGTTTAGTTTTCATTTGGTATATAAGTGAGAAGTAGTTAAGGTAAAGTTAATGCATTTAGAGAGCCAGCAGTGCTCTGCGTGCTTCTCTTACATAACTCATGACACACCAACACAGAGCAAATATCTTGGGGGAAGAAGGAGCTCACTGGCTGTTCACAATGTTACAAGACAGTTTTTGATCTACTTGTTGGTTTGAATTTTTTTGGTATACCAAAATACTGTAAAATTTAATTGCTATCCAGTTGTTTGTTAGAGCTGTAAACATTTAAAATGGTTTTCATTGTTTCACAATGATTTAATAAAAACAGTTTTGGGAAAATGTAATAATGTTAAAGCTGAGCTTTTCACCTAAGCTAGTAGTTTACTAAGTAATATCATCTGTGTAATCTATTACTGGCTTCTCTGTCTTCCTCTGAAGTGAATTTTTTGTGGATAACTTACCAAATATTCTTGAATCATGTGGGTGAAAATTCCTAGGCAAACACAATGGGAATATGTCTTTTTTTGGAAAGGGGGAAAATAACATGTATTTTGTAGAAATTACTATTTTTGATTTAACACTTGAGGAACCTTCATTTGAGTAAAGTACACCATAATCTTCCCTTCTAAATCAGCTTATTTCTGAAATACTTTAATTGCCAGTAACAAAAACTAGAAGATTTAAGCACGTACTTTCCTAGTGAACATTTTTGTTCTTTCTCACATTCAGGCCCACAGATTTAAAAGTGAGTCTTCATTTCTTGTTAATGGTATTATAAAAAAGCCAACAATGGAAAATCCAACCAACAACAAATTGGGAGCTGATACTTTCCATTTACTTCTTCTTTTTTGGGCCCCTGTCCAGTTCTGTGTTCATGCTTAAGTTAAATATAAATGAAAACATTATCACTTGAATCAGATATCAAGCAGATTTGCTTTTTGTAAAATATTTTTAGATGTTATTTTTTAGTTTCTTGAAATGTAAAAGGACTTGAAGATGTGGGTTTGATTTGCTGTAAGAAAGGAATTACAGGTAAGTGTTTGTGTGTGTTCTTTGTTTTAGATGGTATTAACTTAAAACTGTTTCTTAAAACAAGATTTTACATTTCCAACTTCATTCTGTATTTGGTTATAGGAACTTGCAAAAGAAAGACAGGAAAATGCAAGATTAATGAAGATGGCGCAGGACAAAGAGGAACTAATTGGAAAGCTGAAAGAAGAAATTGATTTATTAAACAGAGTAAGCAAATATTTTCTTATATGGCTCTATAAAGAGGAAATAAGTGTGTCTGCATTTTCTGTTGTATTCTTCAACACTGTATCCATTGAGCAAAGTCAGATTGTCACGATTAAGTTCCCTAAATCCAGTGTTATTGGAGTACCTCCATGTCTTGTTATTCTTAGTGTTCATAGAGCAAGGTTCTAAATGCAAAATTCTTTATATTTTGACAGATGTTCTCATTCTTTATGGTTGATCCCAAGTAAAGGCAGAACAAGACAGAGGGCAGGAGACATGAGCATGAGGCAGGGTGTGAAGGCAGGAGAAGAGGGGTAGAAGATTGAGACATGCATGGAAATGGGACAGGATGAGAAGTTTTAAAGTTGATAGAAAAAAGCTGCACCAGTTTTAAGGACAAACAGGAATTCTTTCATAGAGTGGTTTATTGACCTTATCCTGCACTTCCAGGCTGAGGTGTGGAGTTTCAATGTACTAGAGGTATATATGCCTCTCTTCTAGTACAGTGCAAATAAGGCTCTGGTCAATCTATCAGTGGAGGCAATAACTGCATGAAGAGTGTCAGACCTACATTTTGCAGCTCTTCGTTACTAGCAAAGGAGGACAGCATTCAGAAGTTTGCAAAGTAACCTAGAAAATTAAAGGATGAGATTATTCTGAAACACATACTTTGGTTTTTATATGGAGGAAGTTGGAAGTTAATCTGTAGGATAAATGAGATTGTTTTGGAGAGATTTCTGTTTCAAATGAGGCATTAATCTTTCTGCAAAGAATCTGTCACATCTAAGCTGATGGCCTTATTACAGTTGAGGCAGATGTTTGTTCCTTCTGCATAATGGATGGCAATGCTATGTAATACTGTGGATCACATCTGACTTCTGACTCAAAGATCAGAAAGAGCAAATCAAAAGAACCTAAATGACTGAAATCTTGGGGTTTAGGACCACAACTTTTTGAAAGGTTTGATGTTCCAGAAGCAGTGTTATTTTTTTGACTATATTTGAAGTATGATGTTCTAAATAAAATCGATCAAGTGTCTCAACTAGAAACTGTCTTTGAACATCTATAGTAAAGTCAGGCGCTGACTTTGCATTGCCTATGTTAAGTACAAGGGCAATTTCTGCTTATTGTATAGAAGAAAATGTAAAAATACAGTCATTTCAAAACCAACTTTGTTATATATTGACTAAGATCTTACCTTTCCATGAGATCTACAAAGCCGTCTTATTGATGCTCCCTAGGTAGATACTTTTAAACACAGAAGAAAAGAAGGGATTTTTTTGGTCCATCAGGTCAGCATTTTTCATGCCTTTAATGTTGTCTGTTTGCTCAATAGAGTGCAAGTTATTTATGGCTGTGTCTCTTGGGCTTTTCTTAACAATAAAATGGCTGCCTTTTGATTTTATGACCAGCATAATTATTTGTCTTCTTGAACTCATATCTCAAGTGATGCTTCCATTAAAACAAATACAGTTTTACTTTCCTATTTATTAACTCTTGAATTTATGGTTGCTTCTATATTATCTATCCATGTGAATTTAGAAAGCTAAAAGGTTTTAAAATTTAAGAAAAGCTGCAGAAATACCATATCATTCTCATGATAGAAGAATATTTATGGAAGTTAATATGGCAGTTGTATTTGCTTCAGGTTTATTACCATAACTGAGAACATGAGAGCCAGCACTTGGACATCCATCTGTTCTTCATGGATTGTCCCTCTGTAGGCCTAGCACCAGGATTGGATGTT
>VWZN01008418.1:67257-79366 GCA_013396955.1 Regulus satrapa
AAAAAAACCCCAAAAAACAAAAACAAAACAAAACAAAAAAAAAACCAAAAAAAAGCCTAATCAGAAAAGAAACTCTTGTTTCTTTTAAGGAAACTTGCAATTAAATTAGATTAAATTTCCCAAGCTGCTTTTTTGTCAAAGACCATGGAACAGGAGTGGAACAGGAGGCCTCACACATTCTTCTGAAATTAATTTCTTGGAGTTTGTGGGCCCCATGCAGTGCTGCAAATGTCTATTAGGTAGTTTGGGAGCACATCATAACTCTTGTGAGCCCTTTTCAGGAGCTGCAGGTATCCTTTATAGACTTTTTTTTTTTTTTTAAATTTTTTAAAATTTGAAATATCCAGTGTAACTCAACACTTTTCAATTCATGAGTTCTCTGTAAGAAAAGGCAGATTGTTCTGTTAGTTCTGAACCTTCTACAATGCTACTTAATTTTTTTAGCTGAAAGAAAAAGTTTAAAATGTAATAGAAATCACATTATTCATCCAGACTAATACAGAGCTTTATCCTGTTAGATAGTGAGTGCTTAAGCTCATCTATCTCTACAGCCCAGGAAGCTTCTGCCTCAAAATACCTTTCTTCTCTTTAAAATCCAAATAGTTAAATGATGAGAGCTATATTTAAAGCTCCAATTTCCTGGAAGGGTAGACTTTCCCTTTTGTTGGCTGCCTAATTAGTATGCTTTAAATTTAGATGGCTCAAATTAATTGCAGCAAGAATTTCTGGAGAGAATTGGTATTAAAATTAAGTGCACTAAATAGTGNGGAAACTACCATCAACCAGGAAAAGTTGCTTTAACTGTGGAAAACGGCAGAGTTCTCCTTATGGCAAATGCACTGAAATGTACACTTTTATCCAGGGGGTGGAATTACACCCTTTTCTCAGAGAACAGCTGCATGTGCTGGTGGGAATGGTAAAGTTTTGGCCTGGATCCAATTTGATAATACTTAGGGAAAGATGCAAGGATTTTTTTTTTTTTCTTTTTGCTTTCTGTTGCTCCTAACTACCAGATGCAAAGGAAAAGTTGTAGTGTATTTTTTTTTTTTTTTTTTTTCCTGGACATTACAATGAGATTTGAACTTGTCTCCAGCTGTCTGAGAGAAAATGGTCCCTAGAAGGAAAGTTCATCCTACCTGTTGGAAAAAAAAAAAAAAAAACCACAAAAAAACCCAAACTATATTTCCTCCTGTCCTAATTGCTAAAATTTTTCTTAGCAGTCTTCCTGTCTGTACCCCCACTAATGACTACTTCTTTTCCCTAGTGCTGTAAGTGGGAGGTGGTTAGGTGGTGAGAGGGTGNAATTCAGGACTGAATAAAATATCCTAAGCAGATATCTGTATTTTTCACTTCTGAGAAGACAAAAAACCTGGGGCATCCACATGATTCCGAGAGGTACTGGAAGTGACTTGAGATGAGTCCAGGGGTGTATATATACCATAACTTACACTTCCTAAGAAACACAGTGCATCCCAAAGAGAACTTCAAAAACTGGGAACTGGAGCTCTGAGTTTGTTCCTTGAAAGCCAATGCTTTGAGAAAAGAAAGCCAGCATCATAATTTTCAACATTTGTATTAAGTACTGTCACACTAGAAGTCATTATTTTTGTAAAAAAAAAGGACATCCTTCCTAAAATCAGGGTATGATTTGAGGGGATTCTAGGCTGGAAAACATGATGCAGAGGTGGGATCTGGGGCAGAAAAGTTGAGGGGACAAGCAAAGGAAGACTGAAAGCCCACTGAAAAGTTAAAAAAAAAAAANGGTTTTCAGGCGAATGCTGGAGGTGTTCCACTGATCCCTTCATACATCTCTGTGACAGAAAAAAAGTGTAATGTATTATTTTCTTATTAATTTCCCATTTAAGAAGGTTTATGAATAATAATTCCATGGAACAAAAATAGCTAAATATAGTGGAAGATTTAGATTTTTTTTTTCTTCTTTTTGCTTTCTGTTGCTTCTAACTACCAGATGCAAAGGAAAAGTTGTAGTGTATTTTTTTTTTTTTTTTTTTTCCTGGACATTACAATGAGATTTGAACTTGTCTCCAGCTGTCTGAGAGAAAATGGTCCCTAGAAGGAAAGTTCATCCTACCTGTTGGAAAAAAAAAAAAAAAAACCACAAAAAAACCCAAACTATATTTCCTCCTGTCCTAATTGCTAAAATTTTTCTTAGCAGTCTTCCTGTCTGTACCNAAGGTTTGACCATTCTGGCCCACTATTATTGAACAGAAAACATATTTGTAGGAATTGAATCAGAATTCAGGACTGAATAANCAAGTGACCAGCATGCCCAGTGTTAGCCCTGTAGGCAGCTGCTCTATAAATAATATATAACTAGTAACATGGGAATCTTGTGGGTTTTGAAGGCAGATGAGACAAAAAGGTTTCATTTTCTGTCTGACTCTGCAGGAGCCGTGCTGTGCTACTCTCAGACCTGGAGGTCACTCTTTGTGTAGTTTGCATGCTGCAGAGTTATTGAAAATTTTTCCTGGCCATATCAGCATTTTGGTCTTTAAAGAGAACCTTAGGAGTATCATCAGAGTCGCCAGTGTCTAACTTGTTCAGAAAAATACAAATTGGTTCTTTAGTAATTCATTATCTAATTTATAATGCATGGTAAAAGGATAGGTACTCCAGGAAGATGCTAGGGCTTCCCAGCATTGCAGCCTTCATCTACCATCATTGGGAGCAAAGAAGGGTAATAAAACAAATTGTACTGTAAATAATAAATAACCTCTTCATCCTATATTTAAAAACAGAAAGCATGAAAGTAAAAATTCTCAGCATCTGAAAAGCTTTAATAACTCTCCTTTGTGCTGGTGGCACCAATTGTTGATTTGTGTTGGAAAAAGTCCAGTTACTATAGATTCATTTACAGAAACAAACAATACAAATCATGGAAAAATATGAAAAGAAAAAAAAAATAAAGGAAAATGTTTTAAAATAACAGACTAAGAAAGAAGATAATAAAGCATTCATTTGATGAGGAATGGTTATTCATAGCATGTGGGAACCTCAAGGGATTCAAGGCCACAGAGGAAGGAAACCTCAAGCAAACAGTCAGGAGAAGGGGAACAAAAAAAAAAAAAAAAGAAAAAAAAAAAAAAAAAAAAAAAAAAAAAAAAAAAAAAAGGTAAAATATTTAATAATAGTTAGAAATGTTTTTGCAGCTGGAGCAAAAAACTAGGGTTCCAACTACTTGTCACCATGGAAGATCTGTCCTTTTTCACAGGAAAGAATTGATTCCCTAGGTGGTTTTTGAGGGAGTGGATAGGGTAAGGAAGTGCACTTGCAAAGCTAAATTGCCCTGGGATTTTTCAGGAGAGAAAATTACTACTCTTTAATTCTCTTTCTGCCCCTTTCACTCTGTATCAGTACAGCTGCAATGCAAATACAACTGCCATGCTCTGTTTCACTGAGGCTTCTCTTCACTGCGTGGGTAAATGTATTTTACAAAGAGACCTGGGATATCTCAGTCCAGCAAGAGTATTTTCATCAGTTGGGCAGAGCAAGGTTTCAGAACATGGAGCCCATACATTGATTTCTTAGTTAAAACAATTTTTGTTTCTCTGGGTTTAGTAACCTTGGTGTGTTTAGCTTCCACATTCAGGCTTCTGGTTCCAGAGCTGGTTCCAAATCCTGATGGAGATCCACAGGCTCTTCCTGAAGATGTCACAGAACTGTGGAATCATAGAATGGGAGGGACTGGAAGGGTGGAGATCAGCTAGTCCAACCCCTTTGCTAAAGCAGGCTCACCTACAGCAGGTTGCAGACAGTTATGTCCAGATGGGTTTTGAGAAGCTACAAAGAAGGTGGCAAAGATGTATTTTCCAGAGGAGCTCCCACCCCTAGAGATGTCCAAGGCCAGGTTGGGCAGGGTTTGAAGCACTCTGGAATAGTGGAAGGTGTCCCTGCCTGAGGCAGGGGGGGAAACAAGATGGTCTTTATGTCCTTTCCAACCCAAACTCTTCTGTGATTATATGAAATGCAGCACCCTGTCATGTAACCCCAGAATACTTTGTATTTCCAGTTTAAAGTATTACTGCCTCTCTTTGTGTGATTTCACCAGAGATAATCCCACTGTGTCAGAGTCAGTAGGGCAATGCTGAATGCATCATTTCACTTGGAAACAAATAATTCCATTAAACAGAACAGAACAGAACAGAACACACCTGTTCAAGGCAGGACAGGAGACCTGATGAGGTAAACTCATAATCTGAGCCAAGGCTCTTCTACTCAACACAGTTATGAAGGTAATTGACATTTATTCACAATAAAATGAGTTATCACAGGGGTTTTGTGTGTACTGTAGAAGCTTGCTTTTAGGAATCAGCATCAGCCACTTTTGCAGGTTTAAAAGCAAACGTTATCAGGTAGATTTCTGAAGTTTGAAATCCACAAGTCCTCTATTTCAAGTGAAATCCATGCAAGTGCCAAGCTGTAATTTTGGAATTGCAGGCCATTGCATCCAGACAGCAATTTTTCCCCCTAGATTCAAAATGCAAAATGAATGTAATATCTTAATGGCATTTGTAGTCTCCTACTCCCTCTCCTCAGCTCAGGAAACTAGGGACTGGCAAAGTGGTCATTACCTTTTATTATATTTTTTCTAGTGTCTAATTAGCAGTACTAGTAAGAAGTGGTTCTATACTTCATTGAAGAAAATAATATATCAGTTCCCACTTAATTACAACTGAACTACTGCCACACAAAGCATTGCCCCCCAGAACAAATAGTGATGAGAAGCAAGGTTCTCACTGGGCTCTCTCTGTTACCAACATCTCAAAGAGCTCATCACTCAGTGGGTTTATCAACTCTGTGCTGGTGCTTTGTAGAAGCAATATTTTTTATTGTTGTGGTGCAGCAATAAAAAAATTCCATTCCCAAATGGAATTGAGTCCAACAACGTGATACATGATACAATGAGTCACCACTTAGCATGGAAGAGGTCTCCTGTTTTGCAGGCTGTATAACGTGCCATAGAACATTTATTTTGCACTGAGAATTCATACAGATGTTCATCTATGAAAATAAACATAAGCAGATAGCAAACCAGGGTTATCTTGAGCCAAACCTGTTTTCAGACCTGGAAGAGTGTGGCATTCATACACCCTTATTCCAACTATCTTTGTGGTGGGCTCTGCCTGCTCATTTCTAGCTGGGTGAAAGTTAATAGCACCAGGGATATCTGGGCTGAGAGTCTGGGCACTGAGGGTGGAATCCAGCATCTGAAAATCACCCAGCCCACATTAGGGCAGACGAACAGACCTCGAGACCCTAAGAACGAAACAAGCTATCAGCATTGGCTAAAAAATTGGTTTTTAGTAGCAAATTGACATGTAGACATCTGGGTGTTGAGGTCTATTTTTACTTGCTTGATTTTACCTAGTTTTTTTTATCCAACTGCACAAGCTAATTCCCACTCCAGTTTCTATTTATGCCCTCTCTCAGCAATCTTACCAAAACTGTTTGCCTTCCTGGTACCCAGGGAATAGTATGGGAAGCAATCCAAAGAGCTGTGCATATGGCTAATATACATTTGTGTAAACAGATTAACTAGCTCTGCTCATGGATTTCAGCTTTTCAAAAGAGGTTAAATCCCCCTGATTACTAGATAAATCTTGGATTACAAAGCAAGCTATGGTACAAAGTATCTTATACCTAAAATCCTAGATGACACACTCGGGAACAAAAAAAAACCCAAAAAACAAAAAACAAAAAATACCCCCAAAAAACCACCACCAACAACAACAAAAATAAACCCTATCTAAAAAACCAAACCAAAACAAAAAACAAAACAAAACAAAACAAAAAAAACCTAACCAACCAACCAAACAACCAAACAAACAAAACCCAAAACACCAAACCAAACAAACAAAAAAACCCCACCAAAATATGCTTAAAAGATTGGCAGGATCATCTCTGTGAATCCAAAGACCACACCTGAGTAGTGGATTTTTGCAAAAGTCTAATCAAATCTTAGTCTCTAAGAGATCCACCAAAGTGTTGGATTGCTTCAACTCACAGAATAAAAAGTATAGTTCCTATACCCTTTCATCTGCAAAGGTATTTTCCATATTAGTCAAGGTAATAGTATACACCATCAGTACTCAATTTTTCACTGTGATTATAAAAGTTTCCACATTTGTACTCCAAACTTACTGTATCAGCAGTTTTCCATTGTGTTTTATTAACATTGTGCATTTCAATGGTCGGGTCTGCTAATGAGATTTGGAAGTTTTATATTAAGAACACATGAGAAGGAAATCATTAACTGGAAGAAGGGTTGAGGATTTTTTTTTTTTTTTTTTTTGACAGATTCATAAAACCACATGCTAATAAAATAGAAATATAATTTCAGTTGTTGCTAATAAAAATTGATTTTCATATTATTAATTCTATACTTTTATTCTGGGAACAAGAGTTAAGAGTGAGTGTAACCCTTCTGAGAAGTAAGGACATACCACTGGCATTCTTGCTCAATGATAGGAGTAAAAAAAGGACAATGGCCCATGATGGTGACCTTAACTTTTGACATGCTCACTTTGTTCTGTCAGGATTCACTTCATTCAACGAGCAAAAGTGGAAATTCTGATCACTGCTTGTGGTCATGATTCTCCCAAATGCTCTCTTGAATGACTGAAGGGGACAATTCTGGTGCCTTGGCCTCTTCCTCAAAGAGGTGACCAATCCGCTGCACAGCTTCACGATGTGCCAGGGACATGGCTTTTTTCTGCCTGTCACTGGAGACTCATCGCATGGACTCATCAGAACACGTTTCTGATGCATTACTGTAATCCAGGGCTGACGCAAGTCTTTTCATGTAGATGTAGCAGACACTTGAGTGATTTCTGACAGGGACAGACTTAAATACTTTTCACCAGGAATTTTCAATTCAATTAAATCAAAATATTTTGAGGGAATGTGCTAAATTTGTCAATAAAATTGATGGGCATTTATTTAAGTATGCAATTTCGCAAAGGATTTAAATAGTTAAGCATGAGTCAGATCACACAGGCCTGAAATTTCTACATTTTGTTCATGCTTAGACATGTCAGTTTTAAGAAAAAAAATTGACTATATAAGTGATTTTAAAGTTTCCCAGTTTCTAAAAATAAAATAAGTTATATTGTTCCTCAGATATATTCTGATATAATATTTATCAATTCACTATTTAAGATTACATCCTTGTGACCCAATCCCATCCTATCAGGTATTTGGGATGCCTAAATTAGGTGTACATCTGACTAGCCTGTCTCTGTAGTCAGTGGTGAAATGAAGGTACCATAGGAGAATGTTCCAAATCTTAGAGCATGTACTGGAAATGGCAGTAGACATTGACCCAAGAAGTAAAATGTAAGACAGTTAAATTTGTGCAAGTATATTGAAGTCTCTGGTGTTCTGCTCTGTGCTTAGACAAAACAAACAAACAAACAACAAAAACCAAAAACAAACTCATATTTTTCTTTAAAGATGCAGCAGAACTTTCAAAATTTCGAGTAATAAAAGGTATTTATAGACATATGTTTCCCCAAACTTTCATTTAGAGTAGACAGCAATCATCATTCAAAGAGATGCAACAGAAAATGCATTCACCTGAAAAGAATATAAGTGGTTTTCTTCACTGTAATTAAAAGCTTTTAACACAAGGTCACTTCCTCTCTGGTCATTGTTGGGGGAATTCATCAAGGGTGACCTTGATGGCTATTCTACGCTCATGAATCATCTTTTCAGTGGCAGATGGAGAGTTCTGTGTTTTTATCCTTCTTAACACTGCTTGATAAGATGATTGGAGACTGTGTGACAACACGAGACACGATTCAGGAAGCTTAGGTCAAAAGCCAGACTATGCTGAAGATATTAAGTATTGTTTTGCATATTTTCTCTGACTGAGACATGTATTTTAGGAATTTGTTTAGGAAATTTCTCCCTCACATTCTTAATGTAGTATTTTATCTTTTTTTTGCAGTTCTGTGAGGACTATCTTAGTGCCATGAACAATATGCTGAGGCCAAAAGCTCACTATTTCTTTGACTCTACTCCCATCTGTTGGCAAAAGTGAAGATTGTTCTTGGAAAACTGAAATCTCGTAATACAAATATTTGGTCTGCATTTCCTGAAAATACAGACTGAATATTATAAAACCTGAACACCTGGCATATATTATATTTTTCTCATAACCTGTTAACTTTTTAAAATGGTAAACTCTTAAAGCTTTTAAACCTTTATTTAACTATTGAAACAAAACAAATAATCATACAAATTCCCCATGCATAAAAAAAGACTTTCACAATTAAAAGCTGACTTTTTTCCCCCCAAATACGTATACAGACATAATAAAAAGACAGATCCCCTTCCAAAAGGCATGTACCCCTTATTTCTTAAAACCACCACAGCTGTAGAGCAATTCTGCTGTAAGCTGTTGCACAGCATTCTTATCCCCTCTCTCAGAGCTTTAGCCAAGAAGCTTTCATTTCATAAACAAAATATACTCGTGTACAGGTTTATGACCATGGCCATATCAAAGTATTCTGCATATTTTCATAATGTTGATGCTAGTAAATTAAAAGATTTTTTTTTTTCACATTGAACAGATTGCACTGATTAGCATGTTCTGATTAAACAATCAAAATCATATTTGATAATTCAGTTTGTGGCATCAAAAAACCCTGAATGTGGTTGAGTATTAATTTGTCTTCCAGTTTTAATGCTGTCTTCTTGAGGCAGATATTTCTCACACAGAGCTATTACTGCAGAGCAGCAGTAGTATTTGAGGTTTGGACAAAACTCCAGACTTTTCATTGCCATGCTGTTTGTACTTTCAGAGACAATATTTGCACATTACCTAAGAGCTCTGGTCAGATCCCAAACTCTTCCCTTCCCTTTTACCTGTTTCAGTGTTGCTTTTTTTGCTGGCAGTTATACTGTCTCCAGGTTTTGCCAAATTGTGTTGACTTCCTTGCCTGTTCAGTCTCTAGGACATCTTTTCCTTTTGGAAAATAAGAAAAAATCCTCTTATTGAACATAAATTTCCCCTTAAGTATGGGAATTTTTCTTTAACTTCTGCCCCTTACTGTAGTTGATCTCGTATCCTACCATGATCTCCATGGCCAAACCTTTCCCTAAAATTCTATTTTTCTCATTCTGACTGTTTTTACATCTACAACAGAACCCCTTAATTTCAGACTAAATAAAGGACATTGTACACACTGAGCTCCTTCAATCTTCTCCTAAAACATCTTCATCCTCATTAAACATGGGCAACGCCGAGGGCACAGAAGGCAGCTGGGGCCCTGGTCAAAGGTCAGAGGCTGTCTCCACCCATCATACGAATTAAGAGGTACAGGTATGTTTTATGTTAGCTAGGTCTTCAGTCTCGTAGATATCAGCAGACCACTCAAAAAATACTGTTGCCTATTTGTCTGCAGTATTTCAGGGCTATGCCATTTTCTTCTCAATATTGATAAAGCTCTTACCCTCATCTTCTCTAGAAATATCTTGCTTGCCTGATAATCTCTGTAGCTTTTGGTAGTGTTCTGTCCCCCACTGACACTACGGCTGCCAACTCTTATTCAAGTTACATCGCGTTCTATATGGGGGGAAAAAACAATCCTGTCCAATTTAAAAAAAATAAAATATGCTCATTCAGAAACACAGCACACAGCATTTTGTGTTATCAGACTTGCAAATAGACTGTGATTTAGAAAACAAATAGAAAAGCTTTGGTATATTTCCAAATTGTCTTGGAAAGATGAGACCAGTGATCACTGGATCACATTTCAAATTATTTTCCTTACTGCATTTTTATGTGATTATTGTTTAGACATGATGGGCTGTTGTCTGGTGTTGTTAACTATTTTGGTCTTCTGGAGAGATAGTATATTAAAAGCTGAAAGCTGTTACTTCTATTTATTGTTTGCCTGAGATTAAGAAGCATTTACCTGAAAAAAAATAAAAGAAAAAAAGAAAAAAAAAAAAGAAAAGAAAAGAAAAAAAATTATAATTCAGAAATTGCGTCTGCTCTAATTGTGATTTAATTGCTACTGATGACTGCCAGCTGTCCAGTGTGAAAGCAAACTATTAGCAGGTCTGCCAGAAAAAAAAAAAAAAATGTCTGTAAACTGATGCAATTCAATTTTAGAGAATTTTCTTTTGGTCTTCCACAGAAAGAACAGACACAATTCATGCCTGCCTCAACGGGTTTGGTTCCCTCTGATTTGAAACACTGACTTAAATCTCAGTCTTTTCCCTTCCTAAGAATGCTCAGAGGAATTTTGTTGCAAATATAATTTTTGATCTTGACAAAACTGACTTTTCCACTGATGGATGTTTTGGGACTTATATTGACACTGCGTGAATGAATACAGCTGAAATTAACTGTCATGGGCAGCATTCATAACCTCGGAGGAGCTCACCACAAAATGATTGCCATATCCTGACCTTTGAGAACATTTCAGGAGGCCAGGGTTCAGTCCCAAGGTGAAACACAGTAGGAGAAGACTGAGGCTGTGTGCACTGTGATAACACTCTTATTTCCAAAGTTTGCAATCTCTTCAACTGGAGCTCCAAGACACTTTGGATAATATGCTCTGTAAATGCTCAGTGGCAAAATGGTCCAAACCTTAATCCTTCTTTTGAATTCACAGCTAGTGAATAGGGCTGGTTGCTGGCACACAGGAGAAAAGAGCTATGAAACATTTGGTTTTTATCTCAGACTCATTTTATTTCCCAAAGTTGTATGTCCTCAATATGTTTTACCCTATGTATGTAAGCTTTACAGACAAAATATAACCTCTCTTGGCTATCTGCTTACATTCCTGGTCCAAATTATTAGCAGACCTTACAACCAGAGAAGCAATGTTGCTAAACAGACCCAGATGGGGTCTTCTTAAGAGTCAAAAGTTTATAGGAATGGAGAACTGTTATTTATCATATCTGGGCAATGATTTGTTTAAAGAGGGCAGGGGAATGTAGGTAATCAAAAGATAAGAGGGGCAGAGGGTTCAGACTGACCTCTGTGCACCTTGCTATTGGAGACACATTATGAGTTAAAATTAGAGGCCATGAATTACAAAGAGATGCTGGTGCTACTGGTGTACCACAAATGGGGTGAACACATGATTCTGATTTATTCCAAAAACAGAAAATCTTCAAACCCTTTCCCAATCCTTTGTCCAGTCTCTAAATCAAAGCCACCATTCCTACCCAAGAACTGTTTGTCTCTTTTTTTCCTATCTTTTCCCTCATAACACAATACCAGTTAACAGTTAGTGTTTTTGGTGGTTTTTTTTTTTTTTTTGTTTGTTTGTTTTGTTTTGTTCTGTTTTGTTTTTGTTTGGTTGGTTTTCATTTGTTTGCTTGTGGGCTTTGTTTTTATTTGCGTGTGTATCTTCTACCAGAGTAAGAGGTTTTACCATTTTGATTACCTTCTTAACCCAATATTATTTCAACATTTTATTAGTGTGAAGATTAGGATAGTGTCCTCATGGAGATGGATGAGGTTTTCAGCTTCAAGGGCAAGCCTCTGTCTTGTGGACAGCAGCAGCCCTTCCCACTTCCTCTGAGAACGGAAAAGCAAATTTCTTTCTTAAGAATCTGTATTTTGATAATAATCTGTATTTTGATTTTGTTCTTTCATCTGCAACTATTTATTACCTAAGGCCTAGGATAACCTACTCCATTACTCCCTGAATCCATACAGAAATACGCCACATTTCTAAATTTCTCCTATTTCTCTTTACTATGAAGTTCCTTGATAATTCCGAACTCCCTGCTATTCTGTCGTGACAAACACTCAGTAAAAGCAGTGCCAAGACATGTGGAGATTTTCCCAACCTATTTATTCTTGGATGTTGCTGATGCATCACAGATTTTATCACAGACAAATGTATTCCAGTTTCCCCTTTAGCAACTGAACTCAGAGGGGGCCTCAGTGGGTCCAACGTCCCTGCACAAGCAGGATTGTCCATGAACACATTGTTGTGGTTTTGGACGACAGGTATCTGCTAGAGTCTCCCTTGAAAAATAGAGATTGAAAAAACAAAACAAAACAAAACAAAACAAAACACAAAAAACCCCCAACAAACAAACAAACAAACAAACAAACAAA